>OY720441.1:210420122-210923122 GCA_963082915.1 Dolichopus griseipennis
GAGAGGGGTACAGAACCACCACTCCAATTGATCCCAAATTAGGGGAACACGCAAGAGATAGTAAAGAACACCCTTGTGGCAAATTGGAAGCTTCTACATTTTTTCAAGTTGTTATCTTTATTAATTTTAAAGATATGCTTTAAGGTCTTCGGAAATGTGTGGCTGGTCCCCGACCCACTACTCCAATTGGACCCAAATTCACAAGACACTTAGGAAATAGGAAGGAACACCCTGATACTAAATTTGGAGGTTCTATCTTCATTGGTTTCGGAATTATGCTCGTTTGGCCTAAATTCGATCAAAAAGTTCTAGGTTCCGATCCCATGGTCCAATCCCGACCTTACGCAATTCCCGAAGTAGTTTCATTACTAGTAACCTACAGCACAAATTTGATGAAGATAGCGTCATTAGTTGTTGAGTTATCGTGATTTTTTATATTTGTTCGTTAGCCCTGAAACCGATTAAAAGGTCCAGAATCCGAACCCATGGGCCGATTTCGCCCATATGCAATCCCCGCCGTACTTTCAGTCCTAGTAACCTACAGTTAAAATTTCATCAAGATAGCTCCATTATTTTTTGAGTTATCGTGCCTACGGACGGACGGACGGACGGACGGACATGGCTATATCGACTAAGGCGGTCACGCTGATCACAAATATATATACTTTTCCATATCTAGCTCGCTTCCTTTAGGTGGTTACAAACACCATACCAAAGTTAATATACCCCTTTACCTATTCTATAGGTGTAGGGTATAATAATAATACTACTATTAATAATAATAATAATAATAATAAAAATATTAGTATAATTTCCGATATTACTGATATCAAAGCTGTAAAAACAAAGAAAGTTAAAGAAGTGACAACAGATAAATATCTTAACTGGATTAAGGGAGAAACTCTAAATGATAGCTGTACCGATGTTGAAAAATCTAAAGGTAAAAGTTGTATAGATCCTTTAGTACCACCGATAGTCAGATTAACAAGAAATGCCATTGAATCTGGTGATAATATTTATGCCACTTCTAGATTTAGGGATCATAGAATATATAATAATGTAAGATTGTTCTTATCTTATTTTTTTTATGATCATGATGACATTTGATATGAGGGTATGACACAGACTAGTCTGAAAGTACTTATACATCAAGAAGGATTACCAAACAACTACCAAGAAATCTCTAAACTATATTACAATTATCATGATTCTACAGGATTATCTAGAAAAGAAGTACTACAAGATCTAACTATTTTCAGGAGGCATATAGATAATAAATATAGAGAACAACTGCAGAAAATAAGAGAATCACGGCAAAACTATATGATAGGAATACCATGATGTTAGATAAGCTATTTAATATCAAAATTGTGCACTTTAATTCTAGAAGTCTAAGAAAAAATCTAATTGAAGTAAAAGCTCTTATAAAAATTAAAACAGGGGTTGACATTATCATGGTTGGTGAAACATGGTTATATTCCGTTGAGGAAAAATACTTCAATATTCCTGGGTATACAGCATCATTTATTTCAAATAATTTCAGCAGGGTAGGTGGGGCTGCCATATATGTAAAACAAAGTATTAGCTATAAAATTCTGGAAACATCGAATTCAATCAATAATAAGTAATTTCCTTAGAAGATACTAAGCCTGTTATTAACATTGCGGTATGCTACAAAAGCCCGAATGAGAACAATGATGCATTACCATTATAGAGAACTTAAACCAATTGTTTGATAAGTTAAAAAATATAATATTAATTGGTGATACAAACATTGATCTGCTCTCTGAAACGTATGTAAGCAGACGGTATCAAGATATGCTAGATGTCAATTCAGGTCATATAAAAAATAATATTGATTTTGATAATGCTACTAGAGTAATGGCAAATTAAGCGACACTTATTGATCATGTACTTTCGGATCTCAAAACGAATCGATTTGGGTTTGATAGCACAATGCATGATATCCCAAACTTAGATCAAAAAGCTATTTGTGTAGAAATTAAAACAGTTCTTAGAAAACTTGAAGCTATGGAGAATAAACAAATAAATATTACAAATTATGCAAAATATTCACATCTAATGGAAAATTATTTACGTAATTACGATTACGAAAATGTGGATGAACTGGTTGAACTAATAAGTACTGTTAAAGAAAGGTGTTCAATTATTAAAAACATTAGAACCAGAAGGCACAACCATTGAATGTCTAAGGAAATTTTAAAAATGATGGAGTATAGAAACGAGTTATACAAGAGACACAAAAAGTACCCAAATTGTTTAGAGCATAAAATTTATTACAACAAAATAAAAAACAAGGTCAATATTGAGATAAAAAAAGCTAAACAAGCTCATTTTAGCAAAAAATTACAAACAGCAGGTTCAAATACCAGAAAGATATGGACAGTTTTGAACTCTCACATAGCAAACTAAAAATCAGATGATAAGAAAATAATTAAGGAAATTAGATATAATGATAAACTTTTAAATAACAGTAATGACTTAGCTAACAGTTTTAATGATCACTTAAGTAATATTGGGAAAAAATTAGCTGATAACATTGAAGTTAGAGATGAAAATACGATAAGAAATATAATAAATGAAAACTCTATGTTTTTAATGCCTACAAATCATAACGAAGTTTATTCTGTTATTAAGAATTTGAAAGATAATGCACCTGGCTCGAATAACATAGCAGTAAAGGATTTAAAAACTATAGCTAATATTATATCGCCAATAATCAGTAATCTTGTTAATAGTTGCTTTCGCTCAGGTGTCTATCCACAAACATTAAAATCCGCATCTGTGATACCTATTTACAAAAATGGTTCTCCTTTGGATACTTCTAACTATAGACCTATTACACTTACTAGTTGTTTGAGTAAGGTTTTTTGAAAAAAATAATCAATAAAAGAATTTGTGAATTTATCAAAAGTTCCGGTGGATTCGATATTAATCAATTTGGTTTCCAGGAATCTCATGGCACAGATGTAGCAATAAATGACTCTATCAGATCTATTATTGGCGAAAAAGGAAATTATGTCTGCTCAATTTTTGTTGATTTAAGAAAAGCTTTTGATACTGTGGGTCATAAAATTCTATTGGATAGAGTACATGAAATTGGAATAAGGGAGCTTCCTCATAAACTTCTAAAATCATATCTTGAAAACAGGTTTATTGTGACCAAAGTCAATAATGTGTATAGTAGTAAAACTGCATGAACTTTGGGGGTCCCAATTATCACCAGCAAGGATCTATACTTGGACCAACACTATATCTATTGTATGTACATAATATGCAATATGCTAACTTAAAAGCGGACTATAAAATATTCGCTGATGATACTTTACTTATATAATATACAGGAAAAAATGCTGAGTCTCTGGAAAGACTTGTAAATGAGGATCTAGATAGTTATAGGAAATGGGTAAATGGAAATAAATTAACAGTGAATGTGGAAAAAACAAAGTATATGATATTTAGAATGGGCAATAAACCTGATATTAATCTAAAAATTTGTATTGGGAACAAAGAAATCAAAAGAGAACAATGCTATAAATATCTTGGCATTACCATAGATTCTAAACTATCATGGTACGATCATGTTAATTGCATTTTGAAAAAAATTATGCCATTACTAGGTGCCATTAAGAGATGTGGATGTAAATGAGAGGATAAATCAGCTAGACTGTTGTTTCACGCACACATCATGTCTCATATCCGGTACAATGTGGCGACATGGTCGTGTTGTACTGCCACACTAAGAAGGAAAGTGAACACAGCGATTAATAAAGCCATCAAGATACACTATGGGTTAAATTGGAGCACACCTACTGAAGAATTATATAATAGAACTTGTTTTCTTAAGCTAAATGAATTAATAATATTGGAAAAAGCTAAAATAATTCACAAAATTAAAAAGGGCATAACTAAAAGCAAAACTTTATTAAAAAAGAGAAGGAATATACACAACTATAATAAAAGAAATATGGATAAATTGTTTCACGAAAAAGCTAGAACTGAATTGGCTAATAACAGTAAATTTTGCTCGTCAATCAGAATCTATAACAGTCTTCCTCGGATTTAAAGAAATGCAGCGATATGGGTAGATTCACAACTAAATTAAAGTTTTTATAAAAAATGATTCAATTTTATTAGGAAGGTTATTATAACTATAACAAAAAAATAAATGAAATGGAAATGTATAAAATATAAAAATGTTACTACTATTGTTAATGATTTATTTGCCATATAAAAAATTTAAGGTATATGTATGTATGTGTATATGAGTATATGTGTATATGTATATGTATGTTGTATTTATATTGTATACTTGTTTATATAAGCTTTATAACTGCTAAGACTTCTTATACCAATTTTAAGTTATTGTCTAAGTCTAGTATTTATAAATAATAATTGTAACTTATATTTCAGCTACTTCAAATATATTATATGAATGCTAATTTAATTAAATCGAGTACATCACTTATAAGTAGTAATCAAATACATAATTATCAAACCAGATCTGCCTGTCACTTACGTTGTCCCATCTAAATACATTTGAATGGTTTAGATGGAATTATGAAAACAGCTGTTAGATCGAATAATAACCTACCTGCTCATGTAAAAGAATTAAATAAATACCAGTTTAAAAAAAATGCAAGAATATGATAATAGAAGATTATTAATGTTTATAATTTAAAAATAATTAACTGAGAAAAAAAAAAAATATTTTATTTTATTGAATATATGTATATATATCTTTTTTGTAGCTTTTTGTTTTATTTTTTTTATTACTTTGTGTTTTATTTTTAATTCTGAAATTATGTAAATTGTTTTGTTAACTATTATGAATTTGTAATATATTCTCTATTCGAGCCATTAAGTTGAGATAAATAAATAAAACAAAAATAAATGGCAGTAACGAAATATGAATTGAATTACCACTGTTAAAACCAAGCGATTGTAAAAGTGAAAAATTAGCAGAACGCTTACAACAACTTGTTACTGCTATTAATAATATTCACAAATTACAAAGTGTGTTTGATGATGACATGATCAAATGAATGAAATGACTCAAGCAAATGTGAAAATATTGCAAGAAAACAAAATACTTAAATTCAATATAAAAGTGGTGGAGGAGCGCACATCCAAACTATAGGTTCTGGTCCATAAGCTGCAGGGTTAAATGGATGAAATCCAACAACAAAAAAATAAATATAATATCGTTTTATCTGGTTTGCCAGCCAATATGAACTCCCCCAACGAACGAACAATAAAAATTAATGCGAAGGTCGAAACAGAAGATATACTTCATGTTACTCGTCTTAGTTCGAACCATAATGGAAATAATAAAAATGTGCTGTACTAACTTAAATTAAATTCAGAAAAAGTGAAAGATCCAAAACTATAAAAAATAGATATGATATAATAAAAATTAAAAACAAAAAAAATTTCGGCGTTTATTAAAAAAATATTTTGTTTAACACATAAATATAATATACAAATGTCTCATGTCCATATAAAAAAGCGATACCATTTTTTTCTCTAGCCGACATCTCGCTGGTTGATAAAAAGCTTTAATAATAACAAAATAATAAAAAAAAACAAGAAAAATATAAAGTTAGAAAGCTTTCTTATATACTGAAATTAAATATATATACTCGTAGTAGTTAAGATTAAAACTAAGAATTATATTGAACTGAAAAACATGGCAGTATGTAAAATAAAGGTTTCTAAAGTCGCGCATTTTAAAAAGAGAAATAAAAAGGATCACTCTATTTTTGGTTTAAAATTTGTAATATTCTTTTTGGAATTTTTATATAAGAAATCCCAGTAACAATACGATATTGGAGGTTAAATTTTATGGTTTTACTTAAAAGAAATGTGCGAAGTTTCCCAATTTACAGGAATCTAGACACCAAAATTTTACGTTTTTGACCCTAAAAAACTTTTAAGGAAAGGGGAATACGAAGACTCGGAAATTGTGCAAAGTAATGGTTTTTTCAATTTTTTTTTTGCTAAAAAGAAAAGAGTGACGAGTGAAGAAAGAATGAAAATATTTTACCTAATTTTTTTTGATGCGAGTACAAATGCGAATCAAATTAGTTATTAGATATTGTTTATTTTTCTATCAGTCAGACAACCAGATCTTATATCTATATTAATAAAATTTAATTATTTAAAAAATCATCATATTGAGTTTCTTTGACGAGAAATGAATTTTATTGAAAAAAAAAAAAAAACGAGGAAGATTATAGTTGCCCTTGTCAACTTTTAGATACCCGTGCATACCCACTATGGTGTATAAAATAAACCGTAATTTACTTCCCTTATACATTTAACTCATTACCCCATAATTTTGACGTAAAAAAAAAAAAAAATTAACAAAAAAAAAAAATAAATCACAAAACAAAAAACAAAATTTTCATTCATTGTCCCATAACTTTAGCTTGAAAAAAAAAAAAAAAAAAAATTAACAAAAAAAAAAAAAATCACAAAAAAAAAACAAAATTTTCATTCATTGTCCCATAATTTTAGCTTAAAAAACAAAAAAAAAAAAAAATAAAAAAAAAAAAACAAAAAAAAAAAATTGGCCCACCCTACAAGTCTGAAGGTCCGAGTGATGTCCAACTTTGCCAAGTAACTTGCCCTATAAATTTATCTGCCCAATTTTAATTTTAACCTTGTAGCTTCATTATATTCAAAGTTATTGAATCGAAAACTTTGTATGGCAGCCCCCCGAAAATGGGGCCCTAACATTTTGAAACTTCATATAAGTGCCGGAGTCATTATAAAACTAACCGTGTGTAATTTTCATCCCCGTAGTATAAATAGTTTTGAAGAAATTCATATTGGTGCAAAAAAGTTGTATGGCAGCTCCCCAAAAATGGGGCCCTAACATTTTGAAACTTCATATAAGTGCTCGATTCATTATATAACTAACCGTGTGTAATTTTCAGCCTCGTAGTATAATTAGTTTTGAAGAAATTCATATTGGTGCAAAGAAGTTGTATGGCAGCCCCCCGAAAATGGGGCCCTAACATTTTGAAACTTCATATAAGTGCCGGAGTCATTATAAAACTAACCGTGTGTAATTTTCATCCCCGTAGTATAATTACTTTTGAAGAAATTCATATTGGTGCAAAAAAGTTGTATGGCAGCTCCCCGAAGACTTGGTCCGATTTTAACCAAAAACAATAGGGAACCTAGAAATTGTCTAAAAATCACTTTGTGGAAGTTTCAGAACTCTAGCTCTTATAGTTTTTGAGTTATCGTGCTGACGGACGGACGGACGGACGGACGGACACACATAGCTAGATCGATTCACTTTTCGATGCTGATTCAATACGTACCCTTGACACTATATCTAGCTCTTATATTTCGATGCGTTACAAACGGAGGAGTAATTTTAATATACCCGATGTTCATATATGTATGCACGGGTATAAAAACAATAGTATAAAAGTATGCATTATCATACATATTAATGCAATATAATAGATGCGAATCAGTGAATGTATATTATTAAGCTTCGTATATATATATATACGTACGTGTAGTATTAGTGTGTATTATATGCCATCTAATGTATAATATAAATAAATATTACAAAATTAATATTGTGTATACTTTACTTAGTTAATGATATGCGTATGCTTATATAAGGGTTTGTTTAGGCTTGAAAATGTTTTATTTTATGTGACTGCGTTAGTATATGTATTTTGATCACATCACACTTTTTATACCCGTGCATACATATATGACATCGGGTATATTAGATTTGCTCCTCCGTTTGTAACGCATCGATCTAGAAGAGCTAGATATAGTGCCAAGGGTACGTATCGGCTCAGAATCGAAAAATGAATCGATCTAGCTATGTCTGTCTGTCCGTCCGTCTGTGTGTCAGCACGATAACTCAAAAACTAAAAGAGCTACAGTTTTGAAATTTTCACAAAATATTTTTCAATCAATTTCTAGGTTCCCTATTTTTTTTGGTTAAGATCGGACCAAAACTTCGGGTAGCTCTCGAACAACTAACTTTTTTAACTCCAATATTTTAATACAAAAATCTAAAATTTTACTATGTATGCATATTGTATTTAACATGAAATTACATGAATTTTGTTTTTTTTTTGTTGTTTGTTTTCTTGTTTTTTGTACGATTACGAGTTAGAATTTCATATAATTTAAATGATGCGTAGTTTATTTAAGATAAGCAAAAAAGAAGACAAAGATTTTTTTTTAAGTAAATGGCTTCATAAATAATTTATGTATGTATATTCTATATATAATATGTATATGTGTAATATTTTGAATGAATCATTTTATCAATATGATTATATGATGCTTACTTTGCTTAGGTATAATATATTCGTGAATTAAAAATTAATTAAAAGAGATAGAATTGAAAAATTAGAGCTAGAGTTTTAAAATTCATACAAAACATTTTTTGGACATTTTTAAGGTTCCCTATTCTTTTTGGTTAAGACCAGACCAAGGTTTCGGGGAGCTGTCACACAACTTATTTAAACCAATATAAATTTCTTCAAAAGTAATTATACTAGAAAGACGAAAATTACACACGGTAAGTTTTATAATGAATCAAGCACTTATATGAAGTTTCAAAATTTTACGGCTTCATTTGCGGGGGGCTGCCATACAACTTCTTTGCACCAATATGAATTTCTTGGAAACTGAGTATACTACGAGGATGAAAATTACACACTGTTAGTTATATAATGAATCGAGCACTAATATGGAGTTTCAAAATGTTAGGGCCCCATTTACGGGGGGCTGCCATACAACTTCTTTGCACCAATATGAATTTCTTGGAAACTGAGTATACTACGAGGATGAAAATTACACACTGTTAGTTATATAATGAATCGAGCACTAATATGGAGTTTCAAAATGTTAGGGCCCCATTTACGGGGGGCTGCCATACAACTTATTTGCACCAATATGAATTTCTTGGAAACTGAGTATACTACGAGGATGAAAATTACACACTGTTAGTTATATAATGAATCGAGCACTAATATGGAGTTTCAAAATGTTACGACCCCATTTTCGGGCAGCTGCCATACAAAGTTGTCAATTCGATAACTGTGAATCTAATGAAGCTACGAGGTTAAAATTAAAACTGGGCAGGTAAAGTAATAGGGCAAGTTAGTTGGCAAAGTTGGACATCGCTCGGGCCAACTTTTGGGGTGGGCTATTTTTTTTTTATGGTTATTTTTTTTTATAGTTTTTTTTTTTTGTTTTTAAGCAAAAATTATGGTATAATGAATTAAAAATTTAATTTTTTTTAAGCAAAAATTATGGGATAATAAGCTAAATTTTTTTAACTATTTTACTTTCTTATATTTTTTTTGTAATATTTATAATAGCATGTGGAAAATAAATAACGGTTAGTGGGTAAGCACGGGTATCTAAAAGTTGACAAGGGCAACTATAATCTTCCTCGTTTTTTAAAGCTTTTATTGTTCTTTTTTTGTTTTTTTTTTGTGAGATGTAACCATAGAATATTACTTTTTTATATGGACATGAGACATCTGTATAATATATTTATCCATGGTAAAACCGTTGGCCTTAAATAGGAAATAGTATATTTATTTTATATATGCTTTAAGGTCTTGGGAGTAGTGGGGGTGGTACGCAAACCGCTATTCCAATTCATCCAAAATTTCACGTATTTTTTTATTTTTTGCTGGGAATTTTTGAAAGATACAAACTGCCCCGTAGCAGAAGTGTATGCCGGATTCTTACCGAGCTAAACCACACCCTTCCCTTATTAAAACTGGTCGAACTGAATAACCATTAATTTTTTGCTATCTTTGGTTAGAGTATAGGTTTTGTGTACTTTCCCTTAGGAAATCTGTATTTTATAATATACTAGCTAATACCCGCTGCGCATCACTGCGCCTCTTAATGGAGGTTTAATCGAAGTTGATGTTACAGCAAAAAGTGTACACAAAAATTACACATGGTGTAAATGTTAATTTCAAAATGTATGAAAATTTTTTTAAAACGATTTTTCTAGGATTATTCTAGTAATTTTGAAACTTTCTGGAATTCAAAGCAGTACTAACTACTTTCCAAAATTGGACGTTATTTACTTCCAAAAAGTTTTTTTTACCAATCGTAGGACCGACATGTGTTACCAAACACACAGCCTGTTAACAGACTTAACTCCATTTTTAAGGTGATTCACGCATACAAAATTTGGAGTCAATCGGTCAAACCGTTTCTAATTTAGAGTAAAGTAACAAATAGACCTATAAAAAGCTGTTGGGCCTTAATGGGTTAACGGAGATCAACAAAATTTTTTTTTAAGCTTTCTTTTTAGCCAAAGTAGTATTTCGCAAAATTGAACTACATTTGCTTCCAAAATTTTTTTTGACAAACCGTCGGGTCGGCATTGGTTAACAAATTCCAAATCTGTTAATAGTGTCAACTCAATTCTCACAGAGGAACACGTATACAAAATTTGAAGAAAATCGGTCGAACAGTTTCTAATTTAGAGTAAAGTATTAAAAAAACCTATAAAAAGCTGTTGGACCGCAATGGGTTAATGGAATTCAACAAAATTTTTTTTATCAACCGTCGGGTCGACATGGGTTAACAAATGCCAAACATCTGAGAAATTTCAACTCAATTCTCAAGGAGCATCACGTATATAAAATTTGAAGTCAATTGTTCAAACCGTTTCTAATTTAGGGTAAAGTATTGAAAAATCCATCATTAAAGTATTGAAATAAGGATTTGGGATAATGGAACTCACCAAATTTTTTTTTAGGCTTTCTTTTTAGCCAAAGCAGTATTTCATAAAATCGAACAGAATTCGGACTCAAAATATTTTTTACCAACCGTCGGGCCGACATGGGTTAACAAATTCCAAAACTGTTAATAGTGTCAACTCAATTCTCAAGGAGCATCACGAATACAAAATTTGAAGTCAATTGGTCAACCGTTTCTAATTTAGAATAAAGTATTGAAAAAACCTAAAAAAACCTGTTGGGCCGGGGTTAATGGAACCCTGTAAAAATTTTTTTGGGGCTTTCTTTAGCCAAAGCAGTATTTCGTAAAATCGGACAAAATTTGGACCCTATTTAGAATTAAATAATCTAGGATAATTCTAAATAATCTATCTGACAAGAACGATTCGAGTATTTTTACATATTGTTATCTCCTTAATTAAAATATTAATCCTTCATGCCAAACTTTGTCAAACGCTTGTGCTACGTCTAGACATATTGTAGAGCATATTTGTTTTTCTTCAAAAGCTTTTTCTACAATATTTGTTATTCTATGAACTTGGTCAATTGTTGCATGCTTGAATCTAAATCCAAATTGATGGTTTGGGATTAAATTATTATTTTCGATTTACCTCAACCTCTGCTACTTTCCAAGGGGTTGGAACATACTTCAGTTTTAATGCTACATTTATGATTTTTCTTAAAAATTTTAGAGCTTTTTGCGGAAGCTCTTTTATAATCTAAGCTGTAATAAGATCAAAACCTGGGGCTTTTCTTAACTTTAAAGTTTTTATTTCTTCACTAATTTCTTCTTGTGTAAATGGATTAATATTGTTCTCTTCTATTGTAATATCTTCCATTAAACAAAGATCTCAGTTTATATCCTTTGGTTTGAATATGTTTTCTAAATGATCTGCAAATAATTCGGCTTTATCTTTATTTTCCTTTGCCCAAGTGCCGTCTAGTATCATGAGCGGCGGGGCGTGCTTGTTCGGCATTTTTACACAGTTCTTGGTTTTTTACAACGAATAATTTTATTCTTTTGTTGCCGATAGACTTTTTATATAATTTTCATATGATACTGATTTCATAATCTGAATTTTTCTTTTGAGAGAATAATCTAAAGATTGTAATAAAAATTTAAAATCTTCTTATCATCAGGTAACGTGATTGTTGCCATCTACGTCTAGCCCTTCTTTTTCGTTTTATTAAATCAGTTATATATCTAGGATAATTATTTGCTGCTGACCTATACACAATAATTTTTGTGTTATTCCAAGCAGCTTTTTGAATTATATTAATAAAGCCTTCCAAAACTAATTGTTCTTTTGATTGTAATTTTATGTTTAAATTAATATTATTTTTGATTTCATACTTAAAGCTTAACCAGTCTGTGGTATTATTTGTCAGTTTGGGCTTATTTAGTTTTCTAGTTTTTTTTCATTCAACTGTAGTATGACAGCAGAATGATCAGAATAATTATCTTCTAAATTTATGAAGTTGCTTTAAATTCTTTTGGTTACATAAAGTCAATTAGATTTGGAGTTTTGTTGGTGTCTGTGGGCCAGTAAGTTGGTTTGCCAGTCGAATAATGGCAACAATCTAACTCTTGAATAGCTTTTCTTAGCTCTCTACCTCTAGTTGAAGTTGTTCTAGAACCCAAATCTGTATGTTTGGCATAGCAGTAATTTATGTCCGTGGACTTTTAAGAGTTCTTTAAAGATATTTTTCTTTATATTGAATTTTGGTGGACAGTATACAGCACCAACATTAAGATCTCGTTTAGTTGATGAAATTTATATCACAGAAAGTTGTATTTCTTCAGATTCAATTTTAAATTCTTAATTATGTTTTATGGTGCCCTTTAGAAGAATTGCTCTACCTCCTCTCGGATGATTACTAGGATGATCTGCCTTATAGCATTCATAATTTTTTATATATAATTTTTTTATTTTGGAATTGCTTCATATGACAAGTACTCGAACTAAAATCGTTCATATAGTAATAAATTTAATGACCGCAATAATAATAAGAGCAACCCGAATTTAACTTACGGAAAGATTAATTATTAAAATTTTACAAATAACAACCATAATTTTTCTAATTATAATATTCCTTATAACAGCCGTCAAACTTTTAATTCTAATCAAACTCGTTATAGTGGTGATTGCAGAGCAAATACTATACGTCAAATAATATACGTCAAACCAATGGACACGACAGAACCTGTCGAAAATTTTCACTCAACGCCTCTAATAATAGATCACCCATAATCACTTTTCACAGAGAAGGGAAAAAGGTAGATTGTTTGATAGATACTGGAGCAGCTACCATCCTTAAAGACAAAAACACCTTTGCTCAGAGCAGATTTAAAAAACTAAAGAGTCCAATAGAATTAAGTACAACTACCGGCAACCAAATTACATTTAACGAAATCACCACTAAAACTTCAAGCGAATTCAATGAAAACACTTTCATCTCGTGGGTTTAACCTTTATATCCAATGGAAACTCAAAAATCCTTATAGAAACTCAGACATAAACAAAAATATATTAAAATAAAGCCTAAACTTCTAAATAATAAACTAAAAGATATTAGAAATAAAAATATCCACCCATCTCGGATTAAAAGAAGTTTTAAATATTTTTCAGATAACAAAAGCACATAAATTAATAATAAAGTCAGTCCTATACAAAATATTACTAACAAGCCTAATACCTCGAATTGCTCTGCCAATTAAGTTTAGAAACGCAGACATTAGAATAACAAAACTAGAAGGACAACGTGGATTCCAAATTCTTAAAGAAGACGAAATACATTTAATTCAAAATTTCTCAAAAATTTGAAATGTTATCGATCCTAGATAAACTTAACCAAACAATAATCATCATATTCTCATTAGACGAAGAATGAAGTTGCTATGAAAATTATTAATGAGATGGAAATTAACATAGTTGTGGAGGATATTAAGGAAACACATTTATCCAAAAATAATTCAAAATATTCGGGTGAGAATGCTAAAATTATTATAAGGTTGAACAGTGTCAATATTAACGGTGCAACCGTCATAGAAATACCCTACACCTATTTGGTTCAAATTTAATGGGAAGTCCATAAGTCATTTTAAAATCATAAAAGCTTTTATTAGATTGATCGTAAGACATGGCTAACCAAATTTTTTTTATAATACTAAAAACATTTTCTAATTATTTTATCAATTCAAAAATATTAAAAATTCTTACTCATTTATCTATTTAAAAATATTAAACAACAAATTAAATTGAGATAAATGGATTCGTAAAATGCAATTACAAAATTACATATTCTAAAACTTTTCTCCAATTCAATAAAATTTTACACACATGCAGCAATTACTCCTTTTAAGGAATTACTGTTGAATGATTTAGTACTAGGGATCGCAATCCGGAAGCCTTATTTCAATCCCGGGATTTCGGGATTGGTTTTTGTTAATCCCGCCGGGATTAGCCTTGTAGAATTTTGTTAATATTTATTTGGAAAAACTGAAAAAATTGTACAAAATTTATTTATAAGAAGTTTTTTTTATTTAGAAAAAATGAAAAAGAAAATTCATTATTTATTATTATTCTAATATAGATATACAAAAAAAGGTAAAAAAAATATATATATATTTTTACTGATATTTTATGTTTATTTTAAATTAGTTTCTTTTTGTTGGTGAAAAAATCCTCGAAGGAAACACAATGAATCGACAGTTTCGTCATTTAAACGTGAACGAAACCTGGTACATAAAATTCCAATAGCTGAAAAGCTCGCTCCGAATCTACACTTGTAGGTGGAATGGTTAACAAAAAATTATGCACCATATTTAAATTGACACCGAGAGCACCTCCACTTTCATAAAGTGCCATCTCTCTTTTCAAAACTTGATTAAAGTCATTTGCTGATGATCCAGATGGCATTGGTGATTTTGCTAATTCTTTCTCAATTGCTAATTGCAGCTGATCTTGCATTGGTATTGCCGTATTAGTTTCTGGTGTATCATTTAAAATTGGAGATTCGGCTCTTCTGGCTTCTGTGGTTGAAAGAGACAGCCGTTCTAGAGTATTCTGAACAAATTTCCGTATACCTAATTTCAATGGCATCTTAAACACACCGAAATCTTCATCAATGCTGCTAGACTTTTGTAAATATTGTAAGACACCAGAGAGCTCCGGGCTAAGTCGTTCTTTAATGCGTAATTTAAGTGCTTGTGACATTTGTTTACATATTGGTGATCCATTATTGTCAAGTTTTTGCAGCATGAACTGTAGTGCTGGTGTTGCGGTTAGTAAATTTGACACAATACTTCTACTGTCAACTTCACGTGCTGCAGGGCTGAAATAATATCGTGGATGCTCTTAAGCTCTTCATTTGAAAAATTAATAGGAGATTTCAAATCTATAAGACATTTCTGAATAGAAATTTTGAGAAAATTAAAACGTTCCAGCATAATGAATAAGCTGCTCCATCTTGTTTTACAATCCAAAAGGAGCAGAATGTCATTTTTAGTTGGGGATAGCTTGAACATGCGAACAGTCCTTCGCACTTTATCAATTACTGGAGAAATATTGGCTAGCACACATTTACAACAGTAACTCCACATTCTTCTTGAAAATAAATATCTTCATCAAATGACACACTAAACTTCCGTCCTTCCTTAATTTCGTACTCAACTTCTTATGACCGAATTTTCATAGCATAGTCCAAAGTCATTTTTCGAAAATTGTGTTCAGATTTTGGTAACTCAAATACTTTTGCCGTCAGTGCACTTCTTAGATCATTGGAAGTAACAAATACTAAAAATGGTAATCCATCTCGTGCTACTACTTTCGAAACTGTGGCTTCAAGTGATTTTTCGTCTTTAATAGCAAAATAGTCTGTTAGTTTTCGTTTCTTGCATGTAGAAATACTTTGGGATTGAGATGTTGTTGCATCATCATGTCCATCCTTTTTGCGCATATCAATATTATGAATAATTTTTAAATGTGTATGAAGTCCCTTAGTAGATCCTCCTGTCGTCTTAATAATTTTTGGACAGCGTTTGCATTTGGCAGATGCAGATGCTTCTGTGATAAAGTAAGAAATAAATTAATAAACTTTGAATTAAAAATATATATATGTAGCAAAATATGGTTTTTTTTAAATTTTCTGATAACAACTTACCTTATTTTATTTAAAAACACTTAAAATGATAAAATTGAATGAGTAAATTAAATATTTTTTGCTAATAAATTAAAATTAAATTTTTAAGTTTACTTAAATAACAGCACAAAATCATAAATATATTATTCGCACATAAAAACTTTAACCGACTGCAATTCCAATACTAACAGAAAGGCAAAACCTATTCTGAAAAATCATAATTCCCATGGCAATCGAAAAGCAAAGTCTACTTATACTAAATATTATTTAAAAAAAAAACGGCCAAAATTCAAAATGCTTAAAAGTATACAATATAAATGATTTTTCATTTTTTTTTAGAAATTGGTTAATAATTAGCATGGTTTTTCCGGGATCAGGATTTGGGATCCTGAATCCCGGGATTTTGGGATTGAATATATTCCCGGGATTGCGACTTCCATTTAGTACCCTTGGTTAAATATTTAAATTTTCAATAATTTTTAAATTTATTCTCTGAATTTACTTATTTTTTAATGTTCTATATAATTAAACTCAAAGTAATTCGAAAGAAATATTAATTTGTAATAATATAAATATAAAAATTTATATAATTTCATGATTTTTAATGTTAGTTAAAACCATTAAGGCTTCTAGCTTTTTATCACAAAATTTAATAATAAAAATATGCAAAATGTATTTGTAAAATACAATAATAAATTTAGAACTGTTCATATAATTAATTTTAATACAAAAATAAATTTTACAACTTTAGTATCGTACACAATTTCTTAATTATATATTACCTATGGTAATAATTCAATAAAATATAGATATCATATAATAAAGATTAAAAAAATATTTAGTTTTTAGCACATTTTCAAAAAATTTTGTAAAAATCTGCCTATATAGTTTCACTCTGTCCGTCCGTCCGTCTGTCCGTATGTTAACAAAAACTTTTACATCGTTTGAAATAGAGAAAAGAAATTTTAACCATCGATAGGTATGACAAAAAATTAATTTCATAGAAGTCTTGTTATGGAGCTACAGCCCCCAAAGTTGGAAAAAGCCCTATTTTTAAATTGTTATAACAATAGTTCTGTTAGGAGTATTTTCAATCTGAAAACGGCATAAAATAGCTGGTTTTATAAGCTTTATAAGCTTTCAAAAGTAAAATGTTTAGGGTTGCCATACGATACTACAATTTACTATTCTACAAAACTCAATTTTTACAAAATTTTTGGCCACGCACATCTTCTAAACGATTCAAGCTAGGGTTTTGAAATTCTGGGAGAAGTTAGGTCCTCCGAAATTAGTAGGAGTCGGCTAACAAAATTTTATTAACAGCTGCAGCATTATGTTTCAACATAAATTAAAGGTTTTTCTTAAATTTGAAAGGGTTTCTTTAAATTGAAAAAATTATCTCGCAGTTTTAACTATTTTCGCCTAGATAATAAAATTTTAGGTAAAATTCCAAATGTTTGTGGAGTTCACAATTGATTTCCCCGAAAAAAATTTAAGGGTGAGGACAGGAGGGCGGTGGGCAGATCCATCATAAGTTTGCTAAACAAAAATTTGGGAACCTTCCCCATTGAAGGGCTACTAGGTCTTAAAAATTAAAACTTTTATGTTTATATAAAACAGTAACTTATTCACCAGTGTAAGTTTTTTCCAAAATTAAACGTTAACATTGAAGCTGCAACATTGTTTTCCGCACTAATTAACAGGTTTCCTTGAGTGCATTGGGGTTATATTTTAAGAGTTTTCCTATAAGTCATATAATTAATAAATTATTGAAATAACTAATTTAATATTATCATTTATTTTTATGCATATTTTTATAAAAATAAATGATGAAATATTCAGTAAGAAACCTAAAAAACCTAAAACTAAAAAAGAATTTATATATAATTTTGAAAATGTGCTTTTTAGAACCCTTGGTTTTTTTCCTTACTTGCTTTTTAATAATTTTAACGATTTGCTTTAAGGTCTTCAGAACTGTAAGGATGGTCCCCGACCCACTACTCCAATTGGTCCTAAATTTCCAGGACTCCAAACATAGGAAGAGGCGCACTGATACCAAATTTGAAGGTTTTATCTTCATTGGTTTCAGAATTATGCTTGTTTGGCCTAAATTCGATGAAAAACCACTAGATTCCGAACCCCTGGTCCGATCTCGACCGCACACAGTCCCCACCATAGTCTCATTACTGGTAAGCTATATCAAGAAATACATGGTTTTAACGCCATTAGTTGTTGTGTTATCCTTATTTTTTTATATGTTCCTTGGCCCTTAGAATAATTAAAAGGTCCAAAATCCGGACCCATTGGCCGATTTCGCCCTTATACAATCCCCGCCGTACTTTAACTACTAGTAACCTACAGTTAAAACTTCATCAAGCTAGCTCCATAAGTTTTTGAGTTATCATGCCTACGGGCGGACGGAAATGGCTATATCGACTCAGGAGGCTACGCTGATAACAAATATGTATACTTTTCCATATCTAGCTCACTTCCTTTAGGTGGTTACAAACACCATATCTAAGTTAATAGGTGTAATAATTTCATGGGTGTTGGGTATAAAAATGAAATAATTGAAGCTAAAAAAAGTAAAAGATTAATATATAATAAAATTTTCCCGATCAATTCGCAATCAGATTCACGAACTTTTTAGTGTTTTTCGACTTGATAAAGGCTGTTGATTCGGTAGATCGACGAATATTATTAAGAATATTAATTGAATGTGGTATAACAGGCAATGAGCTGGATTGGTTCTAAAGGTATTTAGAAAATCGTAAACAATTTACAGAATGGGATGAAATAAAAAGTAATATTGCAAACATAGATTATAGCGTGATTCAAGGAAATTCACTCGACCCAACTTTATTCTACATAAGTGATTTTTCGTCGATACTAACTAAAGGTAAATCATACTTGTATGCAGATTATCTGGTTATGGTGTATGTAGAGAAAACCACTAAGGAATTAGAAAATATCATAGACAAAGATATGAGAGTAATAAATGAGTGAATGAACACTCATAAGTTAACAGTCAATGTCAACAAAACCAAACTTTGCTTATTAAACCTGACAAAGAATGCATAAAGGTCACGTATAACGGCATGGTAATTGAACAAGTGGCACAATATACTCCGCATACGTTAGAATTAGCAAAAAAAACAAGAAGAATCGCAGGTATTTTTAAAAGAATTGGCAAACAGTTACCACTAGAAGTAAAAAAATCGTCATTCTATAGTATTTTTTATAATACGCTAACTTATGGGATATTAGTACAGGGTAATACGTACAAAAAAAATACTGAAATGCTGCAAATAATACAAAACAAAGCTATCAAAAATTTGTTTGTGCTAAAAAAAAGATCGTCAATAAATGAGATACATAAAAAATTAGAAATTTTAAAAATTGTAGATATTAAAAACCTATTGCAAATTATGCATATACATAATGTTAACCAAAAAAAATATTCTTACTAACATAACTATTAAAACAAACAGTCAAGTTCACAATTATGAAACTACAGCATCCCATCATCTGCGTACCAACTGAACGAGTACAAATCTTAATGGCTTTGATTCACTTATGAACTCGGCAATTAAAATATATAATAATTTGCCAGCTGAAATAAAAAGTTTAAATTTAAAAAGTCAGAAGCAAGCAAAAACCGGTTCTTATCAAAATATTAATTCATTTTGGTTTTAAACTAATCATGTACATGCACTTATATAAATTAAATAAATAATTTTTTATTTTTAATATTTAATTTTTAATTTTTGATTTTTTTTTTTTGTTTTATCTTTTTGTTTATTATTGCGATTGATTGAAAGTCTGATTTTGTTTTTTTTCTTTTTTTTTTATAATTAATTTTTATACATGTTTTTTGTGATAGTTTGATTTAATATACATGTTTTTATTCATTTCGAGAACTTTGGAACATAGGCGGAAAAGTTGCAAACTGGCTTTTCGGACTTGCAGATAATGAAGACAACCTGAACAACCATCAACTTATAGTTAATTTGAACAGACAAATTAAACTTAACTCGAATTTTCAAAACAATCTCGAAAAATTGAATCAACGTATTACAGAAAATAGAGTCAGAATAGGTACAAATTAGGTACAGAGTAATACTCATATAAAAAAAGAAGTTGTATGGCAGCTACCCGAACCCATGGACCAAAATGGCTTGATTTAAATACCTATGACGGCTATTGCAAAAAAACGAATTTCCGAAAATTTTAAGATCCTAGCTCCTTAAGTTTTTGAGTTATCGTGCGGACGGACGGACAGACGGATGGACAGACGGACGGACGGACATACATAGCTAAATCGATTTATTTTTCGATTCTGATCCGATCCATACACTTGAGCCTATATCTACCGCCCTAGTTCTCTGCGACACAAACGTAATGGCAAATTTATTATACCCTTTGACTATATAGTCATACGGGTATAAAAACAACAACTGCAAAGTAGATAAAAAACAAAGACTTACAAAAAAATTTAGAGAAGGAAAATATTATATTATTTAAATTTAAAGATATTTATATTCGGATTCTTTATTAGCTTTATTTTTATTTTTATTTATATTATCTCATTGAACGTTTGCACCATTTGAGATCATTTAAGGGGAGCAAAAAAATTAGTAGTATTAAATTAGTGAGCTTTTGGAATAAAGGTTAACTTGCGTTAGTACCAAAAATTTTAAAATTTCATTGAATATTTGTGCAAAACGCGTAAACAGGTCAAAATCAAATTAACCCTATGGGTTTTTATAATTAAAATGCTGGTACAAAATTTTCAATAAAATTTTTTTTATCGTTTAAGCAAATTAAATTTATAGCATCGTGGCGTCGTCGTGGAAAAACGGGTTAATCAAACTTAACTAAAACTTTTGCAGCCGCTTTTTAGACTGCAAAATCAACCTGAGAAATTGGACACTAATCGGAATTACAAAATTTTTTGGAAGCCCGCCAGGCTGAAATGGATAAACCAAAGCTATATTGCGTTCTCGTGCCCGAACGGGTTAACCGAACTCAACAAAAATTTGTGTCAGCCTCTCTTCTCGACTGCAAAATCACCCTGTAAAATTGGACACAAATCGGAAACACAAAATTTTTTGGAAGCCCGCCAGGCCGAAATGGGTTAATTTATTCCAACCAAATTCATACAACTATTTTCGGTTGCTGAGAGGAACTTTTGTGCAAAATTTCAAGTCAATCGGTCAAACCGTTCTAACTCGACATCCAAAAAAACGAAAAAGCTTAAAACGGCTCTGGAGCCGCAACCTGTTGACTTATAAAAATGCGACATAGCCTAAGTCACCCCCGGGCTCTCAGAATTATTCCTTTAAAATTTTGTGACAATCGGACCAGTGGTTTTCACGTGAACTTTACACAAACAAACAAACAAACAAACAAATTTTCTCCTATATATATTAGATTTAACACTAATAATAAAACCTTGTTAACTCAAAAGATTGAACGACAATGTAATTGCAACTGTCATATGCAATTACAATGGCAGTACGCACCTAAAACATGACACGGTTTCTCTACTTGACCGATAGATGACACTAGGGAAAAAATTAAGAAGCGACATCTTGTAGATAGATTACAGTAGACCAATCATTTACTTAATTGAAAAAAGGAAAAAACGATTCGAAACACAAGGCAGAGCCTCGGATAAGAAAAAGCAGATGGAGATGCCTAGTAGATATCCTATGCTCCCAAGAGGAGTAATAAGGACAAACAAAAAAAAAAAAAAAAAAACTCAAAAGAACAATTTAATTAAATATTATACTAAAAAAACACTTGTTTTATATTTTTTATTTGTTTTGGCATATGCTTTGGCATATGCAAAATTATTAAAGTGAATTAACTTTGTTAACCTTTGTTTTCTTTTTTTGTCGTGTTATAATCTGATATTCAAAATTAGTTTCAAATGCGATTTGAAGAATTGTTACGATTTTGACAAATAAAAGTAAAATCGTTTTATGCAAAGCTTTTTGTAGAAGAAACTTAGATGGTGTATGAGTCATATACCCATCTAACGAAATCTTGAACAAGATCATTGCAGCAAATTCTCAGAACCAGAATTTGTAAATTTCGTTATCGAAACATAATTTCTATTTTTTACAATACTTAATATGAAATTTCCAAACAAATATATTTTAATTATCTTCATTACGTAATAAATAACAATTATAGGTCTCCCGACCTAACGCAACAAATATAATTTTTTTTATTATTCAAGTACTCAAATATTAAACTAAACTGAACGATTTTATACTAGATCATATTTCATTAAAAATAAACTGAAATATTAATGAATGTTGTTATATGACTTAGTTTTTTTTATACACCACACCTACTATAGAATAGGTAAAGGGGTATATTAACTTTGGTATGGTGTTTGTAACCACCTAAAGGAAGCGAGCTAGATATGGAAAAGTATATATATTTGTGATCAGCGTGACCGCATGAGTCGATATAGCCATGTCCGTCCGTCCGTAGGCACGATAACTCAAAAAATAATGGAGCTATCTTGATGAAATTTTAACTGTAGGTTACTTGGACTGAAAGTACGGCGGGGATTGCAATATGGGCGAAATCGGCCAATGGTTTCGGATTCTGGACCTTTTAATCGATCGAAGGGCTAACGAACTTTTATAAAAAATCACGATAACTCAACAACTAATGACGCTATCTTCATCAAATTTGTGCTGTAGGTTACTAGTAATGAAACTACTTTGGGGATTGCGTAAGGTCGGGATTGGACCATGCATTCGGAACCTAGAACTTTTTGATCGAATTTAGGCTAAACGAGCATAATTCCGAAACCAATGAAGATAGAACCTCCAAATTTGGTATCAGGGTGTCCCTTCCCATTTCCTAAGTGTCTTTGGAATTTGGGTCCCATTGGAGTACTGGGTCGGGGACCAGCCACACATTTCCGAAGACCTTAAAGCATATCTTTAAAATTAATATAGATAATAACTTGAAAAAATGTAGAAGCTTCCAATTTGCCACAGGGGTGTTCTTTACTATCTCTTGCGTGTTCCCCTAATTTGGGATCAATTGGAGAGGTGGTTCAGTACCCCTCTCAGACCTCCCAAGTTTTAAAAGCTTATAATCGAAATTACTAAAAATAGTTACTGAAAATTAAGATAGACCGTTCAAATTGTGTACAAGGGTACTTATAGTAGTACAGCGCGAAATGAATAAGGGCGAAATCAGCTCATTTGTTCGGATTCTGGACCTTTTAGTCGGTGTCAGGGATAACGAACATATATTAAAAATCACGATAACTCAACAACTAATGACCCTATCTTAATGAAATTTGTGCTGTAGGTTATTGGTAATGAAACTACGGCGGTGATTACGTACGGTGAGGATTGGACAATGGGTTTGGAACTGAGAACTTTTTGATCGAATTTAGGCCAAACTAGCGTAATTCCGAAACCAATGAGATATAACCTCCAAATTTGGTATCAGGGTGTCCCTTCCTATTTCGTAAGTGTCTTTGAAATTTGGGCCCCATTGGACTAGTGGGTCGGGGACCAGCCACTCAGTTCCGAGGACCTTAAAGCATATTTTCGAAATTAATAAAAATAGTAACTTGAAACAAATGTAGAATTTTCAAATTTGGTCCAGGGTGTTCTTTACTATTTCTTCCGTGCCCCCCTAATTTGGGACCAATTGGAGTGGTGGTTCAGGACCTCTTTTAGACTTCCCAATGTGTAAAAGCTTATCGTCGAAATTAATAAAACTAGTAACTTAAAATTAAGATAGAACGTTCCAATTGTATACAAGGGTTAACTAGTATTGAAAGTATGACGGGACTGCTAATGGGCGAAATTGTACCATGATTTTGGGTTCTGGAACCCTTGACAAGTTCAAGGACTAACAAACATATATCTTAAAAACACCATAACTCAAAAAATAATGCCGGTATTTTGATGAAATTTAAACTCTAGGTTACTAGTAATGAAAGTACCATGGGAATTGGTTGAGGTCGAGTTCGGACAATGAGTTCGGATTCTAAAAGTTTTTGATCGATCTGAGGCCAAACGAGTATAATTTCGAAGCCAAAGAATATATTTCCTATGTCCTATGTGTCTCCGAAATCTAGACTTAATTGTAGTGGTTCAGCTATGTTCAAAGGTATTTGCTGCATTTATATAAAATTTATTTTAATATTTAAATGAATTATATGAAAAGGTCTAAATTTGTAATTGTATTTTAGAAATACATTTATTGCATATTTTGCGTTTATAAGCTTTTCTATTAGGTATATAAACTAACCATTTAAAATAATTGCAATTTTTAAAAATCTGGATTATTAAATATATTATGCTTTGATTATCTTTTTATCACAAAATTTAATAATTAGAATTTTTCATTTTGTAATTGAATTGGAATACATATATTTTCATTTATTTCAAGTTTGTTTGTTTTTTAATATTTTTAAATAGATAAACTGGTAAGAATTTGTAATATTTTTTAATAGATAGTGTAATTAGAAAATGTTTCTAGTATTATAAAGTTAATTTGGTTAGCTATGTCTTACGATCAAATTAATAACAGCTTTTATGGTGTTAAAATGACTTATGGATATGTCCTTAAATTTGAACCAAATAGGTGTAGGGTATTTCTAAGTCGGTTTACCGACTGACTGTTTCTTTACTTGTTTCATTCTAAATATGTTGTAATTCCGTTTTGGAACCAAAACGTTTGATATTTATTTAAGTGTCAAATTACAACAAAAATAAATTCTTTTTCTTCTTGTGTGTTGCAATATCGGAAACCGATGTTAAGTATATTATTGATTATACCCGTGCATACATATATGAACATCGGGTATATTAAAATTACTCCTCCGTTTGTAACGCATCGAAATATAAGAGCTAGATATAGTGTCAAGGGTACGTATCAAATCAGCATCGAAAAGTGAATCGATCTAGCTATGTGTGTCCGTCCGTCCGTCCGTCAGCACGATAACTCAAAAACTATAAGAGCTAGAGTTCTGAAACTTTCACAAAGTAATTTTTAGACAATTTCTAGGTTCCCTATTGTTTTTGGTTAAAATCGGACCAAGTCTTCGGGGAGCTGCCATACAACTTTTTTGCACCAATATGAATTTCTTCAAAAGTAATTATACTACGAGAATGAAAATTACACACGGTTAGTTTTATAATGACTCCGGCACTTATATGAAGTTTCAAAATGTTAGGGCCCCATTTTCGGGGGGCTGCCATACAACTTCTTTGCACCAATATGAATTTCTTCAAAACTAATTACACTACGAGGCTGAAAATTACACACGGTTAGTTATATAATGAATCGAGCACTTATATGAAGTTTCAAAATGTTAGGGCCCCATTTTCGGGGGGCTGCCATACAACTTCTTTGCACCAATATGAATTTCTTCAAAACTAATTATACAAGGGCAACTATAATCTTCCTCGTTTTTAATATCATTTTTGTATTAAGCAATTTTTTTTTTTTAGGATAAGTATTGAAAAATAAAAAAAGATAATAAAATAATAATTTTGTTTTGTAATTTTAAAATATATATTGAAAACTTCTTTTATAATTTAGTCTAAGTTTAACCATTCTTTAAAACGGTATTAAAAATAAAAAATCAATAAACTGTTTAAATATAAAAATTGTGTTTTTATTTAAACTATATTTTATTTTTCATTTTTTTCACAATATATATATATATATATATATATATAAATATATAAAACTGGCGCAGTCGGTAGGATCGCCAGCTAGTGTAATTAATCGTGCTAAATATAACTATCTAATAAAATATTAAGTTATAATAAAAAAAAAAAATTTTTTTTTAATTAAAAACTATAATAAAAAAAAAAAAAAGAATAGTGACGGTTAATACTAGTTTTTCTTTTAAGAAAATAATTGGCGAACTATAGTAAAAATAAAATAAAATAAAAAAATTTTTTATATGTTTATTGTGAATGAAGTATAGAATTCCGGTTTCACTATTTAGACTCAGACCATTAAGAACTATCAGTGAAGTGAGTGAAAACGAAAATAGTTGTCATTCGAACTATTCTAATATACAACTAATAACTTAAAATAAAAATATAAATATCGTAACACCAAATATGGCACAAGGTGTTTTAAATTTAACAGCTCAAGACTTAATTAAAGAAGCTCGAGCTGTACCAGTGTTTACAGGTGACAACACTTTCGAGCTGTCACACTTTTTAAACGAAGTAGATACCATAATAGGTTTAACACTAGACCCTGCAGCAAAAGCGTATCTATTAAACATCTTGACAACAAAAATACAAGGCAGAGCGGCAACATCTATTAGGAGGTTAGAAAAAGCAACTTGGGACCAGATAAAAGAACAACTGACAAAATCATTTGGAGTCCAAGAATCCTATTTGAAATTGAAAGAGCAAGCAGATGCAATCAAATATTTTAATGTAAGTCAATACTATAATGAATTATTAAAAATATTAGATAAGCTTAACCTTAAATATAAGTTGGATCCTAATCCTTTATTAGAGTTTAGTACGGCAAACAATGAGCAAAGTGTATTAGAAAAATTTTTAAATAAATTACCACGAGCTGATAATATGTATTTAAGAATTAAAAATGTTTCTACTTTAGAAGAAGCACATTATGAGCTCGTACAAACTGGAATCTCGAGTAATAGTAGTTTAAATAATATTGGGGTTACAAATAGTAGGAATACTAACAACATTAATAATTATAATAATGGTAGAACAATAATTCAAATAATTGGGGTTTTTATAATAGAAGTAATAACAATAATTTTAATAATAATAACAGTGTAGAAAATCGTGGTTTTTTTAATAATAACGGAAACAATGAATATAGATCTAACTCATATCAACACCGTTGGTATAACAATAATAATAATATGAATCCTAGAAATAATCTTAATCCTAGTCAACAGACTAGAAATACTAATAGATCACAACGTATTAATGGTTATGAACCCATGGATATTGACCTAAATAATATTGAAAATTACCATAACCGAAATAGAAATAAATATAGAAAGAAAAACAGTAATAGACAAAATGAAAGTGAAAATACAGAGGTGGAAAATTTTACAGTAATGCCTCAAATATTTCATTACCCATAGTGCAACTTACAGTTGAAAATAAAAAAATCGATTGTTTAATCGATACTGGGGCTGCTACATCAATTATAGATGATAGCATTTTTCAAGCAAATAATTTTTCTAAACTAAAAACACCTCTCAAATTAATTACGTTATCAGGAAACAGGGAAATAAAATACGAAATAATAACTAAAACACCATCAGAATTCAATAAAAATTCCACTATGTCTTGGAAAATTTTTGACTTAAAACATAAAAATTTCGATGCCATTCTTGGGCAAAATGTCCTTACTCCAATGGGTGCTAAAATCGATCTGTTAGAAAAAACTCTCCAAATTAATGAAGTTAAAATTAAATTTAAGAACGGTTGTCCTCATAAAGAGATTTTCCAATTGGAAACCGTTCAAATGAACCATTCGGATATAATTAATAATTTAAAAACAGAATATATGAATCCGGAAGAATTAAAATATTTAAAATTGATAGTATCTAAAAATAGCGATCTTTTCTATAAAGATGGTGATAACCTCACACATATAACAGATGTGAAACATCAGATTATAACAGAAAATTCACATCCAATTTATTCAAAAATTTATCGTTTTTCCAAATTTCATGAGATTGAAGTTAAGGAAATGTTAGAACAAGGGATAATTCAAACAAGTAATTCACCTTACTCCCAATTTGGGTGGTTCCTAAGAAAACTGATAATTCTGGGAAACCCAAATGGAGAATCGTGGTAGATTATAGAAAATTGAACGAGATCACAATTAGTGATAAATTCCCTATACCACTTTAGATTTGGCAAAAGGGTTCCATCAAATTTTAGTTGATGAGAAAGATAGATGCAAAACTGCTTTTTCAACCCCCCAAGGACATTACGAATTTCTACGAATGCCATTTGGGTTGAAAAATGCACCTGCAACCTTTCAACGCGTAATGAATTATATATTGAGAGATTTAATAAATAAATTACCTTGACGACATATTAATCTTTTCTACCTCACTTGAAACACATTTAGAAGCAATCCAAATTATTTTTGAAAAATTACGAAATTATAATTTAAAAATTCAAATAGATAAATGCAATTTCTTTTGCAAACAAACGGAATATTTAGGGCATATCCTTACTCCGGAAGGTATTAAACTCAATGAGAATAAAGTCAAAATTATTAAAGATCTTAAACTCCTTAATACAAGGAAACAAATAAAAAGCTTCTTGGGTATAACTGGATATTACCGTAAGTTTATAAAAGATAATGCTGCGGTAGCCAAACCCATGACAATTTATTTAAAAAAAGATAAAAAAATAAATATAAAAGATCAAAATTATATGTTATCCTTTGAAAAATTAAAGGAGCTTATAACCAATTATCCTACACTGAGGTATCCTGACTTCAAAAAAAAGTTCACATTAACAACTGATGCCTCAAATTTTGCAATTGGTGCCGTCTTATCTCAAGATGGTCATCCTATCTGTTTCTCAAGTAGAACTCTAAATGAACATGAGACCCGGTATTCAACCATAGAGAAAGAACTTCTGGCTATAATATGGGCGACAAAATATTTCCAAAATATTATATGAAAATAATTCTAATATGGCTACAATACATAGTGGTATCGAAAATTTGAACGACCATGTTCCTATTGTAGATCATATCGTTAATAAATATTACACCCAAATCTACCTTGTCAAAAATAAAAATAGATAGTGAAATAAAACGCCTATATAACAAATTTACTCACATTTTTATACCCGTGCATACATATATGACATCGGGTATATTAGATTTGCTCCTCCGTTTGTAACGCATCGATCTAGACGAGCTAGATATAGTGTCAAGGGTACGTATCGGCTCAGAATCGAAAAATGAGTCGATCTAGCTATGTGTGTCTGTCCGTCCGTCCGTCCGTGTGTCAGCACGATAACTCAAAAACTAAAAGGGCTAGAGTCTTGAAATTCACCCAAAGTCATTTTTAGACAATTTCTAGGTTCCCTATTGTTTTTGGTTAAAATCGGACCAAGGCTTCGGGGAGCTGCCATACAACTTTTTTGCACCAATATGAATTTCTTCAAAACTATTTATACTACGGGGATGAAAATTACACACGGTCAGTTTTATAATGACTCCGGCACTTATATGAAGTTTCAAAATGTTAGGGCCCCATTTTCGGGGGGCTGCCATACAACTTCCTTGCACCAATATGAATTTCTTCAAAACTAATTATACTACGCGGATGAAAATTACACACGGTTAGTTATATAATGAATCGAGCACTTATATGAAGTTTCAAAATGTTAGGGCCCCATTTACGGGGGGCTGCCATACAACTTCTTTGCACCAATATGAATTTCTTCAAAACTAATTATACTACGAGGCTGAAAATTACACACGGTTAGTTATATAATGAATCGAGCACTTATATGAAGTTTCAAAATGTTAGGGCCCCATTTTCGGGGGGCTGCCATACAAAGTTTTCGATTCAATAACTGTGAATCTAATAAAGCTACAAGGTTAAAATTAAAATTGGGCAGATAAATTAATAGGGCAAGTTACTTGGCAAAGTTGGACATCACTCGGACCATCGGACTTTTAGGGTGGGCCAATTTTTTTTTTTGTTTTTTTTTTTTTATATTTTTTTTTTTTTTTTTTTTTAAGTTTAAGTTATGGGACAATGAATGAAAATATTTTATTTTTTTTTTTGTGATTTTTTTTTTGTTAATTTTTTTTTTTTTTTTTTAAGCTAAAGTTATGGGACAATGAATGAAAATTTTGTTTTTTGTTTTGTGATTTTTTTTTTTTTTGTTAATTTTTTTTTTTTTTTTTTACGTCAAACTTATGGGGTAATGAGTTAAATGTATAAGGGAAGAAAATTACGGTTTATTTTATACACCATAGTGAGTATGCACGGGTATCTAAAAATTGAGAAGGGCAACTATAATCTTCCTCGTTATTTAAGAAAATGACTTAAATAACAATAATTATCTTAACGATTTCTTACGTAGTAAAATAAAAAAAGGATGTATTGGAATCTTTTCGAAATTAGAAGAAAGTAAATACAATTTATTACAACAAAAACTAATTGAATTATTTAGTAATAATAACAAAATAAAATTTTTTAAATGTACAATTAAAGCTATGGATTTATTGAATGAAAATAAAGTATTAGAAATAGTAGAAAAAATCCATTCTGAATCAAATCACAGAGGGATTATTGAAAATTTTAACGAAATTAGGAAATCATACTTTTATCCAAAAATTAAAGAAATATTACATAAGTATATGAATAATTGCGACATATGCAATCTCGCTAAATATGATCGTAAACCCGTAAAGTACAAGTTCGAGATAAGCGAAACCCCAAACTATCCAAATGACATTATCTGTGGTGACGTTTTCTATTGTTACAAGTTAACATTTCTAACCACGTTTGATAAATTTTCAAAACATCTTATGGTTCAACAACTACCCGACAGGAATGCATTAACCATTATAGACCTTCTAAGAACTCACGGTACTTTAAATGAACAACTCCGAATTTTGGAAGCTCAAAAACTCAAATTAAATGTAGTAGGTACATAAAGTATTCTTACCGGTTGAAAAATATAACTGTGCAATCCACTCGACCATTATGACTAGGCCAATGGATATACTTAATGGTAAAATTACAAATATAGAAGAAATTAAAAATTTAATTCATAGGAAAAAAGTTACAAAAATAAATAAAATACATACTACAAGATTAGAATTTAAGGCACAAGATAAAGATGAAATCATAGTAAATAACCCCGATTCTCAACGTTATTAAACACAACCCAAATATACTAAAATTAAAAGCAAACTAGAGGGAAACAAAATGTTAGATAATAATAATCGAAATATACATCCAACTAGAATTAAAAGAAATTATAAATTTATTACAGGTAGTCCAAGAATCAATAACCATGATGATCAAAATAATTTTACAACTCTTACTACTGAGCCTTTTTTTGATCAAAACTGAAGCAACGTTTACCTTAGAAAAGTTAGAGACGGAATCCGGATATACCATAATTCAACAAGAAAATATCTCAATAGTAGAAAGCTATATCAAACTTCCTCATATAGTCGATTTAGAACAAATTGATATTACAATCAACTTGATTGATAAATATATAAACACTTCATATAAATTGACGGAAGATGAAATTATTTTAAAGTCCTTGAATGCCCAAATGTCAAAAACTAAACATAATTTTAAAACATTGGTACCTTATAGACATAAAAGAGCATTAGCTAGTGTTGGAGGCTCATTTCTTAAATGGATATTTGGTACAATGGACGAAGAAGCCAAGGCTGACATAGAAGAACATTTAAAAACTATAGAACAAAATAATCATAATGTAATATCAAGTAGTAATAACCAAATAAAAAGAGAACGTAGTATTTGCTAAACATAGGATTATGAGTAGATCTATCTTAACACCTGAAGAAATAGATTTTTATGATATAGATATTCTTAAAATACAAGAAATTAAAAGTTCTTTGGTAATAATGAGTAGTAAATTAGTGTTTATACTAGAGATTCCAGTAATAAGCGAAGAAAACGCAATTAAATATAAAATATTCGCTGTACCAAATTCTAATTCGGAAGAAATTGATATAGAAAATACCGATATCATATTATTTAGAAATAAAACATATTATCTTAATCAAGAAAGATACTTTAATAAACTACAATTAACTTCAACTTGTATTTCAAATCTTTTTATAAAATCATTTAAAAACTGTACTAAAACTATTGAAAGTAATGTTAAAACTGTAGAAATTGATCAAGGAATTGTATTAGTTAAAAATGCACAAACACTCAACTTAACAAATAATTGTAATAACATCTTGTATTCATTGAATAAAAACTATATAATATTTTTCTATAATTGTTCTATTGAAATTAATAACTTTAAATATTCAAATAAAAATAAAGAATTCAAACATAACGTTGTAATACCGAATTACATTACAGTTGAAAATATAAATCATACTATTAAATTAGAAAGCTTATATATCAAACAAATTGAAAACAATAATGAAATAAAAGACATAAATTTTGAAAGAAAAATTAATAAAATTGTAATCCAAATTAATTCTATTTTTGTAATAATTATTATTTTAGCTATAATCATCATAATATACTATCAAATAAAATCAAGAAAAAGACATCAAATAAGTGATCTAAATATAAATAAAACTAAATATTTTGTTCAGGAGTACAAAAATCCTAAGGATGGGGGAATCATATATCCATCTAACGAAATCTTGAACAAGATCATTCAAGCAAATTCTCAGAACCAGAATTTATAAATTTCGTTATCAAAACATAATTTCTATTTTTTAAAATACTTAATATGAAATTTTCCTTAATATAAATTTCCAAACAAATATATTTTAATTATCTTCATTACGTAATAAATAACAATTATAGGTCTCCTGACCTAACGCAACAAATATAATTTTTTTTGTTATTCAAGTACTCAAATATTAAACTAAACTGAACGATTTTATACTAGATCATATTTCATTAAAAATAAACTGAAATATTAATGAATGTTGTTATATGACTTAGTTTTTTTTTTCATTCTAAATATTATGTTGTAATTTCGTTTTAGAACCAAAACGTTTGATATTTATTTAAGTGTCAAATTACAACAAAAATAAATTCTTTTTCTTCTTGTGTGTTGCAATATCGGAAACCGTTGTTAAGTATATTATTGATTTTTAATATCTTTTTTGTATTAAGCAATTTGTATTTTTTTTTTAGGATAAGTAATGAAAAATAAAACAAGTTAAGAAACAGTCAGTCGGTGCAACCGACTTAGAAATACCCTACACCTATTTGGTTCAAGTTTAAGGACATATCCATAAATCATTTTAACACCATAAAAGCTGTTACTAATTTGATCGTAAGACATAGCTAACCAAATTAACTTTATAATACTAAAAACATTTTCTAATTACACTATCTCTTAAAAAATATTACAAATTCTTACTAATTTATCTATTTAAAAATATTAAAAAACAAACAAACTTGAAATAAATGAAAATATATTTATTCCAATTCAATTACAAAATGAAAAAATTCTAATTATTAAAATTTGTGATAAAAAGATAATCAAAGCATAATATATTTAATAATTCAAATTTTTAAAAATTGCAATTATTTTAAATGGTTAGTTTATATACCTAATAGAAAAGCTTACAAACGCAAAATATGCAATAAATGTATTTCTAAAATACAATTACAAATTTAGACCTTTTCATATAATTCATTTAAATATAAAAATAAATTTTACATAAATGCAGCAAGTACCTTTGAATATAGCTCAACCACTACAATTAAGTCTAGATTTCGGAGACACATAGGACATAGAAAATATATTCTTTGGCTTTGAAATTAAACTCAACCAGAACCAATTCCCATGGTACTTTCATTACTAGTAACCTAGAGTTTAAATTTCATCAAAATACCGGCATTATTTTTTGAGTTATGGTGTTTTTAAGATATATGTTTGTTAGTTCTTGAACTTGTCAAGGGTTCCAGAACCCCAAACCATGGTACGATTTCGCCCATATGCAGTCCCGTCATACTTTCAATACTAGTTAACCCTTGTATACAATTGGAACGTTCTATCTTAATTTTAAGTTACTAGTTTTATTAATTTCGATGATAAGCTTTTAAACATTTGGGGGTCTAAGAGAGGTCCTGAACCACCACTCCAAATTATCCTAAATTAGGGGGGAACGGAAGAAATAATAAAGAACACCCCGGGCCAAATTTGAAGCTTCTACATTTGTTTCAAGTTACTATTTTTATTAATTTCGAAAATATGCTTTAAGGTCCTCGGAACTGAGTGCCTGGTCCCCGACCCACTAGTCCAATGGGGCCCAAATTTCAAAAACACTTACGCAATAGGAATAGACACCCTGATACCAAATTTGGAGGTTATATCTTCATTGGTTTCGGAATTACGCTAGTTTGGCCTAAATTCGATCAAAAAATTCTCAGTTCCGAACCCATTGTCCAATCCTCACCGTACGTAGTCACCGCCGTAGTTTCATTACCCATAACCTACAGCATAAATTTCATGAAGATAGCCTCATTAGTTGTTGAGTTATCGTGATTTTTAATATATGTTCGTTATCCCTGACACCGACTAAAAGGTCCAGAATGCAAACCCATGGACTGATTTCGCCCTTATACAGCCCGCGCTTTACTTATAGTACTGGTTAAACCTTGTACACAATTTAAACGGTCTATCTTAATTTTAAGTAACTATTTTTAGTAATTTCGATTATAAGCTTTTAAAACTTGAGAGGTCTGAGAGGGGTACTGAACCACCACTCCAATTGATCCCAAATTAAGGGAACACGCAAGAGATAGTAAAGAACACCCTTGTGGAAAATTGGAAGCTTCTACATTTTTTCAAGTTGTTATCTTTATTACTTTTAAAGATATGCTTTAAGGTCTTCAGAAATGTGTGGCTGGTCCCCGACCCAGTAGTCCAATGGGACCCAAATTCCCAAGACACTTAGGAGATAGGAGGGGACACCCTGATACCAAATTTGGAGGTTTTATCTTCATTGGTTTCGGAATTATGCTCGTTTGGCCTAAATTCGATCAAAAAGTTCTAGGTTCCGAACGCATGGTCCAATCCCGACCTTACGGAATCCCCGAAGTAGTTTCATTAATAGTAACCTACAGCACAAATTTTATGAAGAAAGCGTCATTAGTTGTTGAGTTATCGTGATTTTTTATATATGTTCGTTAGCCCTTCGATCGATTAAAAGGTCCAGAATCCGAACCCATAGGCCGATTTCGCCCATATGCAATCCCCGCCGTACTTTCAGTCCTAGTAACCTACAGTTCAAATTTCATCAAGATAGCTCCATTATTTTTTGAGTTATCGTGCCTACGGACGGACGGACATGGCTATATCGACTCAGGCGGTCACGCTGATCACAAATATATATACTTTTCCATATCTAGCTCGCTTCCTTTAGGTGGTTACAAACACCATACCAAAGTTAATATACCCCTTTACCTATTCTATAGGTGTAGGGTATAAAAAGATAATATAATAATAATTTTGTTTTGTAATTTTAAAAAGAAATTAATTTTAAAATATATATTGAAAACTTCTTTTATAATTTAGTCTAAGTTTAACCATTCTTTAAAACGGTATTAAAAATAAAAAATCAATAAATTGTTTAAATATAAAAATTGTGTTTTTATTTAAACTATATTTTATTTTTCATTTTTTTCACATATGTATATAAATATATAAATCTTATGCATGGATTTTAAAAGAGATTGGTACCCCCCATCTCTTGACTCATTTTTCATTTGTGAAGATTGCCAAAACTATGAAGGTTTGTTGCGCGGAATGCTTGAGAACATACACAAATCAATCTCTGATCTTGAAAATGAGAAAACTTGTTCATGCAATAAAAGAAATAACATCATTATAAATAATAAAAACGCTTTCCAGGACATGGCGAAATCGTTTGATGGATTATGCAGCCGTGTTGCATGGATGAATAATGATAATTATAATACTTCTACAATGCAAAAAAAAAACAAAATGGAAATTCTCTCATATCTACCTAAGCATTTTGGTGTTATAGAACGATCCAAAATCCTGTCTTAATAAACATGTTAGTGATTCTTTTCTTAAAACTAAAATTTCTAATTAAAAAAGCTCTTTCTTCCTTTTGACAAAGTATTAAAACTTTGTTCAAGGTGAAACATTAAATACTCGTGTAAAATTATCATTACCAAAAAAATCTCAAGTACTGAAAGCTTCAAATTCTTCAAGTTTCCTAATTCAATACCAACATTACCACCGGTGTTAGAAAGATATGGCTCCCTTTCTTTAAACAATATTTTGAAAGAACTGATTAGTAATATTAAGTGCTTAGTTGTTAGTGAAGCTTCAACATTATATTTCACACTTGTAATCAGATTTTCTTGAGTGCATCGGGATTTTATTCTAGGTGTTGATTTTACTATTATTTATAAGTACTAATAAATTGATGAAATAACTAAATAATAATATTATCATTTATTAGCATATTTTCAAAATATTTATGTCCGTTCTTTATTCCGTCCACCTGTGCGTCTGTCCGTCTGTTCGTCTGTCCTCCCCCCAAAGTTGGAAAAAGCACTATTTTTAAATTGTTATAACAAAAGTTCTGTTAAATGTATTTTCAATCTGAAAACGGAACAAAATAGCTGGTTTTATAAACTTTATAAATTTTTAAAAGGCAAATGTTTAGGGTTGCCATACGGTACTAAAATTTACCATTAAGCAAAACTCAATTTTTACAAAACTTTTCGCAACACATATCTTCTAAACGGTGCAAGCTCGAGAGAGTTAGATCCTCTTAAATTAGTAGGAAGCATTTAACAATATTTTTTTGTCAAGCCACTTGTTTAGGACCTATAAAGGCTCGTAAATTGAAATTTTCCTGTTTCTAAACACATGTAACTTGAATACCTGTTAAAATTTGTTTTTAGTAATATACAAAATTGAAAACCCTTTAATTATATTTCAATATGTGTCAAAGGTTTTTCCTAATTTTCAAGGGTGACGAAGCTACAGCCCCGAAAATTCCAAAAAAGCCTTATATTGAAATAAGTATAACAAGAGTTCTATTAAACGTATTTTCAATCTAAAAACGGTAAAAAAGAGTTGTTTTTATAATCTTCGCAAAAATATAAGGTTAAAAGTTATGGGGTTCCCATACGCTACTAAAATTTACCATTATGCAGAACTCAATTTTTGCAAAATTTTTGGCCCCACATATCTTCTAAACGGTCAAAACTTGGGTCTTAAAATTTTGGGAGACGTTAGATTCCGGTTAGAGTAATTACTACAATCACTTGTACCAATCTCGCGAGAACTATAACAGGTTTTTTCGTTCACGAGATGTTACGAGATCTAAAAAAATTGCTCAATCTACTGAAAATATCAATAACATCAGTATATTTTATCGTAACTGTAGTGGTATAAGAGGCAAGCTAAAAAAGATTCGTTTATGAACGAAGAAATTCTGACTGGTAATTGGTCCATATACAGAAAGGATCGTCATTATCATTAAGTACATTGTTCGCGAAGGGGTGGTGTACTCCTTGCTGTAAATAATAACATACCTAGTCTACCAAAAATTACCGTTACATATCATTCCTTTGGTCACCAATTTATTAAATTAAACTTAGGTACGAATAATTTATACTTAGGTATTGTTTATTTTCCTCCGTGCTCAGACAATTCCTCATATTCTGAATTTTACAGGGTATATCACAACATTATTTCGGATATGCATGAGGATGACTCAATCTTTATTTTCGAAGATTTTAATCGACCTTCTCTTTATTTTATTGTCGATGTCTCTAATAATTTATTATTATGTACCTATTAACTTCAAAGATGAAATTCCAAGATGAGACTTCGATCTCATTAGTGAGTTCTTTAGTAATGATTTACAACAAATTATTAGTTATCCTAATAGTAATGACAAATGATTAGACCTTGCATTATCAAATGCATATGATAAAGTGGTGGTTAATCTCGCAGATGATGCAGATAATCTTTTCACTAACACTACTCATCATAACGCAATCATCTTCGTATTTTCCACTGCTATACCACATTTTACCAAATCTTACAATAATACTTTTCTATATGCTGATTATCAAAACATTAACAATGCTTTATCAGCCGTCGGTTGGGACGACCTGTTAACCGAACAGGATATTGACTTGATTATCTCTGAATTCTACTGAATTCTATTCAAAGCTATTTGAGATAATTAACTCCTTTGTTCCTAAAATTCGCGAAAAAGACAAGACAACCGAACATTGGTTGAACAGTGAACTTAGGACATTGCGTAACCAACGTATTAAACTATACAAAATAATTAAAACTTCAAAAAAGTCTAATAATGACTTATTAAACAATCTTGCTTTTAAATTTCAATAAAAATCTAACTTGGCTTATAATAGATATCTCACTAACGTAGGCAACAAATTAGTTACAGATCCTAAAAAGTTTTTCGACTTCGTTAACAGAAAAAGTAAAACATACGGTTATCCAAGGGTAATGTCAAAAGAGAATACGTTTTCTAATTGTAATAAAACTATCTGCAATTTCTTTGCTAATTCTTTTCATAACGTTTATCGTCCACACGATTCTCCATTTGATTTTGATTTCTCTATCTTAATAAATAATTCAAATCCTATTCTTACGGATTTCCGGAATTGAAATTTTTGTAGCAATCACTAAACTTGATACCAAAAAATGTATAGGACCTGACCTAATTCCACCGACTTTTTTATACAACTATGTCAGTTAGCTCACTTATCTGCTCCATTTTATCTTTAATAAATTTCTTTCCTCAGGTATTTTCCTCTTTTCTGGAAATCTTATCTTACCCCTACCTACAAAAAGGGTGATAAATCATATGTCGCAAATTACCGTGGTGTAGCTATTTTATAAACTATTCCAAAGTTGTTCAAATAAATTATTGTAGACAAAATTACACCCATCGTAAATACAAAACTAAACGAACAACAACATGGATTCAGAAAAGGTCGTTCCACAACAACAAACCTTTTAGTTTACACTTCTGGAATCCATAATGAAATGGAAAATGGACATAAAGTTGAACTCAATTTTTGCAAAATTTTTGGCCCCACATATCTTCTAAACGGTCAAAACTTGGGTCTTAAAATTTTGGGAGACGTTAGATTCCGGTTAGAGTAATTACTACAATCACTTGTACCAATCTCGCGAGAACTATAACAGGTTTTTTCGTTCACGAGATGTTACGAGATCTAAAAAAATTGCTCAATCTACTGAAAATATCAATAACATCAGTATATTTTATCGTAACTGTAGTGGTATAAGAGGCAAGCTAAAAAAGATTCGTTTATGAACGAAGAAATTCTGACTGGTAATTGGTCCATATACAGAAAGGATCGTCATTATCATTAAGTACATTGTTCGCGAAGGGGTGGTGTACTCCTTGCTGTAAATAATAACATACCTAGTCTACCAAAAATTACCGTTACATATCATTCCTTTGATCACCAATTTATTAAATTAAACTTAGGTACGAATAATTTATACTTAGGTATTGTTTATTTTCCTCCGTGCTCAGACAATTCCTCATATTCTGAATTTTACAGGGTATATCACAACATTATTTCGGATATGCATGAGGATGACTCAATCTTTATTTTCGAAGATTTTAATCGACCTTCTCTTTATTTTATTTCGACCTTCTCTTTATTTGGAAAATGGACATAAAGTTGATGCTATTTACACGAACTTCAGTAAATCATTTGATCGTGTTGATCACAAAATTCTACTAAACAAACTTGTAGCTTTTGGTAGTTCCGGCTCTTTTCTTTATTGTATATATTCCTATATTAAAAATATGTAACGCAAAATATCAAATTTCAAGGATTTTTCTCGGACTCAATCCATCTTACATCAGGAGTACCGCAAGGTAGTCACTTAGGTCCACTCTAGTTTAATATATTCATTTCCGATCTTTCAAGTAAACTTTTCGGTGTGTCACATGTTGCATTTGCTGATGATCTCAAGACTTATCATGTACTTAATTAAAAAGAGTTCCGATGTTGCACTACCTCAGACAAATTTAAATCGTCTGCAAGAATGGTGCCTCTCTAATAAGTTAGAACTAAACATTGAAAAATGCAAGGTATATATATAATATAATAATATAAACCTTGATATAAGGTTTATATTATAATATTTCAAGGTTTATATTATAGGTTTATATTTAATATAAGAAAAAAACGTATTTTAAAAAAGCGGAAGAAAAAATTAATTAAATTAATAATATAGAATAATATAAATAACAAACTAAAAAGAAAAAATGTCAAATAAAACAAATTGTATTGGATGCACAAAGAGTATTAATGTAAAGAAGGACAAAGAAATACTACAATGTGATGGAGATTGCAAAAAGTGGTATCATTATACTTGTGGCGGCATGACTATTGAGGAGTACAGTCAAATACAAGAAGATCATAATAATTTGTGGTTTTGCTCTCAATGCAAGGATAAACGACAAAAGCGTAAATCAATTGGTCAACCTGCTAGTACAAATGTATCATTTAATGCTCCTCATAAACCAAAGGTCCTAAATTATAATGCTATCATGAAAAAATTGGATCAGATCATGGCAAAACACACATCACATGATAGTAGATTAGCTGACATACAGAAGGATATACAGATTTTTAAAACAACTATAGATTCTCTAATCGACGAAAATATCCAGCTGAAGAGTGAAAATGAAGTGCTGAGGATACAAGTAGAAAAAAACTATGTAGAAATTCAAAACATAAAACAAAATAAGAATAAAAAAACCTTGGAATTATCTGGTTTTCCGGAAGCTGTTGATATGGATCCAAAAGCTATTGCTATAAAAGTTACAGAAGAACTACGTGTAAAACTGGAAGCTGGAGACATACGAGAAGCAAAATTTGTAAAACATCAATCAAAAAACTCGGGTGAGTCGTTTAAACTTTTTCTTAAACTTAATAGCTCTGAAATCAAAGCTCAAATAGTAAAAGCAACAAAATCCAAAACAATTAAATACGAGAAAATATTCCCACACTCCACTAAATTAAGTTCGCAGATAAAATATGTAAATGAGCGCCTTACACAATACTTTAGTTTTCTTTTCAAGAAAGCTAGAGATCTTAAACGAGCAGGACAAGTAAAATATGCATGGGTAAAAGAAGGTAAAGTTTTCATAAGATATGTTGATAAAAGCAAAGTAATTAAATTAAATTCAGAAAAAGATCTTAATTTCATAAATGAATAATAATAATAACAATGTAGATTTTGAAGCTTTACCAATTAATACCCAAGTTAAACAAATTGATTCTATAGATAATTTAAAATTTGAAAAACCAAACACATTGAAAGTTTTTTATTTGAATGCTAGGAGTATTAAAAATAAAATGGACGATATAAATTTTCTTCTTGACAATATAAATTCAATTATACACATAATTATTTTCACTGAGACCTGGATTTTGGAAGATGAACTTGACCTAATAAATATTATACACTACAATAAAGCTTTCGGTTGCAGAAAAAACCGTGGTGGTGGTGGTGTTGGAACATTTATTCACAAAAATCTTGATTTCACAATTCATAACACGTATAATGATAACATAAACAATTTTATAACCATATCAATCAATAACACAACACAAAAAATTCACATAACAGCAATATATAGACCTCCAAGTAATGATAAAGACAATGTAGTTCAATTTTTTTCTATTTTCGATAAATATCTAGAAAGCATAAATAGTAACAATTCAACCTTAATTGGTGATCTTAATTTCAATATACTTAACTTACATGATCATTTAGTTAATGAATATAGTAAAATTGCTGCCTACAATGGATATAATTTCTGCCATTCCCTACCAACTAGACCTGCTTCAGGTACGTGCATAGATCATATACTCACCAACGATTTTATAAGAAAAATTAATATTAACATGTTTGAAAGTAATATTTCTGATCACAATGTTTTCTTCATAGAAATTGATAATTATACTAAAATAAAATAACAAAAAAATAATGACATTCATATAATTACAACAAATGTTGATGAAATAAAAAAACAGCTTGTGACAGATAGACACAAAATTGATGTTTCATCAAGTGTTGCCCTTGTCGTGTATAAAAATATAGTAGAAAAGCTTAATGATTTAAAACAAAAATATACATACAGTAAAGTCCTAAAAAAAAATAATAATAAATACAGTAAACCATGGATAGACAAAGAATGTTTTAAATTAATTAAAATAAAGAATTACTGGCATAAAAAACATTTATTGAATTTGAGTAATGAGTCTAATAAATCCAAATATCACTATTGGTTAAACAGGCTAACGGATACAAAAAGAAAAAAGCAAAGAGACTACGATAGTCATAAATTTAACAAATGTATGAATAATCAGCAAAAAATCTGGAATGTTGTTAAAGAAATTATTACTGATGGTCTGAGTAATGACAAACCAAATGAATTCTTTACTCAATTCAGAAAAGAGATAGATAAGTATGATAAAATTAATCAATTCAATAATTTTTACTGCAATGTTGGAAGTACAATGGCTAGCAAATTTGATCAATCATTTTACTACCCAAAAATGAGAACATGTAATAAATTTAAGTCAAAAAATATCAAAGAAAGTGAAACTTTAAAGCTTATCAGTACTTTAGCTAACACTTTAGTGAAGGGGTGGATAGAATTTCGACTAAATTAATTAGATCATGTAAGGAAGAATTAGTAAAACCAATAACAAGATTAATAAATATCTCAATACAGGACAGTATAGTTCCAGAAGAACTAAAAATTAAAAAGGTCATACCAATTTATAAAAAGAACGGAGATAAAAGTGACATAAATAACTTTAGACCGGCCTCTATTTCGTCAGTTTTCAGTAAAATATTAGAAACGTATATTAATGAGCAACTGGTTGACTACTTAATTCAGAACAAATTAATTTGCGGTAGACAATATGGATTTACAAAAAAATCAAATACCAGCGCTGCATTATTTGATGTTGTGGTTGAAATTCAAGAATGCGTTGGAAAAAGAAAAAGAATTAGTTTGATTTTTTTTGACTTAACCAAGGCAGTCGATTCAGTTGACCGTAAAATTTTATTAAGAATACTGTTTGAGTGTGGAATTGTTGGGAAAGAGCACTTTTGGTTTAAGAACTATTTTGAAAAAAGAAAGCAATTCTCTGAATGTGAAGGAATAAGGAGTGAACTAAAGGATATTGATTTTGGTGTAATACAAGGAAGCTCACTTGGTCCTACACTTTTTTCATGTTATATAAGTAATTTTTCAACCATGCCACTAAAAGGAAAAGCATATCTATATGCAGGTGATCTGGTTATGGTATATGCAGAAAAAAATATATTAGAACTGCAAAACATAATAAATTCGGACATGTAATTGATACACAGCTGGATGAATCTACATAAATTAACAGTAAATGAGAAAAAAACAAAATATATGCTACTAAGACCTAAATCTGAAAAATTGCATATATTATAATAACTGTGAAATAGAAAAAGTGAGCGAGTATAAATATTTAGGAGTCATCATTGATGAAAATCTGAATTGGAATCGGCATATTGTAGAAGTAAGAGCAAAAACTAGTAAAATAGCCGGAATATTTAATAAAGTAGGAAAACGTATACCTAAACAGATCAAAATCTCAACATTTTATAGCCTTTTTCATAGTACATTAACATACGGAATTGGAATATGGGGAAACACATTTGAAAAAAATATTAACACCTTACAACGGATCCAAAATAAAGCTATCAAAAATCTCTTTGGGATAGAAAGAAGAGCTCCGACAAACGAGATACACAAAAGTTTGAAAATACTAAAGTTAAGAGATCATATAAATTTGGTACAGATTACGCACATACATAACATTACGAAAAATCAGATTAAAACAAATACTCAAATAATAATAGGCTCACATCTACGATATTCTGCTGCAGTAAATTTATTTGGTTTAGACAAAATTTTGAATTCGTCCATAAAATTGTATAATGGTCTCTCTATAAATATTAAATTGTTAAACAAAAATTTATTTAAGAAGAATATAAACAAAAGTTTATTTCAAATTATTGAATTGCTATATAATTAGTTTGTTTTTATTATATTTTTGTCGAATCGTATTTTAATTATTTACATTTATTATCTGTTTAAAAAAAAAAAAAAAAATTTTACACCTGTTTTTTGTTTTTTCTTGATTTAGTTTCACTGCAATATCTTCATTTAAAGATTTTTTTTATATTTTGTTTCTCTTGCATTTATGTACATAAAACTAGTTTTGTTTGACTTTCTTTTTATTTTTTTTTTTGTAAATAATATATTATTATATGAAATAATTTTTTTTTCATACAATACTGTGTATGAGCTGAATTAACTCTTTTTGAGAAATTAATAATAAATAATAAATAAATAAATAAATAATATAAACCTTGAAAGAGTTAAAAATATTACTGATTTAGGGATTCTGTTCTGTGCTTTGTGAAATCAATATAATCCTAGAGATTATTCAATTCTTCTTGCTATTTCGTCTAGAAAATTTTGATCGTATTGAGGCAAAACAAGTAAAATTTCGAAACAAAATAAGATAGAAAGTTAAAATTCGGGGCACAGATATTTCTTCTTATTTCCTTTGTGTACGTGAAATTTTGGATAAATTGGAATAGCGGTTTCCGTACCATTCCCCCCTACTAGCAATACCTTAAAACATATGAGGGGTATAAAAGCAAAAATACTAAAAGTCCACTTTTTTTTTTTTTTTAGATTTTGATGCCATCTGTTGGCTAGACGAAATATTTAATACGTATATATTTATACGTATATAAAATGTTACAAAAGTTGTAAATATCGACTTATTTTCATATTTAAAATTTAGGCTTAGAAACAAAAGTTAAATAAGTCCTTTACCATTATTAGAGCTAAAACTAAAAATATCCGTTTCAGTTTAAAATCAAAAATTGTTGAAGTCCTATATATATTTCAGTATTCTATTTCAAAATTCTAAAATGTCCAATTAGTTTGAATGCAGAAATTAAAAATGTTTTACGATTTTGTTTTTTAAATTTTGGGAATTTCCCGTTATTACCATTTTTGTAATTTTATGTGAATGCAAATTTTTCTGCAATTGTTTTTATTTGAATTTAATTAATGAAAGTGTGAAGTTCTTTACTTTAGTAAAAAATTTAAATAATAAATTAAAAATAGTAGTAATAAACAAATTTCAAATTAAAATGGAAATTAATTCAAGTCCTAAAGCATGGAAGAGAAATATTGAAAAGACAAAACAGTAAAAAATTTAAATATTTTGAATTTCAAATTATTTATGTCAAAAAATGTATTTAGATATTCTGCTAAAGGATTACCTGCATTACCAAAATGCAAACACAATACAAATGCCCTAAAGTGTGGCACACTTACAATGCAAGATATATATAATTTCCATCATAAATATTACAGCACACCAGAAAAAGTAAGGCCTAAGGGTTCTAATGAAATCTGTTCAGCAGTGTATCACAAACTAAATTCTCTTAATTTAGAAAACATTGCTAAAGTTCGGCTTGTTGCAGATGGATGCGGTGGCCAAAACAAGAACACCACGATGATTGCAATGTGCAGTAATTGGTTATCGAAAGCGCCTAAAAATATTAAGCACTTGAACTTATATTTCCTGTTTGTTGGCCATTCTTTCATTCCGCCGGATCGTATTTTTGGTTTGATTGAAAACCGAATAAAAAAATTGGAAACCATTATACAACCAGACCAATACATTGATATATATAAGGAATTCGGTACCGTTTATAAACTAGGAACAGAATGTCCAGTGCATGATTGGAAATTGGAAGCACAAAAATATTTCAAACCCTGTTCTAAATGACATTTCAAAATAAGTCTTTCGAAAAGAATTATTTTTAAGAGAAATGCACAAAATTCTATTTCAATACGAGGCGAACCATATTACAAGCACGAAATAAATAATTACGCCGGACTGTGCAAACACTAATTCACTAAAATTAGGTGATGTTAACACACTCCTCTCAAAGCATTTCGGGACAAATTGGAATGAATTAGAGGATCTACAATTTTATAAAGATGTTATACATCCCAGTTCTATAACTTACGTCCTTCGGGAAGAAGAAGATCAAGAATTGTGCGAAATTCAGGAAGAAATTTCTGGATCTTATGTATAACTTTTACAAAATTTTGTTTTTATACCCGTATGACTATATAGTCAAAGGGTATAATAAATTTGCCATTACGTTTGTGACGCAGAGAAGGAGGGGGGGTAGATATAGACTCAAGTGTATGGATCGGATCAGAATCGAAAAATAAATCGATTTAGCTATGTATGTCCGTCCGTCCGCACGATAACTAACTAAAGGAGCTAGGATCTTGAAATTTTCGCAAATTCGTTTTTTTGCAATAGCCGTCATCACTATTTAAATCCAGCCATTTTGGTCCATGGGTTCGGGTAGCTGCCATACAACTCCTTTTTTTATATGAGTATTACTCTGTACCTATTACAGCTGCGTGTCTGAAATTTTGCCAAAAGTAGTTTAGTTTTATGGCCAAAAAGTCTACAAAATTTGGTTGGTCTAGTGGAGTAGGTTCGAGTAGCTGCCATACAACTTCTTATTTTATATGAGCATTACTCTCCACCTATTTAAGCTGGGTGTCTGAAATTTTGCTAAAACTAGTTTAGTGTATTGGCCAAAGTTTCTGCAAAATTTGGTTAGTCTACTGTAGAGGGTTCGAGTAGCTGCCATACAACTCCTTATTTTATATAAGCATTACACTACACCTAATGAAGCTGGGTGTCTGAAATTTTGCCAAAAATAGTTTAGTGTAATGGCCAAAGTTACAGGAAAATTTGGTTGGTCTACTGCAGAGGGTTCGAGTAGCTGCCATACAACTTCTTCTTTTATCTGAGTATTCCACTACACTTAATAAACCTGTATGTTTGAAATTTTGACAAAAGTAATTAACCCGATGACAGTCATACGGGTATCCCAGAGTTGACACAGTCTACTCTACTACACTCTTCCTCGTTTTTTATGTTAATATGTAACTAATTACTTACTAGTTACGTATCTATAGTATATTTTGTTAAATAGAAAAACTTTAAGTGTGTTAAAATTTTAGCTCGTTATTTTGTGAATTATGTTAATTTAAATGAATGAATTTTAATTTGTAGATGAATTATATTAATTTTAATGAATGAATGTTAATTTTAAAGTGAATTATGTTAATTTATGTTAATTATGTAAAATAAAAATTATGTTATTTAGTAAAATTGAAATGTTTAACTTTAATAAATTACAATTTTGCTTTATAATTATAATTTTGCTTCATATTTTATAAAATAATTTAAAATATCTTTCTAACGTTAAAAATTTCTGTTTTAATTTATTTGGAACCATAAATTGAATATGTCCGATAGTCATAGTTCATATTCAAAATTTAAAAAAGTCCATAGCTCAAATACAAAACTTAAAAAAGTCCAAATTTATAATTTTTTAATTTGTTTTTTTTATATAATGATTTACAGTAATATTATTGAATTTTTGTTTTTTTTTTTTTTTTTTTTTTTTAAAACTATTTTATTTGCGAAAACAGAAGAAAAAAATTGTTTTTATTTTCCGAGATATAGTTTTTTGTGTTTTTCTCGAAACATAGTTGGTGGACTTTTTACACTTTTGTTTCTAGACCCCTCATATATTAGAAATTAATAAACATAGTAGTTAAAAATAAATATAGATCCTTTAAATTTGCTGTAACGGTGTATTTTCTTATTTCCGTTTTGTCCCCGAAATTTAGACTTAATTGTATTGGTGGTTCAATATTCTATTTCCTTTCTTATTTAATACTTTTTTATTTATAAAAGGCTAAGAATTTTACTATAAAACATATTATGTATTATATTTGATAAATTAAAAACAAAATATTTTTTTACTAAACGATAATTTTTTTTTTATTTTTAATTTTTATTATAATACCTAATATTTTATTGAATTATTACTATAGGTAATATATAATTAAGAAATTGTGTAAGATACTTAAGTTGTGTTCAAAGATATTTCTTGCATGTATGTAAAATTTATTTTTTAAATTTTTATTATATTATATACTAGCAGATTTACCCGGCGTTGCCCGGAAGCTTGAAAATTGTAAACAAGCAAGTTTCAGCCAATTTTTTGAGATACTGCTTTGTCTATAAATGCCACAAAAAAATATTTGTGGAGTTCCGTTAACCCATCGTGGCCCAACAGCTTTTTATAGGTTTTTTCGTTGCTTTGCTATATATTAGAAATGATTTAACAGATTAACTTCAAATTTCGTATATGTGTTTTTCTTTGAAAATGAAGTTCAATTTACTAACAGACTTGAAAGTTGTTAACCCCTGCCGACGATTGTTCAAAAAAAAATTTGTAAGTAAATTACGTCCAATTTTTGAAAGTAGGTACAACTTCTTTGATTAGGGGAATACTTAAAAAAAAGGTTTGTCGAGTTCTTTTAATCGATTGCGAAACAAAAACTTTAAAAAACAGTTTGCAAAACAATTTGAACGATTATCTCTAATTTTTCTATACATGCTGCTTCTTGACAATTTGGTGCTCCTTGACGATATAGTTGAGGATGGTAGGTTTCCGGTGAACAATGTTAACTGAATTAAAATGACTATAGGTCAAAAGGGGATTTTCTTGAATTGCCAACGCTTGAATAAAATATAGTCGATGGTTTAGAAAAGGTTTAAAAATTCGCTTTTCAACTTATATTTTGTTTAGTACTCACCTGAAAGTTGTAATACGCTCTTCCTCGTTTTTTTATGATTTTATGAGAGAAATGTAGGCTTATTTTTTGGAAAAACTGTTTTAAAATACTATGTATTATATATATATGCATTATATATAACATATTGAATTTTTTGATTTTTAGATTTCTTTTGAAGAAAACTGAAAATTTCATTGAATCTTTGTTCAAAACGCACAAACAGGTCAAAACCAAATTAACCATGTGGGTTTTAATTAAAATGCTGGTACAAAATTTTCAATAAAATACTTTTAATCGTATAAGAAAATAAAATATATAGAAAACTTCATATCATCGTCGTGGAAAATGGGTTAATCGAACTTAACTAAAACTTTTTGCAGCCTCTCTTTTAGACTACAAAATCAACCTGTAAAATTGGACACAAATTGAAAACACAAAATTTTTTGAAAGTCCGCCAGGCCGAAATGGGTTAATTTATTCCAACCAAATTTATACAACTAAATGCGTTTGCTAAGAGGAACATTTGTGCAAAATTTCAAGTCAATCGGTCAAACTGTTTCGGCTCGACATCAAAAACATTGAAAAAGCTTCATTGCGCCCTCGTGCCCAAACGGGTTAACCGAACCCAACAAAAATTTGTGCCAGCCTCTCTTTTTGACTGTAAAACCACCCTGTGAAATTGGACACAAATCGGAAACACAAAATTTTTTGGAAGCCCGCCGGGCCGAAAGGGGTTAATTTATTCCAACCAGTTTTATACCATTAATTCCGTGTAATAAGAAGAACATTCGTGCAAAATTTCAAGTAAATCGGTCAAACCGTTTCGACTCGACATCAAAAAAACGAAAAAGCTTTAAACGGCTCTGGAGCCACAACCTGCTGACTTATAAAAATGCGACATAGCCTATGTCACCCCCCGGACTCCCAAAATTATTCCTCTAAAATTTGCTGTCAATCGGACCAGTGGTTTTCACGTGAATCCTGGACAAACAAACAAACAAACAAATAAACAAACAAATTTTCTTCTTTATATATTAGATTTAATTGAATTATTGCCATAGGTAATATGTAGTTAAGACATTGTTTACGATACTTAAGTTATATTCAAAGGTACTTGCTGCATGTATGTAAAATTTATTTTTATATTTAAATGAATTATATTATTGTAATTATATTTTAGAAATACATTTATTGCATATTTTGCGTTGATAAGCTTTTCCAATAGGTCCATACACTAACAATATTTAAAATAATTGCAAGTTTGAAAGCTTTGATTAGCTTTTTATAACGAAATTTAATAATTCAAATTTTGTCACCTTTGTAATTGAATAGGAATAAATGTATTTTCATTTTTTTCCGGTTTTTGTTATGTTTCTTTTAGGTGACAACGTTGATCACTAACTTAATTTTTTTTTTATTTTTTGATAACTGATCCTTTTGTAAAAGGAATGGTAAGTTTATATTATATAAAAAAATATTTTTGAGAGTCAAAAATTATTTATTTTTTTTTTTTGATCTATAATATTCACTTATTCCGTTTGCAAAATCCAGTCCGTCTGCGCCAATATTAGGTTCTGTAAAATTCGTTATGTATAAAACATTATTTGAAGAAAGAAAAATATTTTATTGTAATTTTATGCTTTTGTTTACAGGAAACAACATTTTAAGTAATATAGAAATAATATGTAATTTTAACAGAATGGAATTTACATGTTAAGAATTTAAGTTTACAGGATAGATAATTCAAAGCGAGACATATTAAATAATTCGAGAATATTTAATTCAGAAAATTATGAATATATTTTGATTCCATAATCTTATGCATGTGCCTGATTTTAATTAACATTTTTGCTTATACTAAGATTTGTAATAAAGTTTATAGACGCAACTCATCAGCAACCTCCAACCATGAGTTTTCATTAAATCAATATTTACGGTACTCAATACATTGGCCAAAAATGAAGAACCGACATCTACATCTAATCAAATTCTGTTTTAATTTCTGTTTCTTGGTGGGCGGAATGTTCAGATTTTAGTATTAAGTTAATTTAAATTACGATATTTGTTTTAAGCATTATAATACTTTATTTTTGATTTTTATATTAAACTAGCTAATACCCGGTGCGCGTTGCTGCGCCTCTCAATGGAGGTTTAATTGAAGTTGATGTTACTGCAAAAAGTTAACACAAAAATTACACTCGGTTTACACATGTAAATTTTAAAATGATTGAAAGCAATCTTTTTAAAACCATTTTTCTAGGTTTTAAAAAGAATAATGTTCTAGTAATTTTTGAAACTTTCTGTAATTCAAAGCAGTACAAACTACTTTCCATATTTTGACGTAATTTACTTCCAAAAAATTTTTTTTGAACAATCGTAGGACCGACTGTTAGCAGATTCAACTCTATTTTCAAGTTGTTTCACACATATAAAATTTGAGGAAAACCGGTCAAATAGTTTCTAATTTAGAGTTAAGTAACGCAAAAATCTATTAAAAGCCACTGTGCCCCACTGGGTTAACGGAACTACACTTTCTCTTTGGGCAAAGCAGTATTACGCAAAAATGGACGTAATTTGCTTCCAAATCACTCAACAAAATTTTTTGAAGCTTTCTTTTTAGTCAAAGCAGTACTTCGCAAATTTTGACAATATTATCTTCCAAAATTATTTTGACCAACCGTCGGGCCGACATGGGTTAACAAATTCCACATCTGTTAATAGTGTCAACTCAATTCTCACAGGGGAGCACGTATACAAAATTTGAAGAAAATCGGTCAAACCGTTTTTAATTTAGAGTTAGGTATTGAAAAAACCTATAAAAAGCTGTTGGGCCCTAATGGGTTAATGGAAGTCAATAAAATTTTTTTGTGGGTTTTCTTTTTAGCCAAAGCAGAATTTCATAAAATCGGACAAAATTTGAACCCAAATTTTTTTTTGACCACCCGTCGGCCCGGCATGGGTTAATAAATTCCAAAACTGTTAATAGTGTCTACTCAATTCTCAAGGAGCATCACGTATACAAAATTTGAAATCAATTGGTCAAACCGTTTCGAATTTAGAGTAAAGTATTGAAAAAACCTATAAAAAGCTGTTGGGCCGCAATGGGTTAATGGAACTCAACAAAATTTTTTTTGGGGCTTTCTTTAAAGCCAAAGCAGAATTCCGTAAAATCGGACAAAATTTGGACCCAAAATTTTTTTTGACCACCCGTCGGCCCGACATGGGTTAACAAATTCCAAAACTGTTACTAGCGTCTACTCAATTCTCAAAGAGCATCACGTATACAAAATTTGAAGTCAATCGGTCAAACCGTTTCGAATTTAGAGTAAAGTATTGAAAAAACCTATAAAAAGCTGTTGGGCCGCAATGGGTTAATGGAACTCACCAAAATTTTTTTTGGGGCTTTCTTTTAAGCCAGAGCAGAATTTCGTAAATTCGTACAAAATTTGGACGCAAAGTTTTTTTTGACCACCCGTCGGCCCGACATGGGTTAACAAATTCCAAAACTGTTAATAGCGTCTACTCAATTCTCAAAGAGCATCACGTATACAAAATTTGAAGTCAATCGGTCAAACCGTTTTCATTTTAGAACAAAGAAGTTTAAATACTTGCACCACGACCCCAACTTGGCGGTCCGTTAGAGCAAAATTTTTGGGCCACGATTTCCTTCCGTACCCAAAAATCCCTATATACAAATTTTCATGAAAATCGGCTGGGCAGTTTAGGAGTCTATTCGCTACAAACAAACATACAAACAAACAAACAAACAAACAAACAAACAAATAAACAAACTTTCATTTTTATATATATAGAAGATAACAAATTAAAAATAATCATTTTTTGAGTCAGTACGATTTCAAAACCTACGTGTAAACAATGTATATTACAATTACTCAAAAAACTAACGATATCAAATTACCTAAACGTGCTTTTAATATAAGTTCATTAACTTAAAAAATTTTTGTAGAAAATAAAAAATTGATAGTAAATCTTTTGTATTTTAAATCGTTCTAATATGAAAGCAACTTACTGAAATTAGAAAAATATATTTTTTCTCTTAACCTTAATTCGGCAATTTCCTTTTTTTTATTAGAACACTGCAATGTAAGGTAGCAAAATAATTTATTTTAAAATTTTAAAAATATGTATTGATATACCTACAATATTATGTATCTATATATATAAAATCGAAAGTTTGTTTATTTGTTTGTTTGTTTGTTTGTATGTAGCGAATAGACTCCTAAATTGCCCAGCCGATTTTCATGAAAATTTGTATATAGAGGTTTTTGTGTACGGAAAGAAATCGTGGCCCAAAAATTTTGCTCTAACGGACCGCGAAGTGGGGGCTGTGGTGCAAGTATTTAAACTTCTTTGTTCTAAAATGAAAACGGGTTGACAGATTTACTTCAAATTTTGTATACGTGATGCTCTTTGAGAATTGAATAGACACTATTAACAGTTTTGGAATTTGTTAACCCATGTCGGGCCGACGGGTGGTCAAAAAAAACTTTGCGTCCAAATTTTGTACGAATTTACGAAATTCTGCTCTGGCTTAAAAGAAAGCCCCAAAAAAAATTTTGTTGAGTTCCATTAACCCATTGCGGCCCAACAGGTTTTTATAGGTTTTTTCAATACTTTACTCTAAATTCGAAATGGTTTGACCAATTGACTTCAAATTTTGTATACGTGATGCTCCTTGAGAATTGAGTTGACACAATTAACAGTTTTGGAATTTGTTAACCCATGTCGGGCCGATGGTTGATAAAAAAAAATTTTGGGTCCAAATTTTGTCCGATTTTATGAAATCCTGCTTTGGCTATAAAGAAAGCCCACAAAAAAATTTTATTGAGTTGCATTAACCCATTGGGGCCCTACAGCTTTTTATAGGTTTTTTCAATACTTAACTCTAAATTATAAACGGTTTGACCGATTTTCTTCAAATTTTGTATACGTGCTCCTCTGTGAGAATTGAGTTGACAATATTAACAGATTTGGAATTTGTTAACCCATGTCGGCCCGACGGTTGGTCAAAATAGTTGTGGAAGCTAATATTGTCAAAATTTGCGAAGTACTGCTTTGGTTAAAAAGAAGGCCTCAAAAAAATTTTGTTGAGTTCCTTTAACCCATTGCGGCCCAACTGCTTTTTATAAAGTTTTTGGTTACTTTACTCTAAAATAGAAACAGTTTACCGATTTTCTTCAAATTTTGTATGTGTGTTCCGTTTTAAGAATGAAATTAAGTCTTTTAACAGACTTGCAATTGGTTAACCCATGCCGGCCCGACGATTGACCAAAAAAAAGATTTGGAAGCAAATTACGTCCAGATTTGCGCAATACTGCTTTGCCCAAAAATAAAGTGTAGTTCCGTTAACCCAATGGGGCACAGTGGCTTTTAATAGATTTTTGCGTTACTTAACTCTAAATTACAAACGATTTGACCGGTTGACCTCAAATTTTATATGTGTGAAGCAACTTAAAAATGGAGTTGAGTCTGTTATCAGGCTTTGTGTTTGGTAACACATGTCGGTCCTTCGATTGATCAAAAAGAAATTTTGGAAGTTATTTTGGAAAGTAGTTTGTACTGCTTTGAATTACAGAAGTTTCAAAAATTACTAGAATGATGCTAGAAAAATCGTTTTAAAAGAATTGCTTTCATACATTTTAAAATTTACACCGTGTGCAATTTTTGGGTTAACTTTTTGCAATAACATCAACTTCAATTAAACCTCCATGGAGAGGCGCAGCAACTCGCACCGGGTATTAGCTAGTCATATATAATACACAATTGTTGACGAGCCCTTGCCAACATGTAAAAAATATTTCACATTCAAATTATTATAAGTATAATTCACACAATAAATAATGATGCCAATGCTCATAACTTTAAATTAATTACTATGCATCCCATACACGTTGAACCTGTTTTGTTGTTATGCAACCCATACTCGTGTTTTCAACTTGGTACGTAAAAAATATTTCACATTCAAATTATTATAAGTATAATTCACACAATAAATAATGATGCCAATGCTCATAACTTTAAATTAATTACTATGCATCCCATACACGTTGAACCTGTTTTGTTGTTATGCAACCCATACTCGTGTTTTCAACTTGGTACGCGTAATTGCGAAGTTGAATCGTGTATGGGCAAATTGAAAGCCCATTTTGAAAGTTGAAAAGTTGGTTGGAAGGAAAAATAAATATGTCCGTGTACCAAGTCAAAAACCTGGTCCATCGTGCATGGGAAGCATTAGAAATTCGACATATTATAGGTAACTTAACATATATATAGTACAATTGTGAAATTTTTATTTTTTCGTTTTCACAAAATTTAAACAATAAACACAAAATTCTTAACACAAAATTTTAAAAAAAGAAGAAAATAAAATTCAATAATGTAAATGTACATACCTACACTTCATAAAAAGATACAAACCTATATTTAAAGAAATTGTAGCAAACAAATAAAAAACCAAAACGTTTAATTTGAATCATGAATATAGAATAGTTCCACGGCCTGTCAATGACTTTTTTTGTTAAGCCAAGGGTAAAATTTTATTTAAATTTACTCAAATTTGGTATGATTTTAGTCTTACAAAATAAAAAACATCATCATAGAATTGATTTGTAATTTTATAAAATGTTAAATTTTTAAATTGCTCTATATGCTCGTACATAAATTTGACAGTTGCGAATTAAAAATGATTTTTTTTTTATTTTTTAACTGAAATAAAGTCAACAATTGCTTTGATTGTTTGAATGTTTTGAATTACAAATAAAGCAGTTCCAAATTTTAACGTTTTATAAAATTACAAATCAATTCTTCTTGGAAATCAATTGTGAACTCCACCAAAATTTGGAATTTTACCTAGAATTTTATTATCTAAGCAAAAATGATTAAATCGAAGAGACAATTTCTTCAATTTAAAGATCCCTTTTTAAATTTCAGAAAACTTGTAAAATATGTTGAAATATAGTGCTGCAGCTTTAAATTTTGTATATTTAAAAAAAAAATATGTGAACTGGTATTCAAGTTACATGTGTTTAAAAATAGCCAATTTTCAAGCCCTTATGGCTCTCTTAAAATATTTTGTTAACCGACTTCTACTAATTTCTGAGGATCTAACTTCTTCTAAAACTTCAAGACTCTAGCTTGAATTATTTAGAAGATATGTGTGGCCAAAAATTTTGCACAAATTGAGTTTTGCATAATGGAAAATTTTAGTACAGTATGGAAACATTAAACATTTGGCTTTTAAAAATTTATAAATTTTATAAAACTAGCTACCTTTTGTCGTTTTCAGATTGAAAATGTACCCAACAGAACTCTTTCAAATATGGGGGGTTGTAACTCCGTAACAGGTGGGACTACAGAAAAAAATTCTTCTGCGAAATTATTGTTTATTGCAATACCTTTAAGTGGTTAAAATTTCTTTACTCAATTTCAAACGAATTGGTGCAAATAGAGAACTGCTTCTAAAAATTAAACGTCAGAAAACATCATATTTTGGCGACATTATGCGCGGAAACAAATATGAATTGCTTCAACTTATTATCCAAGGCAAAATTGAAGGACGAAGGGGCATAGGTAGAAAACAAATGTCATGGCTAAGAAACATCAGACAGTGGACAGGCGTTTCAGACATAGGAGAGTTAATGCACACAGCCAGGGATCGCATTAATCATCAACAGTTGATCAAAAGCATCATATGATCGGTAACATCCAATAATGGATATGCAGCAAAAGAAGAAGAAGATTTCAAACGATGTAAAAGTTTTGTAAAAATACGGACGGATGGACCGACAGAGTGAAGTATATGTAGGCACATTTTTACAAAATTTTTTGAAAATATTTAAAAATCACAACAAAAATATATTTTTATTCATTGATTTATTTAACTCTTTCTATTTTAAGTTAATTATTTTCCTCTTTTTCTTTTACTTAAATGCATGCATATTTTCACACTAAAAAAATGCTCTTTTAGTTTCTTATATAATTTTAAAATATAATTTTATTGATTTCATATAAATGTAAAATAAAGAATAACAATACCAAACAATATTTGAAGGTCAACATATATTTTTATTATAAAACAATATTATATGAATTGTAAATTGTAACGGGACATTATTGTTATTTTTGCGTTATAAAGAGACTTTTTGTACCCGTATGACTATTAGTCGAAAAGGTATACTAAATTTGCCATTACGTTTGAGACTCAAGTGTATGGATCGGATCAGAATCGAAAAATTAATCGAATTAGCTATGCTTCAACGTCCGTCTGCACGATAACTCAAAAAACAAAGTAGTTAGGATTTTTAAACTCGAATTCGTTTGTATGCAGTAACCGTCATCGCTATTTTAATCCAGCCATTTTGGTGCACGAACTCGGGTATCTGCAATACAACTTCATTTTTTATGTGACTTATTAAAGCTGGGTCTCTGAAATTTAGCCAAAGGTAGTATAGTTTTAAGGCCAAAGTTTCTGCAAAATTTGGTTGGTCTATTGCATTGTCACAAAATTTTAAAGGAAAAATTTTGAGAGCCCGGTGGGTGACATAGGCTATGTCACATTTTTATAAGTCAACAAGTTGCGGCTCCAGAGCGGTTTTAAGCTTTTTCGTTTTTTGGCTGTCGAGGCAAAATGGTTTGATAGATTGACTTTAAATTTTGCAAAAATGTTCCTCTTAGCAACCGGAATTAGTTGTATAAATTTGGTTGGAATAAATTAACACATTTCGGCTTGGCGGTATTCCAAAAAATTTTGTGTTTCCGATTTGTGTCCAATTTTACATGGTGGTTTTGAAGTCAAAAAGAGAGTCCGGCACAAATTTTTGTTGAGTACGGTTAATCCGTTTGGGCACGAGGGCACAATGAAGCTTTTTCAATGTTTTTGATGTCGAATCAAAACAATTTGACCGATTGACTTGAAATTGTGCACAAATGTTCCTCTTAGAAACCGGAATTTGTTCTATAAATTTGGTTGGAATGAATTAACCAATTTTGTCCGGGCAGGCTTCCAAAAAAAATTTTGTTTCCCATTTGTATCCTATTTTACAGGTTGATTTGGCAGTCCAAAATGTTTAAGATTAAGTTCGATTAACCCGTTTTCCACGACGACGCCTTGAAGTTTTCTATAAATTTCATTTGCTTAAACGATTAAAAGAATTTTATTGAAAATTTTGTATCACCATTTTAATTATAAAAACCAACAGATATAATTTGGCTTTGACCTGTTTACGCGTTTTGCACAATGATTCAATAAAATTTCCTAATTTTTGGTATTAACGCAAGTTAACTTTTATTCCAAAAGCTCACTTAATTAATAATACTATAATTAAATAATATTTTTGCTCTCAAATAGTCTCAAGTAGCGCAAAAGCTAAATGAGATAATATTACTACTAATAAAAATAAAGCTAATAAAGAATCCGAATAATGATATCTTTAAATTTAAATAACGTAACATTTTCCTTCTCTACATTTTTTCGTAAGTCATTGTTTTTTATCTACTTTGCAGTTGTTGTTTTTTAAAAAAAGATTCCGGTGTAAAATTGCAGTTTTCTTCAAATAAAATCTCAAAATAAAAAAAAATCAATTTGTTATATATTATGCTTAAATACATAGTCTTGTAAAACTGTTTTTCCAAAAAAAGCCTACATTTCTCTCATAAAATCATAAAAAAACGAGGAAGAGCGTAGTAGAACTTTCACGTAAGTATAAAAACACAATATATGTTTAAAAGCAGATTTTTATACCTTTTCTAAACCATCGACTATATTTTATTCATACGTTGGCAATTCAAAAAAAAGTACTATTGATATATTGCAAATTTAGTCAAACGGGTATAATAACACTTTTATGTAAACTACCTATTACCCGGCGCACGTTGCCCCACCACTCAATGGAATTTTAATTTAAGTTGATGTTATTGAAAAAAGTTAACACAAAAATTACATATGGTGTACATGTTAATTTTAAAATGAAAATAAAAAAATTTTTTTAAAACGCTTTTTAGCATATTTTCAAAAAATATTTTAAAAATGTGCTTATGTAGCTTCACTCGGTTCGCCGGTCTGCCCGTCCGTCCCTTTTTACCTACGGCTGACTAAAAAATATCAGAAATGGTAGGTATTGCAATAAAAATAATTTTATGTTAAAATTTTTTTTTGTAGCCCCTCGCGTTTTGGAGCTACAGCCCCACAAAGTCAGAAAATCCCAATGTTTAAACAGTTATAATTAGAGTTCTAAAAGGTAAATTCCCATCTGAAAACAGTAACAGACAGCTGTTCTTATCTTCTTGTGTTGCATATTCTTTACAGAATGTTAGCGTCATATGATAGTTTGTGTGATTTGTTTGTATCGCTCCCTGTCCCTTGCTGATTCTACCAGTGCACCAATTTCTGATATGCCAGTCCAATTTCTAATATTTCGGAGCCAAGACAGTTGTTTTCTACCAACTCCCCTTCGCCCTTCGATCTTCCCCTGCACGATGAGCTGCAACATCTCGTATTTCGCACTCCTCATTACATGGCCAAAGTATGCTGTTTTTCGACGTTTGACAGTTGTGATTAGTTCTCTTGTCACGTTCATTCTTCTGAGAACCTCCTCGTTCGAGACACGGTCTACCCATGAAATCTTGAGCATTCTTCTGTATGTCCACATTTCGAATGCTTCAAGCTTATTCATATCTTTTACTTTTACTGTCCATGCTTCTACACCATATAATAAAACAGACCAGACATAACATTTAACGAAACGTATCCGCAGTTTCATGCTGAGGTTCCTGCTGCAAAAAAGCTCCTTATATTTAAGAAATGCCTTCCTGGCCATTTCAATTCGGTATTTTATTTCCCCATTACAACTCCAGTCTTCGTTTAGCCAGCATCCAAGGTACTTGAAAGTGGACACTTTTTCGATTTGACTGTTGTTAATTGTAATAGTCGCACCAGGATATGGTTTTCTATTTCTGCTGACTATCATAAATTTCGTTTTTTGAGTGTTGATGTTAAGCCCAAAATTGTTACTGTAGTGGTTGACTCTATCTACTATATGTTGTAAATCGATAATATTATCAGCTATTAACGTCGTATCGTCAGCATATCTTATATTATTTAAAAACGTGCCGTTGACTTTTATGCCTACTTCCACATCAGATAGTGCCTCTACGAAGATAGTTTCCGCATATAAGTTGAAGAGCATTGGTGACAAAATACAGCCCTGACGTACACCTCTTTGAATTGCAATGCTATCTGTTAAGCCATGCTTAGTTTTTACGTTAGCTGTTTGGTTCCAATAAAGATTTCTGATACAGTTTATAGTTTTTTCTTCGATATCTAATGCACTTAAGATTTCTATCAACTTTTCATGCTGCACCCTATCGAAAGCTTTTTCGTAATCAAGGAAACAGAGAAAAACATCCTTCTGAACATCTCTGCAGTTTTGTACCAATATATTTACGCCAAAAAGAGCTTCTTTCGTGCCTGTGCCTTGTTTAAATCCGAACTGCGTTTTTCCCATATGTGCTTCGCACTTGGAATACATTCGACTTTGCAGTATTTTAAGAAAGATTTTAAGCGCATGACTCATTAAACTTATCAGACGATGATCTTTACAGCTTTTAGCATTCGCTTTTTTCGGGAGTGTAATAAATGTCGACTTTAGCCAATCTTCTGGGAAATTACCTGTGTCATATATTTCATTAAAAATTTTGACCAATATATCTAAATTATCATAATCTATTAATTTTATTATTTCTGCTGGTAAATCATCCGGGCCTGTAGTTTTATTGTTTTTTGATGACAATACTGCCTTTTTAACTTCTTCTTTTGTTATTGGGAATCCAAAAGGTAGTGTGTTAGTGTTATTGTTAGTGTTATTGTTGTTTATTGTTCTGTTTTGATCTTGAAATAACTGTTGAACATAATTTTCCCAGGTTTTTTGTTCCTCATTTACATCAGCTATAAGTTGACCTTGTTCGTTTGTTAATGCAGCGGTAAGTTTTTTACGATTTGTACCCGTGATTTCTTTAATTTTTTTGTGGACATTGAAATCATCATGTAGATGTTGCAGTTTCTCTAATTCGTCACATTCTTTCTTTAACCAGTCTTGCTTGGCACGCCTAATTTTAGCTTGGATATCTCGATGAATACGTTTATACTCCCCAATATTATTGTTTTTGTATTGGCGCCTTACATCCATCATATGCAAAATCTCGTCTGTCATCCATTTCTGTTTAGGGAAATACTTTTTTGTACCCAGGATGTTTCGTGACTTTACTTTAAGGATATCCTTTGTTTGTGCCCATAGATTTCTTGTATTTCTCAAATTTCGTACCTGATTGTTGATCTCTGCTGCTAACCGATCTCTTATTTCACTATTTTTCAGCTTTTCCATATCCAATTTTGTTTCTCGGTTGGATCTCTTTGGTCTTGCCAATTTGATGTTTATTTTGCCCACCAAAAGATTGTGATCCGATGGAACGTCGGCACCAGGGTATGTGCTTACTTTCCTAATGGATGAGCTAAATCGTTTATTTACAATAATGAAGTCAATCTGGTTTCGCACTACATGTTCACTTGAATCTTGTGGAGATCTCCAGGTATATAATCTTCTTGCAGGTAAACAAAACCACGTATTCATAATTTTTAAATTTTCTTCCTGGCAAAATTGTACCAAACGATCACCCCTTTCGTTTCTAGTTCCTAGAGCAAAATTCCCAACTACGTCTTTTACTCCTCCGGTACCAACCTTGGCATTAAAGTCGCCCATTATGATATTCAGGTCCTGAGGTTTTGTTTGTTTTAAAAGATGTGTTATGTGTTCATAAAACTCCTCTATCTCATCGTCAGGTTTATCCGCTGTCGGTGCGTAAATTTGTATAATATTAATTGCAATCGGTTTTGAATCTAATTTCAGTAGCATGGCTCTATCCGAAAACGGCACGAAGCCGGAAACATGTTTTGCGATTTCTTCAGACAATATTATACCGACGCCATTCCTGTGCCTTGTGTTGTTATTACCGGAATAATAAAATTTTGTCCCCTTTACACAACTTACTCCGTTGTTTGGCCACCAGGTTTCGCTGATACCAAGTATATCAATTTTTAAACGATTCATTTCTTGAATAGTGTTATAGATTTTTCCTGACTCGAACAGACTGTTGACATTCCACGTTCCTATTTTTATTGTTCTTTTGCTGTTCTTATAAGCTTTACAAAATTTTAAAACCGAATTGTATTACTAAAATTTACCGTTATCCAAAAGTAAGTTTGGCAAAACTTTTTCGTCCCTCATAACTTCTGAATGGCTAAATCTAGAAACTTGAAAATTTGGGAGAAGTTAGATCCTTAGAAATGAGTAAGAGTCAGTTAAGAAAATTTTTTCTAACGCCTCCTCTTTAGGAGCTTCAAGGGGTCGAAAATTTAAATTTTGCTATAAATTTTGCTTTTAAACACCTATAACTTGAATACCTGTCAAAATTTTTTTTCATTTATATACATAAATGAAAACTCCAAAAGAAAAGTTTTATTAAGTGTCAAAGGTTTTTCTCAATTTTGACTTTGTCCGACCGTCCGTCCGTATGTTTATAAAAACTTTTACACCCTTTGAAATAGAATAAAAAAAATTAACCACGAGTAAGTATTGCAAAAAAAAATTATTTCGTAGAAGAACCTTTTTCTGTATCCCCACCCGTTAGGGAGCTGCAACCCTCCAAAGTTGGAAAAAGCCCTATATCTAAATTGTTATAACAACAGTTCTGTTGGATGTATTTTTAATCTGAAAACGGTAAAAGAGAGGTGCTTTTATAGACTTTACAAAAATACATTACATACATGGTGTTGCCATACGGTACTAAAATTTATCATTATGCAAAACTCAATTTGTGCAAAATTTTTGGCCCCACATATCTTCTAAACGGTTCCAGCTAGGGTTTGAAATTTTGGGAGAAGTTAGATCCTTAGAAATTAGTAGGAGTCGGTTAACAAAATTTTTTTGTCAAATCGTCTGTTTCGCAGCAATAAGGGCTCAAAAATTTAAATTTTGCTATTTTTAAACACCTATTTATATTTCAACATTTGTTAAAGGTGTTTCTTCAATTTAAAAGGGGTTCTTTAAATTGAAGAAACAGTCTCTTAGTTTATCATTTTTCCTTAGATAATAAAACTCTCAGTTAACCCGTTTGGGCACGAGGGCGCAATGACGCTTTTTCGATGTCGAATCAAAACGGTTTGACCGATTGATTTGAAATTGTGCACAAATGTTCCTCTTAGCAACCGGAATTTGTTCTATAAATTTGGTTGGAATGAACTATCCAATTTCGTCCGGGCGGGCTTCCAAAAAAAATTGTGTGTCCAATTTGTGTCCAATTTTACAGGTTGATTTTCCAGTTCAAAAGAGAGCCTGCAAAAAGTTTTAAGATTAAGCTCGATTAACCCGTTTTCCACGACGACGCCTTGAAGTTTTCTATAAATTTCATTTACTTAAACGATTAAAAGAATTTTATTGGAAATTTTGTATCAGCAATTTAATTATAAAAACCCACAGGGTTCAATTGGGTTTGAACTGTTTAACAATGATTCAATAAAATTTTCTAATTTTTGGTATTAACGTAAGTTAACCTTTATTCCAAAAGTTCACTTAATTAATAATACAAATTTTTTTTGCTCTCAAATACTCTCAAATAGTGCAAAAGCTAAATGAGATAATTTTAATAATAATAATAATAAAGCTAATAAAGAATCCGAATAATAATATCTTTAAATTTATATAACGTAGCATATTCCTTCTTTACATTTTTTCGTAAGTCATTGTTTTTTATCTACTTTGCAGTTGTTGTTTTTTAAAAAAAGATTTCGGTGTAAAAATACAGTTTTCTTCAAATAAAATCTAAAAATAAAAAACAAATTCAATTTCGTATATATTATGTTTAAATAGATAGTATTTTAAATCAATTTTTCCAAGAAAGAAGCCTACATTTCTCTCAAATCTCTTAAAATCTTTCTTAAAATCTCTTAATCCCTTAAAAATCACTTAATTTTTTAAAACATTTCTTAAAACCATAAACAAACGAGGAAGAGCGTAATAGAACTTTCAGGTAAGTACAAAACAAAATATAAGTTGAAGAGCAGAATTTTAAACCTTTTCTAAACCATATTTTATTCAAACGCTGCCAATTCAAGCAAATTACTATTTACTTAGTATATAGACATAATGGCAAATTTAGTACAGCCTTTTCACCTGTCAATGGAGTTTTAATTTAAGTTGATGTTATTGAAAAAAGTTAACACATGAATGCCGTACATGCTAATTTTAAAATATAATAAAAAAATTTTTTTATAACCAGTTTTTTAGCCATTTTTCAACAAATTAATATAATTTCACTTGAAACTTTTCATAATTATTAAAAATTAACAATAAAAATTGAAGCAAGAATAAATTGTCAAGAAGCAGAGAAAAATGTATAGAAAAATTAGAGATAATCGTTAAAATACTTTTGTAAACAAACTTTTTTGTTTCACAATCGGTTAAAAGAACTCGACAAAACATTTTTTAAACATTCCCCTAATTCAAAGAAGAGAAACATTCCCCTAATTACCTGCTTTCAAAAAATGGACGTAATTTACTTACAAAAAGTTTTTTTGAATAATCGTAGGAATGATAAGTTTATACATGTACGCATACAAAATTTACATTCAAGTGGTCAAACCGATTCTGTTTAAGAGTAAAGTAATGGAGAAATCAGTAAAAAGCTGCTGTGCCACAATGGGTTAACGGAACTCAGCAAAACTGTTTTTGAAACTTCGACCAAGCAATATTTCGCAAAATTGGACGTAATATCCTTTTGAAAAAACTGTCGGGTGGCAAGGGGTAACAAATTCCAAGTCTGTTAATAAAGTGAACTCCATTGTCAGAGAGGAACACATATACAAAATTTGAAGTCAATCGGTTAACCAAAGCAGTACTTCGAAAAAATGGCCGAAACTTGCTTTTTTGCAATTTGCAAGCTCGCGGGCATTGCCGCGTAAATTTGCTAGTCTAATATATAAAGGAGAAAATTTGTTTGTTTGTTTGTTTGTTCAGGATTCACTTGAAACCATTGGTCCGATTGTCGCAAAATTTTAAAAGAATATTTCTGAGAGCCCGAAGGGTGACATAGGCTATGAGCCATTTGCCAGGTTGCGGCTCCAGAGCGGTTTTAAGCTTTTTCGTTTTTTGGATGTCGAGGCAAAACGGTTTGACCGACTGACTTGAAATTTTGCACAAATATTCCTCTTAGCAACTGGCATTAGCTGTATAAATTTGGTTGGAATAATTTACCCCTTTTCGACCTGGCGGGCTTCCAAAAAATTTTGTGTTTCCGATTTGTGTCCAATTTTACAGGGTGATTTTGTAGTCGAAAAGAGCGGCTGACAAAATTTTTTGTTGAGTTCGGCCAATCCGTTTGGGCACGGGGGTCCAATGAAGCTTCGTCAATGTTTTTGATGTCGAATCAAAACGGTTTGACCGATTGACTTGAAATTGTGCACAAATGGCCCCTTAGCAACCGGAATTTGTTGTATAAACTTGGTTGGAATGAATTAAACAATTTCGTCCTGGTGGGCTTTCAAAAAAATTGTGTCCAATTTTACAGGTTGATTTTGCAGTCCAAAAGAGAGGTAGCAAAAAGTTTTAGGAGTAAGTTCGATTGATCCGTTTTCCACGATCGCGCCCTAGAAGTTTTCTATAAATTTCATTTGCTTAAACGATTAAAAGAGTTTTATTGAAAACTTTATATCAGCATTTTTATTATAAAAAACCACAGGGTTAATTTGGTTTTGACATGTTTACGCGTTCTGCACAATGATTCACTAAATTTTTCTAATTTTTGGTATTAACGCAAGTTAAACTTTATTCCAAAAGCTCACTTAATTAATAATACTATAATTAAATAATATTTTTGCTCTCAAATAGTCTCAAATAGCGCAAAAGTTAAATGAGATAATATTACTACTAATAAAAATAAAGCTAATAAAGAATCCGAATAATGATATCTTTAAATTTAAATAACGTAACATTTTCCTTCTCTACATTTTTTCGTAAGTCATTGTTTTTTATCTACTTTGCAGTTGTTGTTTTTTAAAAAAAGATTCCGGTGTAAAATTGCAGTTTTCTTGAAATAAAATCTCAAACTAAAAAAAAATCAATTTCGTATATATTATGCTTAAATACATAGCATTTTAAAACAGTTTTTCAAAGAAAGAAGCCTAAATTTCTCTCATAAAATCATAAGCAAATGAGGAAGAGCGTAGTAGAACTTACAGATAAGTACAAAACAAAATATAAGTTGAAAAGCTGATTTTTAAACCTTTTCTAAACCATCGACTATATTTTCATCAAACGCTGGCAATTCAAGTAAACTAATATTTACTTAGTATAATGACAAAATGGCACATTTAGGATATCCTTTTGACCTATCAATGGAGTTTTAATTTAAGTTGATGTTATTGAAAAAAGTTAACACAAGAATGCTGTACATGTTAATTTTAAAATGTAATAAAGCAATTTTTTTAAAACGAGTTTTTTAGGGATTATTTTAGCTATTTTTCAACAAATTTATCAAATTTCACTTGAAACTTTTCATAATTATTAAATAATAAAAAAAAAAATTCAAGCAGCACCAAATTGTCAAGAAGCAGAAGAAAAACGTATAGAAAATTAGAGATAATCGTTAAAACTCTTTGCGGCAAGGGGTAACAAATTTCAAGTCTGTTAATAGAGTAAACTCTATTGTCAAAGAGGAACACATATACAAAATTTTAAGTCAAGGAATTAGTTGTATACATTTGGTTGGAAAAAATTACCCATTTCGGCCTGGCGGACTTCCAAAAAATTTTGTGTTTCCGATTTGTGTCCAATTTCACAGGGTGGTTTCGCAGTCGAAAAGAAAGGCTGCAAAAAGTTTAAGTTAAATTCGATTAACCTGTTTTCCACGACGACGCCAGTTTTCTATAACTTTTATTTGCTTAAACGATTATAAGAATTTTATTGAAAATTTTGCACCAGCATTTGAATTATAAAAAGCCACAGGATTAATTTGGTTTTGACCTGTTTACGCGTTTTGAACAAAGATTCAATGAAATTTTCAATTTTTTGGTATTAACGCAAGTTAGCATTTATTTTAAAAGCTCACTTAATTTATAAGACTAATTTTTTTGCTCTCATTAAATAGTCTCAAATAGTGCAAAAGCTAAATCAGGTAAAATTAATAATAATTAAAATAAAGCTTAAAAAAAATCCGAATAAAAATATCTTTTAATGTAAATAACGTAACATTTTCCTCATTTTTTTTTCATTTATATCGTAAGTCTTTGTTTTTTATCTTTTTTGCAGTTGTTGTTTTTTAAAAATAGATTTTTGTGTAAAATTGCAGTTCTTCAAATTAAATTTAAAAATTAAAAATTCAATTTCGTATATATTATGCTTAAATACATAGTCTTGTAAAACTGTTTTTCCAAAAAAAGCCTACATTTCTCTCATAAAATCATAAAAAAACGAGGAAGAGCGTAGTAGAACTTTCACGTAAGTATAAAAACACAATATATGTTTAAAAGCAGATTTTTATACCTTTTCTAAACCATCGACTATATTTTATTCATACGTTGGCAATTCAAAAAAAAGTACTATTGATATAGTATAATGACATAATTACAAATTTAGTATACCCTTTTGAGCTATAGTCAAACGGGTATAATAACACTTTTATGTAAGAGTTCCATCTCAACCTTCAACGAGATAAGTCGTATTTTTATCGCGATCGAATTCTATATAGTTATTTATTATTAGTAAAACATATGAATTTCGAATTTACTTTGCAAAACAAAAAAAAAAAAAAAAACATTGATATTTTATATAATAATAAAAATAAAAAAAACATAAAACAATAAAAACTATTATTTAAGCTCAATTTAATTTTTTTTTGGATTGCATCCATGCAATCAAACAATAAAAATAATGTAGAGAATGATTTAAAAATTATAATTAACACCAAATTAAATAAAATTATGAATAGAAAAATAGACAGTGATACAGCTGGCTCAAGTAGCAGCAATGATATTATTAGTTTAAAAAAAAATAGAAAAAAATTTGTAGACATTCATGAAGAAAATATTTTTTTAAGAAAAGAATTGAAAAAACTAAAACAAATAATACTTAAACTTAGCAAACAAAAAAGTGAACATATCGATAAGGTAGATCAACTCGAAGATAATGACTTCGAAAACTCCATGGAGTACGAGTACGACAATGATGCCGACGAATCATTATCTATAAACGAGGAATTTGATCAAAATTCCGAAATAAATATACCCGAACTAAATAATAATGTTGAAGATTCCCAAAACAATATGGAGGATGATTTTGAAAATTTTATTCAAATTATATCACAAAAAAATCTAAAAAATAAGAATAAAATTCAGACTTACCAAAATAATATAATTAATAATAAAACCAATAGCACTAATAATTACAATAAAAATAACAATAACAAAACAAAAATGCCGCCTATAAATGTCTTTACGACAGAAATAGAAGATATAACTAAGGCTATTAAATCAAAAACTAATGATTTTTCTATTAAAAAAAATAAAAATTTCAACTATAATATTAACACTAATAATTTAGATAATTATAAATTAATTAACAACATACTAAAAAACACTAAAACAAATTTTTACACATATACCCCGAAAATCGAAAAAAAAATTGACCATGTTACTAAAAGGCCTTAGTTTGCATTACACGGAGGAAGAAGTACTGACCTTATTAAAAAATTTCGAAAACGAAAATATTAAATTCGAAACGGTAACAAGATTAAAAACAAAACATTCGATTATGAACAACAATACTCTTCCGTATTTTATTATCCAAGCTTCAGCCGAAATCACTTTAAACGAATTAATGAAAATAAAGGCAATTGAGAACCAGATTATATACTGGGAGAAGCTTAAAAAACCAGATATATTACAGTGCAAGAGATGTCAGCGATTTGGGCATACAGCTTCAAATTGTCAAATGGACTATCGCTGCGTTAAATGTGGAGAAAGTCATCAGCCAGGGGAATGCAAAATTACTCTTGAAGACCCAAAAGAAAAATTATTTTGCACCTTATGTAAAAAATTTGGGCATCCAGCATCATTCCCAAAGTGCGAACAATACCAAAAAAGACTCAAGGAACGAGAAGAAGCCAGAAAACTAGCAAAACAAAATATAAAAAACAGACATTTTGGTAACAATTTTGTAAAACCTAACATTTCTTTTGCTAATGCATTAAAAACTAATAATAATAATAACACAAATAATATTTATAAAAATACTACTAACAATAATACTAATAATTCTAATGATAATAATAGCATATTAACTGAAATTAGAAATAGTATATTAGAAATGAAAAAAAGGATAGATAATCATTCTAAAAAAATTAATACATTATTTGAAATTTCAAAAAAGATTACCCAACCGACAAATAAATATTAACAATGATTAACAACATAAATCTCAAATTAATTGCTGTTAACGTAAACTCTCTTATCTAATATATAAAGAAGAAAATTTGTTTGTTTATTTGTTTGTTTGTTTGTTTGTTTGTTTGTTTGTTTGTTTGTCCAGGATTCACGTGAAAACCACTGGTCCGATTGACACCAAATTTTAGAGGAATAATTTTGGGAGCCCGGGGGGTGACATAGGCTGTGTCGCATTTTTATAAGTCAGCAGGTTGCGGCTCCAGAGCCGTTTTAAGCTTTTTCGTTTTTTTGATGTCGAGCTGAAACGGTTTGACCGATTCACTTGAAATTTTGCACGAATGTTCTTCTTATTAAACGGAATTAATGGTATAAAGTTGGTTGAAATAAATTAACCCCTTTCGGCCCGGCGGGCTTCCAAAAAATTTTGTGTTTCCGATTTGTGTCCAATTTTACAGGGTGGTTTTGCAGTCAAAAAGAGAGGCTGGCACAAATTTTTGTTGGGTTCGGTTAACCCGTTTGGGCACGAGGGCGCAATGAAGCTTTTTCAATGTTTTTGATGTCGAGCCGAAACAGTTTGACCGATTGACTTGAAATTTTGCACAAATCTTCCTCTTAGCAAACGGAATTAGTTGTATAAAGATGGTTCGAAAATATTAACCCATTTCGGCCCGGCTGGCTTCCAAAAAATTATTTGTTTCCGATTTGTGTCCAATTTTACAGGGTGGTTTTGCAGTCGAAAAGAAAGGCTGGCACAAATTTTTGTTGGGTTCGGTTAACCCGTTTGGGCACGAGGGCGCAATGAAGCTTTTTCAATGTTTTTGATGTCGAGCCGAAACAGTTTGACCGATTGACTTGAAATTTTGCACAAATCTTCCTCTTAGCAAACGGAATTAGTTTTATACAGTTGCTTGGAATATATTAACCCATTTCGGCCTGGCGGCCTTTCAATATTTTTTTTGGCCGTTTGGGCAAGAGAGCGCAATGAAGCTTTTTCAATGTTTTTGTTGTTGAGCTTAAACGAACACTTTTTTCAGCTAATCTTGAACACATTTTTCAGCTAATCTTTATTAGCAAAGCTCACAGGGTTAATTTGATTTTTATCATTTAACCCCTTTTGTCACAAGGGTTCATTAAATTTGATCTCCTTAAAGAGTTCAATCTTTAATATAAATTTGTTCTTCTGTTGAAAAGGTTTAATCAATATGTTAAAAAAAAAACAATTGTTCGACTAACACAGTTTAAAGTTAACGCAAACATTGCATTATTTCACAAGCTCACCAAAAAACATGATTGCGCTCTATTAACCCGTTTGGACCTAATGTATTTTTTTTAAGTTTTTGTTGGCCTGCCTAACGGTCGAAAACAATATTTTCAAAACTTTTAACTCATATCTATTTGTAATTTTCTAAAAGGTTTTGAATGCAAATTTCTAATCTAATATATAAAAAAGAAAATTTGTTTGTTTATTTGTTTGTTTGTGTGTTTGTTTGTTTGTTTGTTTGTTTGTCCAGGATTCACGTGAAAACCACTGGTCCGATTAACACCAAATTTTAGAGGAATAATTTTGGGAGTCCGGGGGTGACATAGGCTATGTCGCATTTTTATAAGTCAGCAGGTTGCGGCTCCAGAGCCGTTTTAAGCTTTTTCGTTTTTTAGATGTCGAGTCGAAATGGTTTGACCGATTCACTTGAAATTTTGCACGAATGTTCTTCTTATTATACGGAATTAATGGTATAAAACTGGTTGGAATAAATTAACCCCTTTCGGCCCGGCGGGCTTCCAAAAAATTTTCTGTTTCCGATTTGTGTCCAATTTTACAGGGTAGTTTTGCAGTCAAAAAGAGAGGCTGGCACAAATTTTTGTTGGGTTCGGTTAACCCGTTTGGGCACGAGGGCGCAGTGAAGCTTTTTCAATGTTTTTGATGTCGAGCCGAAACAGTTTGACCGATTGACTTGAAATTTTGCACGAATGTTCCTCTTAGCAACCGCAATTAGTTGCATAAATTTGGTTGGAATAATTTAACCCCTTTCGGCCTGGCGGGCTTCAAAAAAATTTTGGGTTTCCGATTTGTGTCCAATTTTACAAGGTGGTTTCGCAGTCGAAAATAAAGTCTGGGACAAATTTTTGTTGAGTTCGGTTAACCCGTTTGGGCACGAGAGTGCAAAGAAGCTTTTTCAATGTTTTTGATGTCGAGTCAAAACTGTTTGACCGATTGACTTGAAATTTGGCACAAATGTTCCTCTTAGCAACCGCATTTAGTTGTATAAATTTGGTTGGAATAAATTAACCCATTTCGGCCTGGCGGACTTTCAAAAAATTTTGTGTTTTCGATTTGTGTCCAATTTTACAGGTTGATTTTGTAGTCTAAAAGAGAGGCTGCAAAAAGGTTTAGTTAAGTTCGATTAACCCATTTTCCACGACGACGCTATGAAGTTTTCTATATATTTTATTTTCTTATACGATTCAAAGTATTTTATTGAAAATTTTGTACCAGCATTTTAATTAAAACCCACAGGGTTAATTTGGTTTTGACCTGTTTGTGCGTTTTGAACAAAGATTCAATGAAATTTTCAGTTTTCTTCAAATGAAATCTAAAAATCAAAAAATTCAATTTGTTATATATAATGCTTATACATAGTACATAGTATTTTAAAACAGTTTTTCCAAAAAATAAGCCTACATTTCTCTCATAAAATCATAAAAAAACGAGGAAGAGCGTATTACAACTTTCAGGACTAAACAAAATATAAGTTGAAAAGCGAATTTTTAAACCTTTTCTAAACCATCGACTATATTTTATTCAAGCGTTGGCAATTCAAGAAAATCCCCTTTTGATCTATAGTCATTTTAATTCAGTTAACATTGTTCACCGAAAACCTACCATCGTCAACTCTATCGTCAAGGAGCACCAAATTGTCAAGAAGCAGCATGTATAGAAAAATTAGAGGTAATCGTTCAAATTGTTTTGCAAACTGTTTTTTAAAGTTTTTGTTTCGCAATCGATTAAAAGAACTCGACAAACCTTTTTTTTAAGTATTCCCCTAATTCAAAGAAGTTGTACCTACTTTCAAAAATTGGACGTAATTTAGTTACAATTTTTTTTTTGAACAATCGTCGGCAGGGGTTAACAACTTTAAAGTCTGTTAGTAAATTGAACTTCATTTTCAAAGAAGAACACATATACGAAATTTGAAGTTAATCTGTTAAATCATTTCTAATATATAGCAAAGCAACGAAAAAACCTATAAAAAGCTGTTGGGCCACGATGGGTTAACGGAACTCCACAAATATTTTTTTGTGGCATTTATAGGCAAAGTAGTATCTCAAATAAGTGGCTGAAACTTGCTTTTTTACCATTTTCAAGCTTCCGGGCAACGCCGGGTAAATCTGCTAGTTTCTTATAATAAGAGATTCTCTCTAATGCAATTTCTTGAAAACAATAAACCTGATATTCTCTGTATGAGCGAAACAAAATTAAAGAAGTGATGAAAAAAAACCAATGGTTTTTAAAAAAGCACATTTTCAAAATTATATTGTATTACATACTGAGTTTAACTTTGGAAATATTTACTTGGAAATAGTTACTGCTTACTTATAAAATTTACTGCTAACAGTAAAGTTTTTATTTTAAAGTTGTTATAGCCCTTCAATGGGGAAGGTTGCCAAGTTTCTCAAGGATCTAACTTCATCTAAATCCCCCCCCCTCCATCACCCTCCATGTTTTTAGGTTCTAGGAAATAAATTGTGAATTCGACAAAAATTTGGAATTTTACTTAGAATTATACAATCTAAGCAAAAATGGGTAAAACTGAGAGACACTTTTTTCAATTTAAGGAACCGCTTTTAAATTTTAGAAAAACCTTTAACATATGTTAAAATATATTGTTGGGCCTTTAAATTTTGTATATTAGTAAAAAAAAAATTGGACAGGTATTCAAGTTACAGGTGCTTGAAAATAGCAAAATTTAAATTTTCGAGCCCTTATAGCTCCTAAACAGGGGGCTTGACAAAAAAATTTTGTTAACCGACACCTACTAATATTTGAGGATTTAACTTCTCCCAAAATTTCAGGACCCTACCTTGAACCGTTTAGGAGATATATGGAACCAACAATTTTGCAAAAATTGAGTTTTATATAATGGTAAATTTTAGTACCGTATGGCAACCCTATACATTAAAGCCACATATTTTTGAAAAGCCTGTAAAAGCAGCTCTCTTTTATTGTTCTTTGATTGAAAATAAACCTAACAGAACTCTTGTTATATCAATTTAAATATAGGGCTTTTTTGGAATTTTCAGGGGCTGTAGCTTCGTCACCCTTCAAAATTAAGAAAAACCTTTGACATATGTTGAAATATAATTACAGAGCTTTGAATTTGGTATATCACTAAAAAAAAATTTGGACAGGTATTCAAGTTACAGGTGTTTAAAAATAGCAAAATTTCAATTTTCGAGCCCTTATAGATCCTAAACATGGGGATGGGAAAAAAAATTTCGTTAACTGACTCCTACAAGTTTCTTAGTATCTAAGTTCTCTCAAAATTTCAAGACCCTAGCTTGAACCGTTCAGAAGATATGTGTGTCTAAAAATTTTGCAAAAATTGAGTTTTGTGTAATGTTAAACTTTAGTACCGTATGGCAACCCTAAATATTTGCCTTTTAATTTTTTATAAAGTTTATGAAACCAGCTATCGTTTGCCGTTTTCAGATTGAAAATATATCTAACAGAACTCTTGTTATAACCATTTAAATATAGGGCTTTTTCCAACTTTGAGAGGCTGTAGCCCCGTTGCAGGTGGGGCTACAGAAAATAATTCTTCTACGAAATAATTTTTTTTACGAAAACTACCCATGGTTAAAATTTCTTTACTCTATTTGAAACGATGTAAAAGTTTTTGTAAACATACGGACAGACGGACAGACAGACGGACGGCCGGACGGACAGAGTGAAACTATATACGCACATTTTTACAAAATTTTTTGAAAATGTGCTAAAAAAAAGCACAATCTACATTTTGATAATTACGATCTCATTAGAAGAGATCGTAAAAATCAAAGTGAAGGTGGTGGTACAGCAATATGCATTAAAAACAACATTAAATATAATATCGTAAAAAAAAAAGCTTTCGAAAATTTTATCTGCATAGAAATATGCACTATATGTATTAAATTAAACAATAGGGAAAAATTATATATTATAAGTATTTATTCTTCACAGCAAAACCAACATAAGTTCATAGAAGAATTCTCTATAGTCTAATATATAAAGAAGAAAATTTGTTTGTTTATTTGTTTGTTTGTTTGTTTGTTTGTTTGTTTGTTTGTTTGTCCAGGATTCACGTGAAAACCACTGGTCCGATTGACACCAAATTTTAGAGGAATAATTTTGGGAGCCCGGGGGGTGACATAGGCTGTGTCGCATTTTTATAAGTCAGCAGGTTGCGGCTCCAGAGCCGTTTTAAGCTTTTTCGTTTTTTTGATGTCGAGCTGAAACGGTTTGACCGATTCACTTGAAATTTTGCACGAATGTTCTTCTTATTAAACGGAATTAATGGTATAAAGTTGGTTGAAATAAATTAACCCCTTTCGGCCCGGCGGGCTTCCAAAAAATTTTGTGTTTCCGATTTGTGTCCAATTTTACAGGGTGGTTTTGCAGTCAAAAAGAGAGGCTGGCACAAATTTTTGTTGGGTTCGGTTAACCCGTTTGGGCACGAGGGCGCAATGAAGCTTTTTCAATGTTTTTGATGTCGAGCCGAAACAGTTTGACCGATTGACTTGAAATTTTGCACAAATCTTCCTCTTAGCAAACGGAATTAGTTGTATAAAGATGGTTCGAAAATATTAACCCATTTCGGCCCGGCTGGCTTCCAAAAAATTATTTGTTTCCGATTTGTGTCCAATTTTACAGGGTGGTTTTGCAGTCGAAAAGAAAGGCTGGCACAAATTTTTGTTGGGTTCGGTTAACCCGTTTGGGCACGAGGGCGCAATGAAGCTTTTTCAATGTTTTTGATGTCGAGCCGAAACAGTTTGACCGATTGACTTGAAATTTTGCACAAATCTTCCTCTTAGCAAACGGAATTAGTTTTATACAGTTGCTTGGAATATATTAACCCATTTCGGCCTGGCGGCCTTTCAATATTTTTTTTGGCCGTTTGGGCAAGAGAGCGCAATGAAGCTTTTTCAATGTTTTTGTTGTTGAGCTTAAACGAACACTTTTTTCAGCTAATCTTGAACACATTTTTCAGCTAATCTTTATTAGCAAAGCTCACAGGGTTAATTTGATTTTTATCATTTAACCCCTTTTGTCACAAGGGTTCATTAAATTTGATCTCCTTAAAGAGTTCAATCTTTAATATAAATTTGTTCTTCTGTTGAAAAGGTTTAATCAATATGTTAAAAAAAAAACAATTGTTCGACTAACACAGTTTAAAGTTAACGCAAACATTGCATTATTTCACAAGCTCACCAAAAAACATGATTGCGCTCTATTAACCCGTTTGGACCTAATGTATTTTTTTTAAGTTTTTGTTGGCCTGCCTAACGGTCGAAAACAATATTTTCAAAACTTTTAACTCATATCTATTTGTAATTTTCTAAAAGGTTTTGAATGCAAATTTCTAATCTAATATATAAAAAAGAAAATTTGTTTGTTTATTTGTTTGTTTGTGTGTTTGTTTGTTTGTTTGTTTGTTTGTCCAGGATTCACGTGAAAACCACTGGTCCGATTAACACCAAATTTTAGAGGAATAATTTTGGGAGTCCGGGGGTGACATAGGCTATGTCGCATTTTTATAAGTCAGCAGGTTGCGGCTCCAGAGCCGTTTTAAGCTTTTTCGTTTTTTAGATGTCGAGTCGAAATGGTTTGACCGATTCACTTGAAATTTTGCACGAATGTTCTTCTTATTATACGGAATTAATGGTATAAAACTGGTTGGAATAAATTAACCCCTTTCGGCCCGGCGGGCTTCCAAAAAATTTTCTGTTTCCGATTTGTGTCCAATTTTACAGGGTAGTTTTGCAGTCAAAAAGAGAGGCTGGCACAAATTTTTGTTGGGTTCGGTTAACCCGTTTGGGCACGAGGGCGCAGTGAAGCTTTTTCAATGTTTTTGATGTCGAGCCGAAACAGTTTGACCGATTGACTTGAAATTTTGCACGAATGTTCGTCTTAGCAACCGCAATTAGTTGCATAAATTTGGTTGGAATAATTTAACCCATTTCGGCCTGGCGGGCTTCAAAAAAATTTTGTGTTTCCGATTTGTGTCCAATTTTACAAGGTGGTTTCGCAGTCGAAAATAAAGTCTGGGACAAATTTTTGTTGAGTTCGGTTAACCCGTTTGGGCACGAGAGTGCAAAGAAGCTTTTTCAATGTTTTTGATGTCGAGTCAAAACTGTTTGACCGATTGACTTGAAATTTGGCACAAATGTTCCTCTTAGCAACCGCATTTAGTTGTATAAATTTGGTTGGAATAAATTAACCCATTTCGGCCTGGCGGACTTTCAAAAAATTTTGTGTTTTCGATTTGTGTCCAATTTTACAGGTTGATTTTGTAGTCTAAAAGAGAGGCTGCAAAAAGGTTTAGTTAAGTTCGATTAACCCATTTTCCACGACGACGCTATGAAGTTTTCTATATATTTTATTTTCTTATACGATTCAAAGTATTTTATTGAAAATTTTGTACCAGCATTTTAATTAAAACCCACAGGGTTAATTTGGTTTTGACCTGTTTGTGCGTTTTGAACAAAGATTCAATGAAATTTTCAGTTTTCTTCAAATGAAATCTAAAAATCAAAAAATTCAATTTGTTATATATAATGCTTATACATAGTACATAGTATTTTAAAACAGTTTTTCCAAAAAATAAGCCTACATTTCTCTCATAAAATCATAAAAAAACGAGGAAGAGCGTATTACAACTTTCAGGACTAAACAAAATATAAGTTGAAAAGCGAATTTTTAAACCTTTTCTAAACCATCGACTATATTTTATTCAAGCGTTGGCAATTCAAGAAAATCCCCTTTTGATCTATAGTCATTTTAATTCAGTTAACATTGTTCACCGAAAACCTACCATCGTCAACTCTATCGTCAAGGAGCACCAAATTGTCAAGAAGCAGCATGTATAGAAAAATTAGAGGTAATCGTTCAAATTGTTTTGCAAACTGTTTTTTAAAGTTTTTGTTTCGCAATCGATTAAAAGAACTCGACAAACCTTTTTTTTAAGTATTCCCCTAATTCAAAGAAGTTGTACCTACTTTCAAAAATTGGACGTAATTTAGTTACAATTTTTTTTTTGAACAATCGTCGACAGGGGTTAACAACTTTAAAGTCTGTTAGTAAATTGAACTTCATTTTCAAAGAAGAACACATATACGAAATTTGAAGTTAATCTGTTAAATCATTTCTAATATATAGCAAAGCAACGAAAAAACCTATAAAAAGCTGTTGGGCCACGATGGGTTAACGGAACTCCACAAATATTTTTTTGTGGCATTTATAGGCAAAGTAGTATCTCAAATAAGTGGCTGAAACTTGCTTTTTTACCATTTTCAAGCTTCCGGGCAACGCCGGGTAAATCTGCTAGTATTTAATAAATTAAAGTTAAATAATTTAAATAATTTTTACATTTTAGCTGGTGATCTTAACGCCAAACATCAAGCTTGGCTAAATGAAGTTCGAAATAGTAGAGGGTCACAACTTTTTAATTGGTTAGAAGATAATAAAATAATTTACAAATGTAAATTATTGCATTCTGACTCCCCTACTTATTCACGAGCTAATTCCTACTTAGACATAGGTATATCAGATGTTAGGTTAGAAATAAATAACACTGATTCTTTAGGTAGATTGCCTACTTTACAATACGATAGCGACCACTGCGCAATAGAAATAAGTATAAAACTCGATAACGCTAATATTGAAAACGTAGGACTAACTAATGAACCTAGGTATATATACCATAAAACAAATTGGAAAAAGTTTCGGTAAAAGTTAGATCAAAATTTCGATATAACATATCAAAATGAAGAAAACAAAATTATCGATCATGCCAATATTCCAATAACAGAAATAGACTTCCACCTTCAAAAAATAGATACAATAATTCTTAAAACTATAAAAGAAACAATTCCAACAGTTTCTAATTCAAAAAATTACCTTAAAAAATACAATTCAATCCAATTACAAAGACTTTTAAAAAAGAAAAATAATTTACAAAACGACATACATAGAATTTATAGACAAAGGTTAGATTTTACAACACAAGAGATAATATTGTTAAAAAGCTTACTAAAAAATGTTAACACACTAATCAAACAACAAATAAACTTAGAAATTAGTAATTACTGGGAAAATAGAATCAAAAAAATTAACCCCACCAAAAGTCATAGCATGTTCCCAGAAATAAATAAAATATTTAGGAAAAAAGAAAATTTCAATATTAGTTGCTTGAATATTGACCCAAGAGATCAAGAATTATTAACTACCAACAATTTTGACATAAACACTTTTAAAAAAACACCCGATAATAAATACATAATAGAAGACAATATAAGTATAAATAAAATTCTAGGTTCACATCTTGAAAGAACACATAAAATTTAAAATTTTCCTGGTAGTTCTTTTCACAATAGAATATCCAATAATATTAACATTTTGAAAAATAATATTTTAGAAAGTAGAAATAATCATTGCACATTAAAAACATTTACATATTTAAATAAATCTTCCGATCAGAGTTACAACAATAGCCCATTCACTACAATAGCAGAACTAACGGACAAATTCAAATGTCTTAACAACAAAACTTCAACAGGAATTGATAATATCCCAAATATAGTACTTAAAAATTTAACTAACAAAATAATAGCCCAATATGTGATTCTTTTTAATAATGCCATTAACTTTACATATTTCCCTAAATGATGGAACATAGGTAAAGTTATCTTTTTTAAAAAACCTGGTAAGGATCCCAAAAATCCAAATAATTATAGACCTATTAGCTTGCTACCTAATATTAGCAAAGTTTATGAAACTATAATTAATGATAAAATTACCATGTTTATTAATGATCACAACCTACTACCAGAAAATCAATTTGGTTTTAGACACAAACATAGAACAGTTCATACCATAACAAAGTTAACATCAGATATTTGTTGGTATGTCAATAAAAAATTTTGTGTAGGTGCCTGCGCTATAGATTTAGAAAAGGCTTTTAATAGTATTTGGATAGAAGGACTAATATACAAGTTAATAAAACTGAGATTCCCTGAATATTTAATAAAATTAGTCTTAGACATGGTAATAGGCAATGAATTCGTAGTAGGGAAAAACTTATGTCATAAATTTTCAATAGAACAAGGATTAATGCAAGGCACTGTAAATTCCCCAGTTTTGTTTTCAATCTATATAATAGAACTATTAAAGCAACTAGATAGCTTATCAGGATTTAATTTCGCGTTAGCATATGCCGATGATCTATTAATATACTCAGCTAGTGAAAGTGTTAAAACTGCTCAGATAAATGTACAGAAAATGTTTGATACTACTTCTGGCTATTGCAAAAAATGGATCCTTAAAATTAATACAGATAAATGCGAAACAATACTATTTCGAAATACAGTAGATAAGGTTAATTCGAACATAAAAAGAAATTGGAAAAATTTTATAATAAAAAGTAATAATACACGCCTAAAAAAAAAAAAAGTAATTAAGTATCTTGGAATACATGTACACCAAAATCTTAACTATATTGATCATATAAAAAATTCAATCTCCAAAGCCAACAAAGCATTTATGGCGGCGAAAAGATTGTTTTATAATAAAAATGTACATGATCGAGTTAAAGTTATTTCTTATTTAACTTTAATAAGACCAATTATAACATATGGAGCACCCATGGTACAACATTAGTGCAGGCCTAATGGAGAAGATACGGATGTTTGAAAGAAAGTGCATTAGAGTTAGTGTTAATAAGATAAGAAAAATAGATACGGAATTTAAACATTACTATTCTAACAAATATATTTACAAAGTTGCAAATATAAACAGAATAGATAATTTTATAATTAATTTAATTCGAAATCACTTCGATAGATCATTAAGAACTCCAGAAAACGGTTTAATATCTAATATATTCTACCATAATGAGGAGTACATAAAAAAAACACTTGAAACTGGATTCATACCTCCAGAGTATTTCATATACCTCGATAGGAATGGTTTTATTCAAAACCATGAACATGTCCCTATATTATACCGTTATAATAGACGGGCCACATGTAAAATATTAGACTACAACCCAAATATTCTTATTAGGTCGCTATTTAAATATGATATGTCAATTCCATTTAAGGACACGCAAATAGATAAAAACTATTGGTGGTTGGGTAATACTTTTTGATAAAATGTAATTATAGTGACATAGTATTACATAGTCTAGATTAAGTTTATCGGTAAGTTTAGGTTAGTTTAAATTAGGCTAATTAGGATAGTGTAGGCTAAGTTTTATAAAATTAAATCCATAAGAATTATTTGGTTTTTATAATGTTTTCCAAATAAAATAAACAAAAGATGTTATATAATTGAAATATTATAATTAATTCAAATAACTTTATAACCTGTATATATATAGTCAAATTAACAAATTAAAATATTATTTTTTTAAAAAGTTAATTCAAAAATTAGTGAATAAGAACAATTATTTTATAAAACTTTTTCAATTGTAATTTAAATGAATGAAATATATGAAAAAAGTTAAAAAAAAAAAAAAAAAAACACTTTTATGTAAACTACCTATTACCCGGCGCACGTTGCCCCGCCACTCAATGGAATTTTAATTTAAGTTGATGTTATTGAAAAAAGTTAACACAAAAATTACATATGGTGTACATGTTAATTTTAAAATGAAAATAAAAAAATTTTTTTAAAACGCTTTTTAGCATATTTTCAAAAAATATTTTAAAAATGTGCCTATATAGCTTCACTCGGTTCGCCGGTCTGTCCGTCCGTCCCTTTTTACCTACGGCTGACTAAAAAATATCAGAAATGGTAGGTATTGCAATAAAAATAATTTTATGTTAAAATTTTTTTTTGTAGCCCCTCGCATTTTGGAGCTACAGCCCCACAAAGTCAGAAAATCCCAATGTTTAAACAGTTATAATTAGAGTTCTATAAGGTAAATTCCCATCTGAAAACAGTAACAGACAGCTGTTCTTATAAGCTTTACAAAATTTTAAAACCGAATTGTATTACTAAAATTTACCGTTATCCAAAAGTAAGTTTGGCAAAATTTTTCGTCCCTCATAACTTCTGAATGGCTAAATCTAGAAACTTGAAAATTTGGGAGAAGTTAGATCCTTAGAAATGAGTAAGAGTCAGTTAAGAAAATTTTTCTCACGGCTCCTCTTTAGGAGCTTCAAGGGGTCGAAAATTTAAATTTTGCTATAAATTTTGCTTTTAAACACCTATAACTTGAATACCTGTCAAAATTTTTTTTCATTTATATACATAATTGAAAACTCCAAAAGAAAAGTTTTATTAAGTGTCAAAGGTTTTTCTCAATTTTGACTTTGTCCGACCGTCCGTCCGTATGTTTATAAAAACTTTTACACCCTATGAAATAGAATAAAAAAAATTAACCACGAGTAAGTATTGCAAAAAAAAATTATTTCGTAGAAGAACCTTTTTCTGTATCCCCACCCGTTAGGGAGCTGCAGCCCTCCAAAGTTGGAAAAAGCCCTATATCTAAATTGTTATAACAACAGTTCTGTTGGATGTATTTTTAATCTGAAAACGGTAAAAGAGAGGTGCTTTTATAGACTTTACAAAAATACATTACATACATGGTGTTGCCATACGGTACTAAAATTTATCATTATGCAAAACTCAATTTGTGCAAAATTTTTGGCCCCACATATCTTCTAAACGGTTCCAGCTAGGGTTTGAAATTTTGGGAGAAGTTAGATCCTTAGAAATTAGTAGGAGTCGGTTAACAAAATTTTTTTGTCAAATCGTCTGTTTCGCAGCAATAAGGGCTCAAAAATTTAAATTTTGCTATTTTTAAACACCTATTTATATTTCAACATTTGTTAAAGGTGTTTCTTCAATTTAAAAGGGGTTCTTTAAATTGAAGAAACAGTCTCTTAGTTTATCATTTTTCCTTAGATAATAAAACTCTATGGATCGGCAGATCCTCGAGAATCGTACAAAGGCTTTTAGGACTTAAAAATTAAAACTTTTCTGTATTTATAAAGCAGTAACTTATTCACCAGTGTATGTTTTTCTAAAATTAAACGTTAACATTGAAGCTCCAACATTATATTTTACGCTTTTTACCAGGTTTTCTTGAGTGCATTGCAATTATTATACTATAAGTATTGATTTCACTATTATTCATAATTATTAAATTGATGAAATAACTAAATTATAATATTATCATTTATTTGTATATGTATTTTATAAAAATAAATGATAAAATACTCAGTGAGAAACCCTATATAATTTTAAAAATGTGCTTTTCAAAAACCCTTGGTTTTTTTCCTCACTTGTTTTAGAATAATTCTTGCAATTTTTCAACAAATTTATCAAATTTCACTTGAAACTTTTCATAATTATTAAATAATAAAAAAAAAAAAGTTTTAATTCAGTTAATATTGGTCGCCGGAAATCCCCCATCCCTCAACTCTATCACAAAGGAGAATCAAATTGTAAAGATGCACCACGTGTACGAAAATTAGAGATAATCACTAAAAATGTTTTGCAAGCTGTTAAAGTTTTCTCTTTTTATGCTTAAAAGTAAAGTAAAAAAAAATCTGTTAAAATCTGCTGTGCCGCAATGGGTTAACTGAACTCAACAAACCTTTTTCTGAGACTTTGACCAATAATTATTTCGAAAATTGGACGTAATATTCTTCCAAAATTATTTTTTGAACAATCGTCGTGCGGCATGGGTTAACAAGTTCCAAATCCATTCTCAAAGAGGAACACATATACAAAATATGAAGGCAATCGGTTAATCCTTTTCTAATTTATAGCAAAGTAACGAAAAAACCTATAAAAAGCCGCTGGGCCGCAATGTGTTAATAGAACTCCACAAATATTTTTTTGAGGTTCTCTTTTTAACCAAAGCAGTACTTCGAAATATTGACCAAAAGTTACTTCTTTACAATTTGCACGCTCCCGGGCAACGCCGGGTAAATTTACTAGTCTAATATGTAAAGGAGAAAATTTGTTTGTTTGATTGCTTGTTTGTTTGTCCAGGATTCACGTGAAAACCACTTGTCCGATCGTCACAAAATTTTAAAGGAATAATTCTGAGAGCCCGGGGGTGACATAGGCTGTGTGACGTTTTTATAAGTCAACAGGTTGCGGCTCCAGAGCCGTTTTAGGCTTTTTCGTTTTTGGGATGTCGAGGCAAAACGGTTTGACCGATTGACTTGAAATTTTGCGCAAATGTTCCTCTTAGCAACCGGAATTAGTTGTATAAATTTGGTTGGAATAAATGAACCCATTTCGACATGGCGGGCTTCAAAAAAATTTTGTATTTCCGATTTGTGTCCAATTTTACAGGGTGGTTTCGCAGTCGAAAAGAGAGTCTGGAACAAATTTTTGTTGAGTTCGGTTAACCCATTTGGGCACGAGGGCGCAATAAATCTTTCTCAATGTTTTTAATGTCGAATCAAAACAGTTTGACCGATTGACTTGAAATTGTGCACAAATGTTCATCTTAGCCAATTCCAAGTCTGTTAATAGAGTGAACTCCATTGTGAAAGACAAACACATATACAAAATTTGAAGTCAATCGGTTAAACAATTTCTAATTTATAGCAAAGTAACGAAAAAACCTATAAAAAACTGTTGGGACGCAACGGGTTAACGGAACCCCACAAATATTTTTTTGAGGCTCTCTTTTACTTCTGTTACTTAAAGCAGTACTTCGAAAAAATGGCCGAAACTTGCTTTTTTGAAATTTGCACGCTCCCGGGCTACGCCTAGTTCCTAGTAAAAGATAAAATCTGCTAGTAAAAGATAAAAAGAAAAAAAAAGTACTAATCAGCAATTAACCATAAAAAAAAATTAATATATATTTTAATTATATTTTAATTAAAATCCTTAATTAAAATTTAAGTAGAAACGGGTATAGAATGTGCAGTTGTGTGCAGGAAATTCTATCATGAGGCATTAAAATGTTCAGGAATGGATCAATCTACGGTGAACTTACTATACACTAACAAGAATATTAACTTTATTTGTGACGACTGTATTTAATATATACAAAATGTTGATTTCGTCTTAAAAAACATGGTGCGGTTTCCTAAAATAATGAGTACCTGAAGGAATATAAAGAAGAATTTGAATGTGCAATAAAAAAAATCATAAAAATGAAGTCGTTGAATTACGTAAGGCTATTGTAGTGCATCTACATTCAATTCCATAATACACTGCAATAAGTTGTATTCCGTGATACACCGCAAATAATTGTTTAAGCATTATTGTGACAATTCTTATAATTAAAATAATTATATGCTACAAATTAAAGGATCATATTGCATTCTATATTTTTAGTTTTTTTATTTTGTTTTTGTTTTCACTTCGTTCGTAATATGAATATACTATATGTTACTAATAATAATTATAAGCAATGCATTACATTGTGTGTGGTATATTCTTAGTGTTAATAATAATAATAATAATAGAAATAATTTTAATAGGAACAGGAACAATAATAATAACTCTAGGAGAATAAATATAATAAATAACCAAGAAGAAGACCAAAACCAAAACCATTTTTTAGGTATAGAAGGACCGACAGTTTAATAGAAAATTCAATTGATCGGATATCCTCTCCATTAAAGATATATAATTTTAATCATGATTTGACAAACTTTATAATTTTAAGATATGATAATAAAGATTTAAAATTTCTGATAGACACAGGTGCTGACACATCAATTTTTAAGGAAAATTGTCAGTCGAATAATAGCTCATACGAAATTAACGAAAGAGCAAAATGTAAATTAACAGGTATAACGAGTGAAGAAGTATGCTCACTCGGTACAATAAATATAAAACTAGATATTTCTAATAAATTCATATATAATACTTTTCATCTTGTAGATGAAAATTTTCCAATATCTACTGACGGTATAATTGGTAGAGACTTCCTAATAAAGTATATGTGTAAAATAGAGTATGAAACGTATACTTTAACTTTAGATATCAATGAAGAAGAAATAACCATTCCAATTAGAACTAGATCTTTGAATATAAAACATATTACAATTCCCGCTAGAAGTGAAATCATACATCCAATAAAAATTAATATTAAAGAAGATAGTATAGTCTTACATAAAGAAATAAAAGATGGTGTATTTATAGCCAATATGATCATACCATGTAAAGGGATTAGTCACATAAAAATTTTGAACACCAATAACCATGAAGTAAAAGTACTTGATTCTGAAATTAAAATCCAATGTAATTCTTTAAAACAATATGACATTTTAGTCAATACAAAAACAATAACAAAAGATAAAAAACGATTAGAAGAAATCTTAAAACTAATAAATATTGAAACAAATGATGTTCATGCAAAGGATACTTTGTTAAAAATATTTGAAAAATATCATAATATTTTCCATTTAGATAATGAACCACTATCAACAAATAATTTTTATTTACAACAAGAGGAAATCAAGAAACAAGTTCAAAAATTATTAGATGATGACTTAATAGAACCATCTATAAGCCCTTACAACTCACCATTATTACTAGTGCCTAAAAAAAGTACTAATGATGAAAAGAAATGGCGTTTAGTAGTTGATTTTCGTAAACTAAACGATAAAATAGTAAATGACAAATTTCCTTTAACGCGTTTGGAAGACGTTCTAGACAAATTAGGAAGAGCCAAATACTTTTTAACTTTAGACATGACTAGTTCTTTTCATCAAATTAAACTAAATAAGGACTCTAGACCACTAACCGCATTTTCGACCCAAGATGGTCATTTTCAATTCAAAAGGTTACCTTTTGGTCTTAAAATTTCATCAAACAGCTTTCAAAGAATGCTGACTATAGCATTAATCGGTTTAAATTCAAAAGCTTTTCTTTATGTCGATGACATAATTGTTTTTGGTTGTAGTATAAAAAATCATAATGAAAATTTAATAAAAACTTTTGAAAGATTAAATAAATACAACCTAAAATTAAATCCAAATAAATGTTGCTTTTTAAAACCCGAAGTTGTGTACTTGGGACATTTGATAAAAAGCGAAGGTATAAAAACCGATCCCGCAAAACATAAAGCAATAAAAGAATACCCGGTACCCAAAAATGCTGACGAAGTTAGACGATTTGTAGCTTTCTGTAATTATTACAGAAGATTTATTGCAAATTTTGCAAAAACAGCTAAATGAATGAAAATGAATGAATGTGAAAATGCATTCATAACTTTAAAAAATAAATTAATGAGTCCACCTATTTTAAAATATCCTAATTTTGATTTGAAAAGCGCAGTTCTTTCGGAAGGAGTAATAGGAAATGACTTACCTATCTTTTATGCAAGTAAATCTTTAAATAAACATGAAATTAACAAACCAATTATAGAAAAAGAGCTATTAGCGATTCATTGGGGAATAAATTTTTTTAGATCTTACCTTTACGGTAGAAAATTTATTGTGGTCATAGATCACAGACCTTTAGTTTCGCTCTTTTCACACAAAAATCCATCTTCAAAATTAACAAGAATAAGACTAGATTTATCTGATTATGATTTTGAAATAATTTACAAGCAGGGAACAATAAATACTAACGCTGATGCGTTGTCTACAATTAAAATTGACTCGGACATACTTAAGAGTATGATTCCGAAAAATAATGATGAATCCGTGAAAAAGATGTTAGTGATGACTAGGGGGATGTCTGCTATAAAAAATAGAGGCATTGATAATAATAAAAATGATAAAAATAAAAAGGTGACAGTTTTCAACCGAAGCCTGCACAACTTCATGTCTGGGACTGTACGTCCATATCTGACGTCAAAAATTTAATAAAATTAAAATTTATAGTTGATTCAAATAGTAAGGTACCTAAAATAAATAAAATTAAAAATAAAGTATTTCGTAGATGCAGTGATAATCATGCGAAATCCGTTTCGACAGTTGAGAAGCTATTATCTGAAATATACAAATTAAAAATAAGCAAGCTTGCATTAAGTGATACTGATGATATATTCCAGTATATTCCGAAAATGGAATTTAAAAATTTGTATAATAATCTGCAGAAAAATATATTGAATAATAAAAATAATATGAATCACTTTTCCACTAACATACTTATATATATACCCCCACAGAAAATAAATGATGCTATTATGCAATATAAATTTATTGTTGAATACCATAATGCACCACACGGAGGGCATTTGGGAATAAGAAAAACCGTCATAAAATTAAAACAAAGATATATTTGGAAAAACATGTCTAAAATGGTAAAAAAGTACATATCTAATTGCAAACTATGTGCTTATAATAAACAAGTACGAAACGTAAAAGAAAAAATGGTGATAACTGATACTCCAACAACAAGTTTTGAAATAGTATCTATAGATACAGTCGGACCGTTAAGAATGTCTAATAATTTTAGATATATATTAACAATACAATGTGACTTGACAAAATATGTAGTAGCTTATCCAATGGAAACAAAAGAAGACGTTACAGTAGCTAAAACACTGGTAGAACAATTCATTTTTAAATATGGATGTTTCAAAATATTAAAATCAGATAGAGGTACTGAATTCAATAATGAATTAATGGACAATATCTGTAAAAGCTTTAATATTGAATAAAAATTTTCAACTCCATATTACTACCAAACTTTAGGTTCTACTGAACGGAACCATAGAGTTTTAAATGAATTTCTACTTGCATTTTCAAATGACAATGACTGGGACAAATGGATACCATACTACACTTTTGCATGCAATACGACACCACATATTGACTCAATTTACACACCAATTTACGTTATGTACGATACGTTACGTTATGTAATATACGAATTAGTATTTGGAAAAATTGCATATTTACCAAATGACATTATAACGAGTAAAAATCCTGTGTATAATTTAGATGATTATAATAATGAATTAAAAGTTAGACTCCGTGAATCTATAAATAGAACACGAGAGATTATAAATAAAGTAAAAATAGATAGGAAGAAAAAATTGACGAAAATGTCAACCCTTCAAATTTTAAAGTAGGAGATTTAGTATTAGTTAAGTTAGGTAATAGAAAAAAACATCAAACACCTTATCAAGGCCCGTACAAAATTATTAAACAAAATAACGTAAATTCGATTGTAGAAATGAACGGGAAAACCAAAGCAATACATAACAATATGCTAAAGAAATTTACAGAAACTAGTATCGCCCTGTGCTCGAAATTCGAGCTATTTTTGCTTTTAAGTTAACATATAAAATTCGTTTTGTGTAAATTATATTAGACTATACATAATAAAAATTATGCCAACAGTGTTGTCAACAATTCTTGCGCTTGAAATTTGCTTAAAAAAAATTTATAATTTTTCTTAATTATTAAAACGTTGTTAAATACCGATTTTTGAGTTTTATTTCTATAGCTTAAGTCCCTTTAAAGAGAGGATAAATTGGTACAGTTAAATTAAATTAAAATTCTAAATACATATAAATATTATTCTAATAAATACATATTTCTAAACATATACATATATTTATTGAAGTCAAGAACCCAATGCTGTCCTTCATATAGCGAACTGTATTTTTTTCTAAACATTTTAGTACGATATGAACTATGTTGTACGTATTCTGTATCCTAATTAAAAAACTCTATGAATACATAATATGTACAACAAAATATTACATATCATAATTAATAAGTTTAGTAATTAGTATTATATTATATTGAAGCTGCCAGAAGTACAAATAATAGTCAAGTTGACCGAAGTCCTTTTTTAAATTTCAATCTTAAGATTTATAGCAAAAAAAAAAGTTTTTCAATAAATCAAAGAATAAATTTTTCCTACCCTTTTTTCATTTTTAAATTTAATAGCTACATAGGTAAATTTTTACTACAAATGTATGCCTATTTAAAAATCTGAAAACATGCGAAAAATGATTCTGAATTGCTTAATTTACTTTATACATTTTTGTCTAGTTTATTTATTTTATATTTCCTAAGTTTTTTATTGACAAAAATATATTTCTATACATGGTCATGAGCCATGACTCATAAGTTTCTTAAAACAAATAAATATTATTGCTTTTATTCCTTTAAGAGGAGTAAACTCTTTTCTACTCTCAACTATTGCCAGCTACTTCAGCCCTTGTAAAAGAGTATATGACAGAGTAGATAAATAATTTCCGGCAGATGGCTTTAATTAAAATTCTCTTGAATAGGTTATGTTAAATCATATTTTTTATTCGATAACCAATAAGCACTTACCCCCTTCCATATTAAAACATATTCTTTATATTTATATCAGCAATAAACCTTATTTTTTTCACTTTATTAATGTTTAAATACTATTAAATATAATTAACTTCTCAAATGACAGGTGGTTTTAAAATGTCAAATATATATATGATGATAATCTGACAATTATGTACTCCTGAAACAAAAATTAGCGTTCCATTTACAAACTACGCCTATCTAATCTTCATGTTCACTTTTTGATATATAACATTCGTTCGTTTTGTCAAAGTAAAACTAAAAATAGTTTTTTTAATTACAAAAAAAAACATTATTCGATGTTGAAAGTGTGAAATAAACTTTTCAATTATTAGAATGAAATCTAAAACATACGACGTACAATTTTTATACGGCAGTACGTCAATACGTCTGTCTACATATCCATTATCGGTAAACCGATACGCGCGTACAATATTTAATTTTGAATGTTTTAATTTAGTACCTACAAAAAATATTTTTAATTTCATATTATAGGTATTTTGAATATAAGATATTTTTTAATAAAAATTATTGTAAAAAAATTTTACTTTTTAAAATATAATATTAGAAATATAAGAAAAACCAATAATAATATTTTTATACATTTTGTCAATATTTGTAAATTTTAAAAGTTCGAGATACAGTACATTGCGTTACGCGTATTTTCGCTGCTCTAATGTAAATTTATGAACCTATTTATTTTTCAATTTTTTGACAGAAATTATACGCTGCGCGTTTTATTTAGGTTAGGACCTAAGAAAGAAATAACTTTTTTTGAGAAAGATAATTTTTTTAGTTTTGCAAACATATTATACCTACTGTAGGTATTTTTAATTTATTTGAATATTTGTATGTTTTAAACTAAATTATTTAAAAAAATGTTATTTTAAAATATTTTATTTTTAAAATTTAATCGCAGCAGCATAAGAAAAAACAATTACAATATGTATTTTTATTGTCAATAAAAACACTTTGTACACTTTGTCAATTTTTAAATTTTAAAATTTAAAACGTCGCGTATGCTTTCATGTAAATTTTTTTACGTAACTAATTATTTCAAAATTTTTTGACAGAAACTGAATGCCGTACATGCTGATTGTGGCTAATCCATAAGAAACAAATCATTTCTCTTAAGAAATATTATTTTTTTTTTTTTAAGTTTCTGCATATTTCAGAATTCGGTTTTTAATTTTACAAAAAACTTAACAAAAAGCAACCACAATTTACAATTTCCAAAAAAATTTTTTTTTAGTACCTACTGTATTATAATAAATTGCAAACAAAAACAAAATACAGTACTTTTCGGTTATAACGACCATTATGGGACTGAAAATATTCGTCGTAATAAACGAATGTCGTTTTAAAAGAATGCTGTGAATTTTGAAAAATTAGTATAAGACTTGAACATTGTAGAATGTGCTGATTCTAGAATGGGCACTTCGAACTCATTTGCTAACATTTTATTTGATGTGACAGCCTCAAGCCTATGTATAGTGCTTTTTCTTCTATTGATATTTTTTTTGTATTTGTGATGCGTTATTATGATTGTTTTTATATTCAAAACTAAATAAAAAACACTTAATTAATCGCCAAGCAACATTATTAGATATAATAAGTTTAAATAAAAGAAGTATCAATGTAATAAAAAACTTACATTTTTAGGTAAAATTTAATTCTTTATCAAAAAGTGTAAAGTTTATTATAATTAAAATTGAACCGAGTTCGTTATAAATGAAAACTACTGTATAAACCAAATGTATTGCTTTCATTTCGAACAGCTCTCATATAAATTCATGTACCTATTTATTTGTAAGTTTTTTGACAGAAATTATACGTCAACTTTTATTTCAGTTGAAGATTATTTTTTAGTTTTTTTTGCAAACATATTATAGGTATTTTCAATTATTTGGAATGTATGTTTTTTAAAAAAAAAATATTATTTTAAAATATTTTATTTTGAAAACTTAATCGTAGCAACATCAGAAAAAACAATTACAATATTTTTATACGCTTTGTCAAATTTTAAAATTTTAAATTCCGAAGTACAGTACATAACATACCTACTTATTTTTTTAAAAATTTTTTGACAGAAACTGCACGCCGTATGCATTTATTCTGGTTAATTCCTAAAGAACACATAATTTTTCCTAAGAAATGTAATTTTTTTGTTTCTGCAAACATATAGCAAAAAAAAAAATACAGTAAAGCTCGCTTATAACGACCATGAAGAGACAGAAAATATTCGTCGTAATAAAAAAATGTCGTTTTAAAAGAATGCTGTGAATTTTGAAAAATTAGTATAAGAATTGAATATTGTAGATTGTGCTAATTCTAGAATGGGCAATTTGAACTCATTTGCTAGATTTTTATTTGATGTGTCAGCCTCACCTCTTTGTTTATAGATGTATATATGCTTTTTCTTGTAATGAAATTTTTTTTGTATTTTTGATGCGTTATTATGATTTTTTATTATATTCAAAAATACATATAAAAATACTAAAATAATCACCGAGCAACATTATTAGATATAATAAGTTTAAATAAAAGAAATATAAATGTAATAAACAACTTACATTTTTAGGTAAAATTTAATTCATTGGCAAAAAGTGTTACGTTTATTGTAATTAAAATTGAACCGAGTTCGTTATAAATGAAAAGTGCTGTATAAACCAAATGTATTGCTTTCATTTCGAACTCATTTTTTTCGTTCACTTTTTATGATAAAGAAAAAACAAAAACAAAAAAAAAATTTTAAAAAAATTTAAATCTCCTTGTTCATTGAATATTGAACTAAACAAAAAAAAAGAAAGATATACATAAGTCGGCGCCTATAATCTTTTGATTTAGATTTAGCTGCGAGTTAAAACCGAAAATGAATTACATTTACACAGAAAGTCGGCGCATAATATTAGAGTCATAAGCCTCAACTTTTAAAAGCGGGACCGTTAAATTCAAATTTACGTTAAATTAAAGACGGATTTTCACCTGAAAAAAAGCAATATTCTAAAAAAAAATATCATTGTCCTATGAAAACAAAAAAAACCTTTATTTTGGTTGTTGTTTCATTAAAATTGGTCAAATAGTTTGCTCTAAAAAAGGATGTTTATATTTGTATGGGAAAAAATAAGCCGATTAAATATTATGATTATATAGAAAGTATTGTTTTTTTCATTCTAACGATACTAACCTACATCAATTATAAATAATAAATTGTTTGCTAAAAGCAAAAATAAAAAAAAAATTATGTAATTTAAAAGACATTGAAATATCACAATATTAAGTAATACAAAAAAAAAAAAAATTAATTTTTAAAGACATACAATAACATTTTTTTTTTAAATTAGTTTATAAATTAATTGAGATATCATATTAAACTAGTTATACTGCACATTATAAAGAAAAACATTTTACTATTGAAAATAATAATATTAAAATAAATAAATTACTTATTAACTCTAAAATAAATATTACTTTAAAATTAATCAAAATAAATATTACTAGTTCCTAAAAAAGAGAAAAAACAAAATATTTTAATAATACAATTTTAAATAAATTTTTCATTTAAAAATAAAAAAAATCAAAATAATTTTAACAAAAATAAAATAATAAGAATTTGTACTTTTAAACTATAATCACAGACTAATATACTATACAGATCCACAAAAGTTAAAATTTCATATTTTTCAGTAGCGAGATGAGTTCGTAGTTAAGGCACTGTTATACTAGAATAATTTATACATAAAACTAATTTGTTATTGTTTTTTCATTGAATGTTATACTGACGAAAAAAGAAAAGAAAAAAATAACAACAAAATCAATTTTGTGTTATACAAAAAGAGAATCAAAGAAAGAGAAACCAAAAAATAAAAATTATAAAAAATAGGAATGAGTATATCTATATATTTGATATTAATATTTATATTACTATATATTCAAAATCACATAGTGCATGTGATTGTTTATCTTAAAATGGGAAACTTTTTTTCTTGCCTTTAAAAAGAACTGCTTTGTATAAAAAACGTATAATAGACTAGAGACTATTATAAGGATAGATAATAATTTAACGACTGAGCATTTAATGTAGGTTTTGTATGTAATTTAGTAAATTTTATAGTGCTATAAACGAAAATGCATGTTGTATATCCTGTTAAATTTTTAATATAAAAATATCATACGCGCCAGTTTTGTTATTTGAATATTTTTTAAAGCTAACTAGCTAAATTGCCGCACAGTCAATTTGGGTATGAAAGTATGTTTTGTTAAAACAAAAATAAGCTAAAGAGTGGATAAAAATTTGTTATTTAGAATGATTAATCTAACAATAATATTTACCGTACCGTCGTTTGAATTGAAGTAGACTATATGAAGAATGTTTTAAAATTTAAATTTTTACTTTAAAATTTTTTTTTTTTTTTCCCTAAGGGAGGTGGTAATCTTCAAAAGACACCAAGAAAACCTATACCCCGTTGGTAGTGTCAGATTCTTACTGACTAAACCCACCTCCCTGAAATAAAACAAAATATGAAAAACTATAGGTATTAAGTATATTTATTTATTTCTTCAGTCCAAACAACTTAAATCTTATAATAAAATTACATATTAATCTTATAATAGGTATATGTATACATATATAACATAAGTATACTTACTTAAATTTTTTGATGCAGGACATCAAAGATACGTTTTCATAGATACGTTTAGGAGTTTGTATTGAACCCAAAGAAGACTCTAAATCAAAATTATAGATCTGATCACACATATTTGAACTTTCTGCTGTCTTAGCTTTAAAAAATATTCAAATAACTAAACTGGCGCGTATGATATTTTTATATTAAAAATTTAACAGGATATACAACATGCATTTTCGTTTATAGCACTATAAAATTTACTAAATTACATACAAAACCTACATTAAATGCTCAGTCGTTAAATTATTATCTATCCTTATAATAGTCTCTAGTCTATTATACGTTTTTTATACAAAGCAGTTCTTTTTAAAGAACATATAATATAAATATTAATATCAAATATATAGATATACTCATTCCTATTTTTTATAATTTTTATTTTTTGGTTTCTCTTTCTTTGATTCTCTTTTTGTATAACACAAAATTGATTTTGTTGTTATTTTTTTCTTTTCGTTTTTCGTCAGTATAACATTCAATGAAAAAACAATAACAAATTAGTTTTATGTATAAATTATTCTAGTATAACAGTGCCTTAACTACGAACTCATCTCGCTACTGAAAAATATTAAATTTTAACTTTTGTGGATCTGTATAGTATATTAGTCTGTGCTATAATGCTTAAATACAACATAAAAAGTTATTTTCTATTCTTTCAAAAACAAAATAACTTTTCTCTTAAGGGTGAGGGTGTAGTGTATCTACATTCAATTCCATAATAGGTACACTGCAATAAGTTGTATTCCGTGATACACCGCAAATAATTGTTTAAGCATTATTGTGACAATTCTTATAATTAAAATAATTATATGCTACAAATTAAAGGATCATATTGCATTCTATATTTTTAGTTTTTTTATTTTGTTTCTGTTTTCATTTCGTTCGTAATATGAATATACCATATGTTACTAATAATAATTATAAGTAATGCATTACATTGTGTGTGGTATATTCTTAGTGTTAATGAACGGAGTGTACAGAATACCTAGTGACCCACTTAAGGAGGTTCTTGGAATTCACTATGTGAATTATTATTTGTAGTATACCAATATATAAATAAATTTGGGTTAAAGTAACTAGAACCAAATTTTTAATGTAAGAACTAATTTGTGTAATATTAATTGTATTAGTAGAAATTAGTAATCTTTATTGTAATTAAAGTATATGTATTTGTAATTGAAAAAAAGTATAAATACCAAGGGTTTTTGGTAAAATAAAGATAATAATGTTATTCTTGGCTTTGCCAATAAAAGAAATAATTGTTTTATTTTTTTTAAAAACTGGATAGCGGCGCAGCACGCCTAAATGTTTGAAAAAGTGCATTGGATAATGCACTAAAAATTATCCAAATCAATTACGGAACTACACTGTGTCATAGGCCAACCTCTGATAGAAGATCACACAGTACCGTATTGATTTATCATCTTTTATAATATCCACCATACATTACACTATTGAAACTAATTACATGAAGAGATTGGAAGAAATTTATGTCAGCCAACAAAAATAAATGGAAAAAATGCAAAAATTTACTGAAGTCTTCAATATTGAAACAGAAAAAGTAAATGAATCATTTGTTAATGTAATTAAAAACAAGTGATGAAAAAATACCAAGGGTTTTAAAAAAAGCACATTTTCAAATTTATATTGTATTACATACTGAGTTTAACTTTGGAGATATTAACTTGGAAATAGTTACTGCTTACTTATAAAATTTACTCCTAACAGTAAAGTTTTTATTTTAAAATTGTTATAGCCCTTCAATGGGGAAGGTTGCCAAGTTTCTCAAGGATCTAACTTCATCTAACTCACCCCTCCCCTCCGTCCCACTCCATTTTTTTAGGTTCTAGGAACTAAATTGTGAATTCCACAAAAATTTGGAATTTTACTTAGAATTATACAATCTAAGCAAAAATGGGTAAAACTGAGAGGCACTTTCTTCAATTTAAGGAACCGCTTTTAAATTTGAGAAAATCTTTTAACATATGTTAAAGTATAATGTTAGACCTTCAAATTTTGTATATTAACAAAAAAAAATTTGAACAGGTATTCACGTTACAGGTGTTTAAAAATAGCAAAATTTAAATTTGAAAATAAACCTAACAGAACTCCTGTTATAACAATTGAAAAATATAGGGCTTTTTTGAAAGTTGCAGGGGCTGTAGCTTCGTCACCCTTCAAAATTAAGAAAAATTTTTGACATATGTTGAAATATAATTATAGAGCTTTGAATTTTGTGTATCACTAAAAAAAAATTTGGACAGGAATTCAAGTTACAGGTGTTTAAAAATAGCAAAATTTCAATTTTCGAGCCCTTATAGCTCCTAAATAGGGGGCTTGACCAAAAAATTTTTTTAACCGACTCCTACTAATTTCGTAGTATCTAACTTCTCCCAAAATTTCAAGCCCCTAGCTTGAACCGTTCAGAAGATATGTGTGGCCAAAAATTTTGCAAAAATTGAGTTTTGTGTAATGTTAAATTTTAGCACCGTATGGCAACCCTAAATATTTGCCTTATAAATATTTATAAAGTTTATGAAACCAGCTATCGTTTTCCGTTTTTAGATTGAAAATTAATGTAACAGAACTCTTGTTATAACAATTTAAATATAGGGCTTTTTCGAACTTTGGGGGGCTGTAGCCCCGTAACAGGTGGGGCTACAGAAAAAAATTCTTCTACGAAATTATTGTTTTTGCAAAAACTACCAATGTTTAAAATTTCTTTACTCTATTTCAAACGGTGTAAAAGTTTTTGTAAACATACGGACGGACGGACGGACGGACAGAGTGAAGCTATATAGGCACATTTTTACAAAATTTTTTGAAAATGTGCTAAAAATGATGAGGTCTGCAAAAAAATTAATGTCACAAATAATATTAATTTGAATATAGGTTAAACAGTGTCATTTGCTGAGGTAATAAAAAATACTAAAGCAAGTGTAAACTTAAAAATGAAGAAAGAGTTGCCTTTAATAATAAAACCGAAGAAAAAGCAGAAAACTGAAAAAACAAAAATTCATTATACAATACTACAATACAAAGGTGGATCCAAAAAATTTGAAAATAAATTATATTGAAAACAAAAGTAATGGGATGATTTTAATAGAAACGGAAACCATCGAAGATCGTGATAATATCAAAAAGGAATTAGAAGAAAAGAAAGAGAATTAAAATATCAAAATACAGGTGGTCATTAAACCTAACATAGAAATTGTGCACATGAATAATAAATTTAGTGAAAATGATATTGTGGAAAGACTTAAAAAAACAAAATTCTTTTCTACAAATGAGTGAACTTAAAGTGTTAAAGATATACCCAATGAAATAATACAACAAAGAAATGTTTAATGCAATTATAGAAGTGGATAAAGAATCTTTTCCAAAAATGCAAGATCTTTGATGCTATAAAAGTCCGTAGTTGTTGTAAATGTAACGGATTTAAACATAGGAGTGCGAAATGTACGAATAAAGAAATACGCTTGAAGTGCCATCAACAACACAAGACAAGTGAATGCCAAAAAGAAAAGATTAAGAAATGCATTAATTGCTTAAAATAGAATGAAAAATTCAGTTTGGTGTTGGATGTTAATTATAAAATAGCATAGCTAACGAAATTAACTTTATAATACTAAAATCATTTTCTAATCAGTTTATCTATATAAAAATATTAAAAAACAAAAAAACTTGAATTAAATCAAAATTGAATTACAAAAGTGAAAAAGTTTGAATTATTAAATTTTGTGATAAAAAGCTAATCAAAGCATAATATATTTAATAATTAAAATTTTTCAAAATTGCATCTATTTTAAATTGTTAGTTTATGCACCTATTAGAAAAGCTTATAAAGGCAAAATATGCAATAAATGTATTTCTAAAATATAATTATAAATTTAGAACTTTTCATATAATTCATTTAAATATAACAATAAATTTTACATAAATGCAGCAAGTACTTTTGAATATAGCTTAAGTATTGTACACAATGTCTTAATTATACATCACATATGGTAATAATTCAATAAAATATATGATAGGTATAATAAAATTTAAAAAAAAAGGAATTTAATCGTGATAATATCAAAAAGGAATTGGAAGAAAAAAAGAAAGAGAATTAAAATATCAAAATACAGGTGGTCATTAAACCTAACATAGAAATTGTGCACATGTATAATCAATTTAGTGAAAATGATTATATATCACATATGGTAATAATTCAATAAAATATATGATAGTTAAAATAAAAATTAAAAAAAAGGAATTTAATCGTTTATTAAAAAAATATTTTGTTTTTAAATTATAAAATACTAGCAGATTTACCCGGCGTTGCCCGGGAGCGTGCAAATTTCAAAAAAGCAAGTTTCGGTCATTTTTTTGAAGTACTGCTTTGGTTTAACAGAAAGCCTCAAAAAAAAAAAATATTTGTGGAGTTCCGTTAACCCGTTGCGGCCCAACACCTTTTTATAGCTTTTTTCAACTTAGGAATTAGAGGCAACAGTTAATCTCTTACTATAAAGTTATTTGACAAATAGAACCCAATGTGTTAAAGTTAATGAAGTACTAAGTGATGAACTAGTAATAAAAACAGGCGTACCACAAGGTTCATTACAGGGGCCGTTATTATATCTGCTGTACATAATGGACTTACCTAAAAACAATATTAAGTCAAAGTACAACATTTATGCGGATGACACTAACCTTATAGCAAAAGCGAAAACATTAGAAGAGCTTCAAAATATACTAAATGATGACTTAAAAATATATTGCAGTTGGTTGGACCAAAATGAATTATGTATAAATGCGAAAAAAACTAATTATATGATATTCAAAATGCAAAAGAAAACAAAGGATAATATTACGCTTAAGGTAAAGGATACTATAATAGAACAAGTTGATAATTTTAAGTACTTGGGAATGATAATTGATGAAAACTTAAGACGGGATAAAGATATAAAGAGCATTAAAAAAAAATTATTCCTATAACAATGGCTGTCAGAAGAATGGGGAGTATTCCGAATTATGCTGCTAAACTTATAATATAATGGCCATATATTATCAATAATCAGGTACAGTATATGCAGTTCGAGTCATTGTTCATATTTTCATAAAAATTAAATGACTGCAGTAATGAATAGAACCCTTAAAAATTTATTTAATTTGAATATAAGAACCACAACTAATAATTTATATAAAATAATTGACACACTGGATATTAACCAACTAGTTAACTTTGAAATATGTAAATACATGTATGATATCCTGAAAAATAATATCAAGGCAAAACTAAAACTTCAAAATATGGTGAGACTCATAATTATCTAACCAGAAACAGGAAAAATATCGAAATTCCCAAAACAGGACAATAAAACTTTTCAATTCGCTACCGGTAGAAATTAAAAACAGTCAAAATTTAAACATATTTAAAAGCAAACTTAGAAAACTTGTAAAAAATCTAAGAAATTAAGCTTTGAAATTTGAAAATTAAAGAAAAAAAAAAATCTAGAAAATAGAAAAATTGTAAAAAATCATAAGTTATTAAATGTTAGTTATAAGCTGTAGCTTTAGAATTACTAAATTTTTTATATATAATTTTATCTGAAATTAAATATAAATTATATAAGAAAAAAAAAATAAGCAAATAACTAACAACTTAAAATATAAAATAATAATTTTTAAGAAATAAAAAATAAATTATTAGCTATAATAGTATTTCTGAAACAAAAATTTCATCTATCATATGCAAATGGAATTCCTATAATCCCTCACGAAGTAAGGGAGTAAAAAATATACCTGCAAAAAATAACGATTAAGTGGTAGTGAAAGATGTTTAGAAAGTATCTGGGTGGCTCTTCCCGTTCCCTTAATTTTTTTTTTTTTTTACTATGGAATGGAACGCTCGAAAACCACTCATTGAAACTGTACGGAGTTCCTTTGAACACATGAACCTGTGATACAAATGTACAGTTTAGTTACAGGGATAGGAATATGGAAGGATTTTGGGATTGTGGGTATGTTTTTTGTGCATTGAGGATAATGCGAATAGGCAAAATTTAGAGGGCTATTAAGAAAGATATTAATATTCTCTTTTAATTTAATTAAGTCGTAAACATACGAATTACCAACTTTAGGAAACACTTTCGACGCAATATGGATCCAAAATCTCGACGTGCGCATAACAAACGAATTTCCATAAACCGTGTTACGCCATCTTAATAATTCGACGCTGTAGGGATGAGCATGTGTTGCACTTCTTGTTGCACGTTGGAAAACTTTGAATGGAGGCATGTTTTATTTCATTAGGATAGGTGTTCGTTTCCACTAGGTATCTATAAAACAGGGTAAGTAACCACACTGTGTGCCGATGGCTAAGGGGAGTGAGTGTCGAGGTAACACTGGGATTATTTATAAGCTCTGTTTTGCATTTTATCAATATATCCCAGTGTCAATTGGGGAGCACCAGCCCAAATATGTGCATTATACTCCATTTTTGGTCTAATATATGTTTTATAGATGTTGAGAAGATCAAGTGAAGAAAAGTAAGTTTTACAGCGATACAAAAAACCCAAGCATCTAGCTGCATCTTCAGCTATATCAAAAATGTGATTTGATCAAGTCAATTCTTGGTTTAACTCAGTGCCCAAAATGTTTAAATCCATTGAGTGCTACATAGCTTCTTCCTGAAAAATCACGTTGGGAACAGAAATTGCTATTTTTCGCGAGATGAGACAGCATTGGGTTTTCTTTGTGTTAAATTGAACACGATTATCTCACCTCATTTAAAAATTTTTGCTAAAGCAAACTTTGTATTAACCTGATGATTAATGTTACAGTGGCTAAGAAATTCGTAGGAAACTACAAGGGTGCTGTCGTCTGCGAAACTGTGGATTGGATTGGAAGTTAAAGATAGAATATCATTGATGTCTTCAATGTGATGGAAACGGCAGTAATTGGTTCTGTGGTCAGTGTACTGGATTGGAAACTGAAGATATCCACGAATTCTCTCGGGATCCTGATAAATATTGGTTTTGTGGTCAATGTAAGTCAAAGCAAAAAAAAAAGAAAATCTATGAATGCTAATGCAAATATTGCAAATAAACACCTTAAATGATGATGCAGCTGAGTCTATAAATCTATAAATCATAAGCTGCAGCAAATACTAAATAATCAAATATCTCAACAATCTGATTTGCAAGAGTTACAAAATGAGGTTAAAGAGATAAAAGAATATTTAGATAGCATAATAGAGCAAATTATTAGATTATAGAATGAAAACCAGTTGCTCAAGGATCAGGTGTTGTATAATAGAATAGATTTGGAAAAAATTAAACAAAGGGGAATTAAAAACGAGATTGAAATCAGTGAAGTTACAACAGATAGTGATCCAGTCCTTTTGTAGTCAGAATTGCACAAGAGCTTGAAGTGAATCTGGAAACAGGAGACATAAAAAAGACATAAATATTACCTAAAAAGTTGAACAAATCAGGTGAGCCTAAAAAAATTGTAATTAAATTTAATAACATTGAAACGAAAGAAAAAATTATGACCGCTAAAAAAAATGAGAACCTAACGACGCAAATGTATAATATAAATTATTTATTAGATACACTAAAATACACTGTCTATTTGATAGCTATCAGTGAAACTTGGTTACTTAACACTGAAACTAATCTAATAAATATTATAGATTATTCTAAAGTATTTTCATGTCGTCAGAATAGAATTGGAGGAAGTGCAGGCATATTCATTCACAAAACTCTCACATACAAAACAAAAGAACTATATTGTGATGAATATAATAGCTCTATTTGTATTTAAAAAAAGTTTTAAAAAATTTAAATATAATGTCATAGCTATAAATGATCGACCCCAGAAAATGATCGTATAATAGTTGGTAAATTCTTTCATTAGTTTAATATACTACTGGAATCACTAAAAGTAAAAAGATCAATTGTAATTGGCGATTTCAACTTCAACATTAATAATCAAAGTAAAGACAATATTCAAACGTACAAAAATTTAGTGGAATCCAATGCATTTTTCTTTTCACACAACAAAATTGCCCGGCCAGCTTCTACTACATGCCTTGACCATATAATTACAAACGATTTAAAAACTAGAGGTAATATTTCCATCTTGCATAATGATATTTCTGATCATCTAGGTATATTTATTGAATTAAAAAATTTTGTTACAAAAACTAGTAATGTAGACAAAGTAAAAACAATCAAGACAATTAGATTTGATGCTGTCAAAGATAAATTAAGTCAATATGTCATTAAAGCAACAAATATAAACAGTATTGCAATTGAACTGACAAGTGAAATTAAAAATATAATAGAGAGTGCTACCGTTGTGAAAAAAATAAAAAAAAAGTAGTAAATACGCAGCACCCTTGATAGACAATGAATGTGTGCAAATGATAGAAAAAAAAGATTATTGGTATAAAAAATATGTTTAAAATAAAGAATCGGAATATTTTAAAAATAAATACTCGTATTGGCTAAACAGATTAACGACTTTAAAGAGAATTAAGAGAGAAAAATTAGACACGAAAAGTTTTGAAAAGGCGGCTGATGATTCAAAGAAAAATTGGGAGTGTGTAAAGAACATTATAAATGGCCAAAAACCTAAAAAAAAATTAATTTTTTGTTGATAATGAAATGAATGATATAGGAAAAATTGATAAACTAAATAAATTTAATCATTTTATTGTACTATTGGGGAAGAAATGCCAAAATCCTACAAAGAAATAGATTTACTAAATTCAAGAACGAACAAAGAATTTAAGTTTCATTTAATAGATAAAAATTCGACTATAAAATTGATAAATAACCTCTCAAATTCAAATGCTGTAGGGTCGGATGGAATATTGCCGGAAGTTATTAGAGTATGTAAAGAGGAAATGGCTGACAATATAAAAAAATTAATAAATGCATCAATAAAACAAGGAGTTATACCAAAAATATTCAAATTGAATAAAGTTATTCCATTTATAAGACTAGGGATACTGAAAATATCAATAACTTTAAAAAAAACTTCTGTTTCAACATTTTTTTAAAATAATTGAAACTTATTTTTTTTTTTTTTATTCAATTTTTTATTTAATTTCAGATAATTTTACAATAATATATAAAATTATGTATAAGAAATTAAGTAATTCTTAAACTACAGCTTATAACTAACATTTAATAACTTAAAATTTTTTACAATTTTTCAAATTACTAGATTTTTTTTTTTATTTTTTTTTTTTTAAATTTTTAAATTTTAAAGATTAATTTCTAAGATTTTTTACAAATTATCTAAGTTTACTTTTAAATATGTTTAAATTTTGACTGTTTTTAATTTCTACCGGTAGCGAGTTGAAAAGTTTTATTGCGCTGCATTTTAAACTTTTTAGCTTCAACGTTGTTTTGACTTTAGGAATTTCGATATTTTTCCTGTTTCTGGTTGGATAATTATGAATATTCTCCCTATTTTGAAGTTTTACTTTTGACTTAGTATTATTGTTCAGGATATTATACATGTATTTACATTTTTCAAAGTAAATTAGTTGGTTAATATCCAGTGTATCAATTATTTTATATAAATTATTGGTTCTGATTCTTATATTCAAATTAAATAAAGTTTTGAGGGCTCTATTCATTACCGCACTCATTTGATTTTTATGAAAATATGAACAATGACTCCAACTGCATATATTATACCTAATTCTTGATAATATATGGCCATTATATATAAGTTTAGCAGCATAATTCAGAATACTCCCCATTCTTCTGACAGCCATTGTTATAGGAATAATTTTTTTAATGCTTTTTATATGTTTATCCCTTCTTAAATTTTCATCAATTATCATTCCCAAGTACTTAAAATTATCAACTTGTTCTATTATAGTATCCTTTACCTTAAGCGTAATATTATCATTTGTTTTCTTTTGCATTTTGAATATCATATAATTAGTTTTTTTCGCATTTATACATAATTCATTTTGGTCCAACCAACTGCAATATATTTTTAAGTCATCATTTAGTATATTTTGAAGCTCTTCTAATGTTTTCGCTTTTGCTATAAGGTTAGTGTCATCCGCATAAATGTTGTACTTTGACTTAATATTGTTTTTAGGTAAGTCCATTATATACAGCAGGTATAATAACGGCCCCAGTAATGAACTTTGTGGTACGCCTGTTTTTATTACTAGTTCATCACTTAGTACTTCATTAACTTTAACACATTGGGTTCTATTTGTCAAATAACTTTTTAGTAAAAGATTACTGTTACCTCGAATTCCTAAGTTGTCTAGCAATCTGATAAGTCTGGAATGACTTACCATATCAAATGCTTTTGTTAAGTCAATAAAAACTGCTCCATATGTAATATGTAAATAATCTCTTTTCGGACTACATAGAGCGAACAGAACTGACGAGCAAAAGTCAATATGGTTTTAAGAAAAAGTCAAGCACGCAAGCAGCTTTGTTTAATATGATAAGCAAGGATCAGAATGGATAGATAGTAATAAAAGAGTGGTTGTAATATTTTTTGATATAAAAAAAGCATTCGATTCGGTTGACAGAACCATATTGTTAAGAATATTGTTTGAATGTGGGAAGAGCTAGAATGCAATTGTTTAAAAAGAAGAATAACAGGTATATTTAGTTTAATCGAGAAAAGAGTTCCTATACAAATAAAAAAATCTATATACTACAGTATGTTTCATGCTACAATAACATATTCAATACAAATTTGGGGGAATGTGTTCAATAATAATTTAAACTTAAGAGTTATAATGACTTGCCATCAGGGATCAAAGCATTAATTAATTTAGATAAATTTAAGAAAAGTATAAAGGAGTATTATTTTAATCAATTTAATATATTTATTATAAAATTTACTTTGGATCTAAATATTATAATTGCCAGTTATAAAATAAGTGTAACATTGAATTATTATAAGAAGTTGAAATTTGCCTTAATAGCTAAGTTATTTTTTTTTTTCTTTTTTCTACGATTCTGAAGTCTCAACTTATGATTTTTATTTTGATTTGTTAGTGTTCCTAAGATTTGAATAATTGAATTTTAAAACTATTGTTACTATTAATATTGTTAATTATTGTAAAATTATAAATTTGAATATACTCCGCGACGAGCGATTAAGCTCATTGTGAGATAATAAATATATAAAAAAAAATAAATAAAAAAAAAAAAAAAAGTAAATGTGCAATAGGGACAGTAGTCCCACTTTCATATTTGCAAGCTCGAATAGTTTTCTAGGTTGGTAAGAGGTTTTAGATATTACATAAAGAACAAACAATAAATATAGAGAACTGGATAATATCTGAGAAGAGGTCTTTTTCAGACCACAATTGGATACTCTTCAATCTCAATATTAAGCCTGAAAATCCAAAGCTTTATAGAAATGCTAGGGCTACTAACTGGGGAAATTCAGGAAAGCAGCTAGGAGAAAACTTTCGGTAATAGCTAACTCAGATATCGCGAATAAGAATGAGTTAGAAAATAATACCGAAGTGCTTGCAAAGTGCATGCAGGTCTCATTTAAAGTGGCATGTCCCATTAAACGTAGCAAAAAAACATACCCGGTTTGGTGGAATGAGAACTTAAGTAACCTAAGAAAGGAGACTAGGGACGCCCACAATATCTGTTATGCAGCAGTAGATGGCCCAATAGATGTAGCCGCTGTATCAAATTGAGGAAACAGAACTAATTCTATTCATAAACAGGAAACAGATCCCGGAATTCACCAAACCTAGAATTTAGCCTCCAGTGTTAAATTCGCCTATCAGTGGTCAGTGGACTTGAAACTGAAGTGCAGGCTTTAACCGAAAAAGAGCCAAAACGACCTGTGTAGCCCTGTAGCCTTGTGTAAGAAAATGTTAGGTAAAGAATGGTGATTAAAACCAAGAACGGCTTTATGGATGTACGCCCCATCCGTACCTACGGATCGTTAGTCTGCTGGCCAGCACTGGAGAAGGAGTATATCCGAACCAAGTTTAATAGGGTACAGAGGGGCGCATGAATAGTAGGTGCGTTAAAAACTACGCCAAGTAATGCACCTAATGCACTTCTCTACCTCCGCCCTGTTGACCTTCATATAAAATGTTTAACCAGCTGTAGTGCGGTCAGACTCATAGAAAATAGATATTGGCGCACAAAACACTATGTAGATGGCTTTATTTTCAGCTCGATAGCATGTGATCTGCCAAAAGCCACAGACTGCACAATCCCAAGTCTGGAAATTGTCAAAAACTTCAAAATAAAGATTCCATCAAGAAGAGACTGGAAACAAGAACACACCCTGAGAGAAGTAGACATTGCACTCTTCACTGATTGTTCAAAAATGGGTTGCGCTGTCGATGCTGGTGTCTATTCAAAAAAACTCACAATAGAAAAATACTTCAGACTTCCCAATAAATCCAGTGTATTTCAAGCTGAAATGCTGGGAATTTGGAAAGCATGCCAACTGCTTAGCGACAATACTTCTCTCGTGGGAAGCATTGCCATTGTCTCGGATAGTCAAGCGGCTATCGCTGATCTGAACTCTACGACAATAACATCTAAGCTTGTCAGAAAATGCTCTTAAATTATATTATATATTTTTTTGAATTATCACCATAGGTTATATATAATTAAGAAATTGTGTACGATACTTAAGTTTTCTTAAACTGTACTTGCTGCATGTTGGAAAATATATTTTGATATTTAAATTCTAAATTTGTCATTGTATTTTAGAAATACATTTATTGCATTGCACTTATAAGCTTTTCTAATAGGTACATAATGTACTAGGAATTTAAATTTTCTTCAATTTTGAAAAAAATTTAATTATTAAATTTTGGCATAAGTAGGTAATTAAATTTTTCCAGTTTTCTAATTGAAGTTATTTTGAATTATTGAATTATTAAATTTTGGCATAAGTAGCTATTTAAATTTTTCCAGTTTTGTAATTGAAATTATTTTGTTGTTTAATGTTTTTAAATAAATAAATTAGTAAGAATTTTTAATATGTTTGAATAGATAAAACAATTAGAAACTGTTTAAGTTTTATACTCGTAAAGCTAATTTTGTTAGCTATGTTTTACGATCAAACTAATCAAAGCTTTATGGTTTTAAAATGACACCTGGACTTCTCATTAAATTTGAACCAACTAGTTATAGGGTATTTTTGAAACACCTATAACTTGAATACCTGGGAACGTTTTGTTTTATTTATATACAAAATTGAAAGCTACAAAACAAAAGTTTCAACCAGTGTCAAAGGTTTTTCTTAATTTTGAATTTGTCCGTCCGTCCGTCTGTCCGTTTGTTTACACAAACTTTTACACCGTTTAAAATAGATTTTTTAACTACTGATGGGTATTGCAAAAAATATAGTTTCTTGTAAGAACTTTTTTCTGTAGCCCCACCCATTACGGAGCTACAGCCCCTCATAATCGGAAGAAACCCTATACTTAAAATGTTATAGCAGGTTGAAAGTTTGAAAGACAGCTGCTTTTATAAGCCTCACAAATTTAAAAAAACCAATTCATTGGTTTGCCATACGGTACTAAAATTTACCGTTATCCAAAATTCAATTTTTGCAAAATTTTCGGCCCCACATAACTTCGGAACGTTTAAAACTAGAAATTTGAAATTTTTGAAGATTTTAGATACTCAGAAATTGGTAGGAGTCAGTTAAGAAAATTTTTTTGTTGCGCCCGTTTATGAGCTGTAAGTGGTCCAAAATTGAAATTTAGCTTTTTTTAAGCACCTGTAACTTTTCCAATCTTTTTTTATTAATATACTAAATTTAAAGGTCCAACATTATATTTTAACATATGTTAAAGGTTATTCTTAAATTTAAAAGCGGTGCTTTAAATTGTAAAAAGTGTCTCTCGGCTTTACCCATTTTTGTTTAGATAGTTAAGATCTAAGTAAAATTCCAAATTTTTTTGGAATTCACTATTTTTTAGTGAAGTTATATCCCTGAGAAATTTGGCAACCTCCCCCATTAAAGTGCTATTAGGATTTAAAAATTAGAAATTTACTGTTTTTATAAGTAAGCAGTAACTTAGTCACCAGTGTATATATTTCCAAAATTAAACTCAGTATGGAACAAAATATAATTTTGAAAATGTGCTTTTTTTAAAAATCCTTGGTTTTTTTCATCACTTGTTTTAATTTAGTACAGCTTCTGGCACTGTAAATAAGTAGGGTATCATCAGCAAAGATTTTATATTCAGTTAGTAAATTCGCAAACTGGCTATTATGGATATAAACCAGATATAATGTAGGACCAAACACTGACCTTGGTGCACCAATATTTGAGACTGAGATTTGATTACTAGTACTCCATTAATTTTTGTAGTAGATTTATTATTTTTGAGATAAGAGTTAAGTAGATCTATAGCAGCTCCCCGCATACTCATTCAATGTAGCCAGTAAGATACTATGATTCACCGTTTTAAAACATTTTTTTAGATCAACAAATACAGAACATACATAGTTTCCCTTATCTAAGTTATTTATAATTGAATTAGTAGATTCCAAAACTGCAGAGTCCGTTCCAGTTATTTTTTGAAATCAAAATTGATTCATATCAAAGCCTACGATTTCTTGTATGAAATCTTGTAGTCTGACATTTATAATTTTTCCAACACTTTTCCGATGCAACTTGTAAGAGTAACTGGTCTATAACTCGATACATCCAGTGTAGATCCAGATTTAGGTATAGGTACAACAATACTTGATTTTAAACACTCAGGATAAATACCAGACAAAGGATATCCATTTACCAAACAAACAATTTTAGGTGTTACTAATGTAGCAACATGCTTTAGATCTTCGGCTAGTATATCATGACTCCTGCTGTACTATTTTTTAGCTGCATAATGATTTCATATACTTTTTTTTCAACGGTTCGTTAAAGCAAAATAGTTTGAGTAGTCAATCTGTTTTTTATAGTATACTTTCCATAATAAATAGTTTTGTCCGCTAATTTGTTTTCAATTCCACTGAAGTGCTTCTTGAAGCAGTTTTTAATTTCAAAACTATCACATGTTCTAAACCCATGACTATTTATTTCCTTAATAAATTTATTCGATTCAGATGACTTTTTTTAAGATACAATTAATAAGTACATTCCACATTTTACTTTGGTCTATCGCAGCCAATTGTATTCTATTATTGAAAAATATTATATGCAGCCAATTGTATTATTCAGTTTTGCTTTGTTTATATCATGAGTTAACTTATTTTAGCATTTTTTAATTTTGTTAGAATTTCAATGCTATGCGGATTTCTTTTTAACTTTTTAAACAATCTATTCCTCTTTATCATATTTATTTGTCATCCACAAGTTATCTTTTCTGACTTTTATTTGCTTTTTATACCCTACACCTGTAGAATAGGTAAAAGGCTATATTAACTTTGGTATGGCGTTTGTAATCACCTAAAGGAAGCGAGTTAGATATGGAAATGTATATATATTTGTGATCAGCGTGAACTCCTGAGTCGATATAGCCATGTCCGCCCGTCTGTCCGTAGGAACGATAACTCAAAAAATAATAGAGCTATCTTCATGAAATTTTAAATGTAGGTTACTAGGACTGAAAGTACGGCGGGGATTGCATATGGGCGAAATCGGCCCATTGGTTCGGATTCTGGACCTTTTAATCGATCGAAGGGCTAACGATCATATATAAAAAATCACAATAACTCAACAATGACGCTTTCTTCATGAAATCTGTGCTGTAGGTTACTAGTAATGAAACTACTTCGGGGATTGCATAAGTTCGGGAGTGGACCATGGGTTCGGAACCTAGAACTTTTTGATCGAATTTAGGCCAAACAAGCATAATTCCGAAACCAAAGGAGATAAAACCTCCAAATTTTGTATCAGAGTGTCCCTTCCTATTTCCTTAATGTCTTTGAAATTTTGGGCCCCTTTGGAGTAGTGGGTCGGGGACCAGCCATACATTTCCGAAGACCTCAAAGCATATCTTTAAAATTAATAAAGATAACAACTTAAAAAAATGGAGAAGCTTCAAATTTGGCACAAGGGTGTTCCTTACTATTTCTTGCGTGCCCCCCTAATTTGGGATCAATTGGAGTGGTGGTTCAGTATCCCTCTTAAGTTTTAAAAGCTTATAATCGAAATTATTAAAAATAGTAACTTAAAATTAAGATAGAACGTTCCAATTGTGTACAAGGGTTAACTAGTGTTGAAAGTATGACGGGAACTGCATATGGGCGAAATCGTACCATAATTTCGGGTACTGGAACCCTTGAAAAGGTCAAGGGCTAACAAACATATATCTTAAAAACACCATAACTCAAAAAATAATGCCGCTATTTTGATGAAATTTAAACTCTAGGTTACTAGTAATGAAAGTACCATTGGAATTGGTTCTGGTCGAATTTGGTCAATGAGTTCGGATTCTAGAAGCTTTTGATCGATTTGATGCCGAAGGAGTATAATTTCGAAGCCAAAGAATATATTTCCTATTTTCTATGTGTCCCCGAAATTTAGACTTAACTGTAGTGGTTCAGGTATGTTCAAAGGTACTTGCTGGATTTATGTAAAATTTATTTTTATATTTAAATGAATTATATGAAAAGGTCTAAATTTGTAATTGTATTTTAGAAATACATTTATTTCATATTTTGCGTATAAGCTTTTTTATTAGGTATATTACTAGCCATTTAAAATAATTGCAATTTTGAAAAATTTGGATTATTAAATATATTATGCTTTGATTAGCTTTTTATCACAAAATTTAATAACTAGAATTTTTTCATTTTGTAATTGAATTGGAATAAAAATATTATCATTTATAACAAGTTTTTTTGTTTTTTAATATTTTTAATTAAATAAATTAGTAAGAATTTGTAATATTTTTTAAGAGATAGTATAATTAGAAAATGTTTTTAGTATTATAAAGTTAATTTGGTGAGCTATGTCTTACAATCAAATTAATAACAGCTTTTATGGCGTTAAAATGACTTATGGATATGTCATTAAATTTAAACCAAATAGGTGGTGGGTATTTCTAAGTCGGTTGCACCGACTGACTGTTTCTTTACTTGTTTATTGTAGAGTTTACCTTAGCTCTTTGTAATATATCAAAGAGATCATCGACAAAATCACTAGAATTTGTCATAAGAAGGTTTCTAACATTATTTTAAAAAAAGATAATTTGTGGTCAAAATATCCTTTTTGAAAATAGGTTCCATTTTTTTCAACAACTTTATTTGTTTTGACGAGTACTAAATTTATAATATCGTGTAACTTGATATAAAACTAAAAGTTTTCAAGGTCTGTAAGAATGTGATCAATGATTGTGAAGAATTTTCAGTTATTCTATTCGCATATTCTTTACTTAATTAGTTAAGTTATTCTATTTCAATAGATCCTAACATTGATTATAGGATTCAGTGAGCTCTGCATCAACTATTAAGTCAGTATTACAATCACAAATGACAATAATATTTTTATATCTATCAAAGATTATATTTAGTGCAATGAATTCATTATTATTCTCACTTGGTTTTTTTTTTAAAAATGTGCCGACAAAGTTTCCCTCTGTCCTTCCGTCCGTCTGTACGCATGTTTACAGAAGCTTTTACATCGTTTTAAATCGAGAAAAGAAATTTTAACCACGGGTAGGTATTGCAAAAAAAATAATTTCATAGAACTTTTTTCTGTAGCCTCACCCGTTACGGAGCTACAGCCGCCCAAAGTTAGAAAAAGCCCTATTTTTAAATTGTTATAACAAGAGATTCTGTTGGGTGGCTGGTTTTGTAAACTTTATAAATTTTTAAAAAGCAAATGTTTAGTTTACATACGGTACTAAAATTTACCATTATGCAAAACTCAATTTTTACAAAATTTTTGGTAACACAAACATTCTGAACAATTCAAGCTAGGTTTTTGAAATTTTGGGGGAAGTTAGAACCTCAGAAATTATTAACAACATTTTTTTGTCACGTCCTCTGTTAAGGAGCTATAAGGACTCGAAAATTGAAATTTTGTTATTTTTAAACACCTGTAACTTTAATACTTGTTCAAATTTTTTTTTACAAAATTTGAAGTTTCCGCATTATATTTCAACATATGCTAAAAGTTTTTCTGAAATTTGTAAGGGTTAATTTAAACTGAAGAAATTGTCTCTTAGCCTTAACCATTTGTGCTTAGATAATAACAGAATGGGGGTGGGTAGATCCATTATAAGTTTGCTAAGCTAAAATTTGGGATCCTTCCCCATTGAAGGGCTACTAAGTACTCAAAATTAAAACTTTAATGTTTTTATAAAACAGTAATTTATTCACCACTGTATGTTTTCCAAAATTAAACGTTAACATTGAACCTCCAATATTATATTTCGCACTTGTTAACAAATTTTCTTGAGTGCATTGGGGTTATATGCTAAGTACTGATTTCACTATTAGTCATAATTAATAAATTGATGAAATGACTAAATTATAATATTATAATTTTTTTTATATATATTTTAATAAAAATATATGATAAAATACTCAGTAAGAAACCCTGTATAATTTTGAAAATGTGCTTTTTAAACACCCTTGGTTTTTTTCATCACTTAAACTTTTAAAACTGGAGTAGTTTCAGTTAGTGAAACAATTATAGTATCGAACTGGTCAAACATTTTCAAAACTTTATACTCCAAATTGATAAATTATTGGAATTAAAATAAGCTCAGTACCTTGGAATATTAAAAAATTTCTCCTCCTCTGAGTATAACCAAGTTTCATCAAACATAATGATATTATTACATTTCCTCTTTTTTACAAATAATTCAATTTCAATTTAAAGAACCATAGTAAAATACAAGAAAAATCTTTAACATATATTAAAATATAATGTTGGACTTATAAATTTTGTATCTAAACAAAAAAAAAATTGAACAGGTTCAAATTACAAGTGTTTAAGAGTAAGTTTTTATGTAAAAGTTTTTGCAAACATAAAGACAAACAGACAGACGGACAGACGGACAAAGTGAATCTATATAGGAACATTTTTAATAAATCTTTTGAAAATGCGCTAAAATCGGGGAAGAGTGTAGTAGAACTTTCAGCTAACTACAAAAAAAAAAAAAAAAAAGTGCAATCCAGTGATTCGAATACTACATAATCATTTAATTAAAATTAAAAACAATTTTTAATACAATTAAATAAAAAAAAAAACTTTAGTGCATTCATAATTTTACTTTCTTACGGTAAGTCCGGAAAGACACAAAAAAAAAAAAATTAAGAACACTAAAATAAAAATAAAATAAAATAAAAACTAAAACAAATTAAAAAAAAAAAAAAAATTTTATGAGATTATCATGTTCAAAAATTCACGACAATAACAGAGCAAATAACATGTCTTAACAAGAACAACAACAAGTGCAAAAAGCATAACTACAAGAACAACTTGTATTGACGCAACAAGTTGAAAGACTAACTTCCATCATTCAACAATACCAACTTCAAGCAGCACAAAATCAACCAAATCAAAATCAACAAGATCAACAAAATAATAAAGAAAAAATTCTTAAAGAAATTCGCTATATGTCCACATTTAACGGACGCAGCGAAGTAACCATCAATTCATTCATCAAAAGTGTTGAATACTATTTAACAAGTATTCAAGATTTAAACTTAAAGAGACAAGCTGTGAGATCAACTTACTATGAAAAAATTCAGGGCCAAGCTAAGGATTCTATCATCGGATTACCAGGTCCAGATAATTAGGAATCAATTAAATGGCAGCTAAAACGCAGATTCAGACCAGATATGGAACCAGCCGAGCTGTATAGAAAAATTAGCAGTATAAAAGTTAATTATGTAAGTGAGTTAGCTATTACTATTCAAAGTTTAAAAAATATATTTTAATGATAACAATTTTATAGATTTAAGTAACATAGATACATTTTTATTAAATACGATAAAAGAAATGAGTCAAGGTACTCTGTTAGAAAAACTTTATGGAAAAAATGATTTAAATGAAGCAATAGAAATTATGCATATGAGATTTTACAAAGACTCTTGCATTAGGCCAGAGTTCAAAAAACAGCTTAATAATAATATTAGTAAAAAAAGTAATAATTTTAATAATAACAATAAAAATAGAGAAAACAAAAATCAAATGTTTCAATTAAAAAAATCCTATGATAATCAATTTAATAATTACGAAAGGTACGATAATAATAATAATAGTTATCATAACGATAGGTATAACAACAATAAAAATTGGAATAATAATATTTCAAATTACCAAATGAGTAATCAATATAATACGTATAATAAAAACCCTAATACATCTTATACATCAATTTCGAAATCCATATCAAACTCTAGACAAGGACGGTTTGAACCTATGGAGGTAGAAAATATTCAATAAACTAAAAACGAAAAATTAGCTTAATCTAATAGTTTACATTTTTTTAGCAATTAGCCTCGGAACTACCAATTATTAAATTAACTTTTAAAAATAAGGAATATAAAGCTTTGATTCATACAGGATCAAGCTTTAGTATAATCACTGATTCTATAAATGAATTCGAAAAAGTTGAAATAAAACCAATCGCTTTTTCTACAATAAACGGTAAAGACTCAATTAAGTTCGAAGTTCACACTCGAGCTCCATGTGAATTTATTCTTCCACCAACTGCTCTAGTAAGATGGAAAGTTAAAAACCTTCCAAATCGGAAATATAAATTTATTATTGGTATAGATTTATTAAGAAATTTAAATAGTGTTATTAATTTAGAAGAAAAAACAATTTATTTTAATGAAAAATGTACGAATGTTTTAGATAATCCGTATAAAATAAAAGAAATGTGTGCTTTAGAAACTATCGATCCAAATTTAAATTACCTAAACTTAAATCATTTAAATGTTGAAGAGTATAAAGAAATTGAAAAAATTGTGAAAAGATTTAGTAAATTATTTTTTAAAGACAGGGGACATATTGACAAGTACAACTAAAGTACAACATGAAATAGTGACTACAACAGAACAAGCAATTAATTCTAAAATTTATAGATACCCCACTCAACATGAAGAAGAAGTGAGGAGACAAATTAGAGAAATGGAGGATCAGGGTATAATTCGCAAAAGTAACTCTAAATATTCCAGTCCTCTTATTATATTGCTAAAGAAAAGTGATAATTCTAAGAAAAAAAAGTTTCGCTTAGTAGTCGATTACAGAAAATTGAACGAAGTTACTGTGGATGATAAATTTCCATTTTCTAATATAGATTCTATATTAGATAAGTAAGGAAAATCCCAGTACTTCACAACAATTGATTTAGCTAAGGGTTAACATCAGATTCTTATAAAAGAAGAATATAGAAAAAAAACCGCTTTTGTCACTTCCACATAGTTTATATGAATTCAAGAGAATGCCGTTTGGGCTTAAAAACGCCCCTGCGACATTTCAACGTTTAATGAATGAAATTTTAAGAGATTTTATAAATAAGAACTGTGTCGTATATCTTGATGATATATTAATATTCAGTACTAGCCTTAAAGAACATATTCACGCTATTTCACAGATATTTAAAGTTTTAGAAGATAAAAATCTAAAAATACAAATAGACAAGTGTAATTTTTTAAGAAAAGAGAGTGAATTTCTTGGACATATCCTTACCAGTGACGGATTAAAACCAAATCCAGAAAAAATTAATATTATATAAAATCTAGATTTACCAAAAACGACTAAACAGATTAAAAGTTTTTTAGGTCTCACGGGTTATTACAGAAAATTTGTGAAGGATTACGCTAAAATTGCCCAACCTATTACAAAGTATTTAAAAAAAGAAAAACCTTGATTACAACACAACCGATTATAAAATATCGTAATTTTGAAAAAATGTTCACATTAACTACAGACGCATCGAATTATGCGGTGGGTGCTGTTCTATCACAGTAGGGACACCCTGTATGTTTTGCTTCAAGGACATTGAACAACCACGAGAAGAATTACTCAGCAACCGACAAGGAATTTCTTGCAATAATGTGGTCTGTTAATTACTTTAGGCCTTATTTATATGGTAAAAAATTCAAAATTTTAACTGACCACCAACCAATTAAATATCTTCATGCAAAGTATAGAGGCAAAAACCTTTCACCTAGACACCAGAGGTGGCTTCTTAAATTAGGAGAATACCAATTTGAAATAGAATACTTAAAGGGAAAAGAAAATCGCGTAGCAGATTTTCTTAGTAGAATTGAAAATGATAACGTTAATTTAAATGAGGGAGAGAGTGATGAGGAAAAAACTCAAAGTTTTGAAAATTTTAATGTTGAAGATGAAAATAGTCATTGTTATGCTACTATTCACTCTGCAGAAGAGGAACAACTTAACCACATTGCAATTAAAGAGGAGATAGTAAACAAGTACAAAACACAGATAATTTTGACAAATAACAAAGTAAATGAAATTGAAACAATTTTAGGTAAAAGAATTATTTACATAACCGAATACGATTTCAACAGGTTAAGTGAAATATTTAAGAAATTTATTAATAAAGGAAAAATAGGAATATTCTCAGAACTGTCAGATTCTAAATATAATATAGTTCAATTAAAACTAATCGATATGTACTCTAATGACAGTCAAATTAAATTTAGGAAGTGTTCACTTAGAGCTCAAGATTTAAAAACCGAAGCGGTAAAACAAATTTCTTTATACCATGCTAGAGAAAGTTGTCATTCGGGAATTCAAGAAACATACAACCAAATGAAATTAAAAATATATTTTCCAAAATTGCTCGAATTAATTCAAATTATAATAAATCAGTGTGAAATCTGTAAACAAGTTAAATGTGACAGAAACCCAATAAAAACAAAATATCATATAACTGAAACTCCAAATGATAATAATCAAATTATTCACGTAGACACATATGTTATAATGAAAAATTCTTTTCTGACAATAATCGATAAATTTTCAAAATTCGGTTCTGCTTATCATTTAACAAATAGAAACCATTTAACCATTATAGAAAAACTTGAAGAACATATTAGAAAATTCGGTATACCAAATAAAATAGTAGCCGATAATGAATTTAAAGCTTTTCAAATTCATGAATTCTTACAAGAACAAAATATTTCACTTCATTTAACCAAAGCCAACAGTCATTCAGCTAACGGTGATATTGAACAACTTCATAACACAATCGCTGAAAAATTCAGAATAATATAACAAACTAATAAAAACTTGTCAGTTCAAAGAATGTTACAAGAATCTGTCCGAATTTATAATGATAGATACCATTCTAGTATTAGAAATACCCCGTCAAACGTACATATTCAAAAAATAGAACCTATAAAAGTAAAAGAAATTTTAGAAAAAATAAAACAAATAAAATACAAAAATTAAATGCAAAAAGAGAAGACTATATTGAGACCCGATCAACCGATATCGTTAAAAATTATAAAGCAGTTCGACATAAAGAACAACCAAAATTTAAAAAACTAAAACTTACTAACATACATACAAATAATATTAAAAGACCCTTGAGATTTACAGATATTACAGAAGTTAATGATGATAATGATAATAACAACGGCAATTCCTCAGGTTAAGCCAAACCTTCTAGAAATTAACAACTTAGAATCAAATACAGGATTTATTAAAATTAACTTAGACAAAACTGAAATAATAACTCAAAACGGAAATACTAACTTTACTACATAATATATCAATTAAAACTGAAAACTAGACCACCATCAAAAGACTACAAATTAAAATTTAGCTTCCATGAAACACGGTATAGTTCATCCTAATATTTTAACAGTGGACGAAATACAAAAATACGATATAGACTTTTACAAATTACAATATATAAAATTAGGAGGAGCTCATTTTCTAGAAAACTTACTATTAATAGCAATTAAAATTCCAAAGAAAATTAAAACCATTCAACTAATAGCAATTGTTCCAGTTCTTAATAAAAATAAAAAAGAAATTGATTATCAAAAGGAAATTGTTTTCGAATATAATAATCGGACATAAAAATATGAAAAGTTAAAAACTCTAAACGAACTAAGTATAAGTAAACATTGTATGTATAAAAATAATTGTAATTTAATAACAAACAAATTAACTGAAATATATGAATAGATGACGAAACTATTTTAATTAAAAACGCTAATAAAATATATTTAAATCAAACTTGCGATAAAAGAAATTTAACTCTAACAAATAATGTATTAATTCATTTCAATAATTGTAGTATTAAAATTTTAGATCACTATTTTTCAAATATAAAAGATAATTTAAATCAAAGATTTTACTATCCTTCAAATCAAAATTTTCATAATTTCAAAAATAAGTTAACATTTGATGAAAGAAAACTTAAATAATGTAAAAAGTATTGAAAAATTGTATTAACATAAAAACATATCATATGGTTTAACTATTGTAATAAGCTTAGTAATTTTTACTATTGTTATAATTAAAGTATTTGCATTAAAAACAAAATTTAAACAAAAATTTTTAGTTAGAAGAGCTCAGGATAATTCTAAATCAAACGGGGGAGAAGTTATGTACAATCTACCTGTACATTCCAATATAAATATCGTAGACGCTAACGCAGCACTTTCCGTTATTCAAACTGATGGGAATATAAATTTTCCCACCAAATTAAATAATTAACATAACAAAACATGTTTAATACGAATACTCCAATTACAAGCTTTAATAAAATAATGCTTAATTGACAAAATGTTACCTTAGCATTTTTACCTAATTAGTTATAAGAACATATTAAAAAGATCAGTCATCTTAAACTCGTTAAATAATTAAGTCATAAAATACTTAAAACAGTTAAGTAATTAATTGTTCTTTAATTAAAATAAATGAATTCGTTAATTTAAATAAATAAAAGTGTTTTCTTATAAAATTAAATTTACAAATTAAATTAACAGTTGTTTTTATTTATAATTTTTTTTTATAATAATCGAAAATCGATTTTTAAAGTCGCGACTCGAGGGTTGAAACAAAATAAACAATTTATTATAAATCAACCAAGTGGCTCGGATGCGCAGACAACCTAGATATAATCAGTAAATCATAAAGGGATACCTGAGAATTTTGGTTGGTATTTAAGAGAGTTCAAGAAGGTTACACTTGGAAGTGAACAAGAAAAAACTGTATACATGGTGGCAACAAACAACGACGCCGTCCGCCGCCATGTAGGTCAAAACGTTACGGTTGGTGACTACAACTTTGAGGTGGGATAGATTTTGTATATCTAGGTTGACAAATGAACACCAGCCTGGAAGTTAAGCGTAGAACAGTGCTAGCCAACCGTTGTTACTTTGGGTTAAGAAAGCATTGTAGGCATGAACTCTGAGTAGCAAGATAGAGATCACACTTTTACAGAAAAGTCATCGTACCAGTTCCTACATATCAAATTACCATGAAACTGGACCCTATCAAATTACCATGAAAATCTGATAGTGCAAAGCACGTTAACAGGTCAAAACCAAATTTTCTTGGTTCGCTTCAATAACTAAAACCATTGCTGATGCAAAATTTTGAATAAAGTTTATTTTATTTAGCCCTTTAAACAAATTAAATTTATAGAAAACTTCATGGCATTGTCCTGGCAAACGGGTTAATCAACCTCAACTAAAATATTTTGCAGCCTCTCTTTTGGACTGCAAAATCATCCTGTAAAAGTTGGACACAAATCGGAATCAAAAAAATTTTTCAAAGCCTGATTCGGATTCTTTATTAACTTCATTTTTGTTATTATTATTATTATCTCATTTAGCTTTTGCACAATTTGAGACTATATAAGGAGAGCAAAATAATTAGTCTTATTAATTAAGTGAGCTGTGGAATAAAGGTTAAATTGCGTTAATACAAAAAATTAGAAAATTTCATTGAATCTTTGTACAAACGCGTAAACAGGTCAAAACCAAATTAACCCTGTCGGTTTTTATAATTAAAATGCTGATACAAAATTTTCAATAAAATTCTTTTAATCGTTTAAGCAAATAAAATTTATAGAAAACTTCATGGCGTCGTTGTGGAAAACAGGTGAATCGAACTTAACTAAAGCATTTTGCAGCCTCTCTTTTGGACTGCAAAATCAACCTGTAAAAATGGACACAAGTCGGAAACACAATTTTTTTTGGAAACCCGCCAGGCCGAAATGGGTTAATTTATTCCAACCGAATTTATACAACTAATTACTGTTGCTATCAGGAACATTTATGCACAATTTCAAGTCAATCGGTCAAACCGTTTTGACTCGACATCAAAAACATTGAAAAAGTTTTATTGCGCCCTCGTGCGATAAAAAGCAATTTGTGAGCAAGTTCAAGTCAATCGGTGTAACCGTTTTGATTCGACACCAAAAACATTGAAAAAACAAACAAATTTTCTTCTTTATATATTAGATAAAGATTTTGGAAAAAGAGTGTAAATCCTGCTTTTGAATTCAACTCTAGATTTTTTCCTAATTTTCCATAAAATTATGAAAAGATTTATCTAGGCCAGTGGTTTTCAATGTGTGCTCCACAGAGCTCAAGGGCTCCTCGGAAAAGCTACAAGGGCTCCGCGAGATTTTATAACTTTAAAATTTTTGATTTAAACATCCAAATAATATGCTAAAAATTATGTGCATATTTTTTGTTTTTTTTTACTTCGAAACAAAAAAAAATTAAAATTCATATAATATGAGAAAAAAATCCAAAAATATTTAAGATTAGACGAAATTTGTTTTCAACATTTAATAGAAAATTAACACAGCAGGCTGTGAAATTTAAAGTTTTCTTAATATTATTTAAGAAGCACAGTTTCTATGACAACCAACTGATACAGAACAGAAAATAACTTTCTTAAGTTGTTATATACATATTTAGTTTTTCTCAGTTTAAGAAATAATTTTCGCGGATTACCAACTATTATTTTGTGTAATTCTTTTAAAAAAGTTTATAGATGTGAGATATTATTGTAAATTTTGTGTTTTCAATATTATTGTAAGGTAAGTTAAACTATTTTTTTATCTTAGTTGTACATAGTAATGTTTGCATATTACATCCTAATATTTTATAAATGGATTATTGGTTAAAAACAGGAAGTTTAAAAAGAAAGCTGGATGAAGAAAAGAGATCAATTAATGCTGGTGGTCAAGAAAAAACTTTAGACAGCAACAATGAAAATATAACGCAATCGAAAACTGTCGTTAACGAAGACATAGGCCAAATAAAAGACAGCACATTAGCTGTTACTGAAATCGTATTGGAAAAAATTATTAGCAAAAGAAGAAATTATGATAGCAGTTACCTATCATTTGGCTTCCATTTTAGTGGAGATAAGATTTTACCACGTCCTCATTGTGCATAATGCAATGAAACTCTTCAAAATAGTGAAACTCTTTTATGTTTCCGGTCAAATTACGAAGACATTTCGATAATAAACACAGTGAGTATGCGGATAAACCTTTTAGTTTTTTTGAACTTAAACTAAACAAGTTAGCATTACCAAAAAATAATATGCAAATTTCAACAAATTTCAAAACTAATAATGAAAATGCACTAATGGTTTAACTCATAGTAAGCTATCGAATAGCAAGGCAAATCACGTACTATTGGGGAAAACCTTATTTAACCATGTGCAAATGATATGGCCACATTAACGATAAGTGATGAAGCTGGCAAAAAAATTTAACTCGGGCCACTGTCGGATAATATTGTCCAGAGGCGAATTCAGGAATGTGCTTTAAATATACTTAACGAACTTATACGGAGGCTAACATTATGTGGCAAATTCGCCATCCAACTTGACGAAAGTACTGATGTCGCTAATTTTGCGATTTTACTTGCATTTGTACGCTACATTTATGAAGGTGAATTGGAAGAAGATCTGTTATTTTGTAAAGCTCTCCAAACCTATACAACAGGTGAAGAAATATTTAAGATTTTAAATCAATTTTTTTGTCTGGAATAAATGTATTGACGTTTGTACTGACGGTGCAAAGGCGATGACAGGTACGAAGACAGGGGTACTTTCCTGAATAAAGTTCGTGTCAAAACAGTGTTCAAGTATTCACTGTGCCCTACATAGACAGTCACTAGCATGTAAAAAGATGCCAGTATCATTCAAATTGGTTTTAGATCAAGCAGTGCAAATAATTAATTTAATTAAGGCGCGTGCTTTGAATACAAGGCTTTTCAGAGTTAAATGTCATGATATGAGTAGTAGATATCAAAACTTACTTTTCCTTACTGAGGTTCGCTGGTTATCTTGCGGTAAGATGTTGGTCAGATTGTTGCAAATGAGAGAAGAAGTTTCAGCATTTTTTTCTGAAAAAGAGTCTTCATTAGCTGAATATATTTCAGATATATCATGGTTGCACCAGCTTGCATACCTTACTGATATTTTTACTAAATTGAATAAACTAAATCTTTCAATGCAGGGTCGCAGTGTTTCAGTCCTTACGACTACAGATAAAATAGCAGCAATGAAATTGAAAACTAAAGTTTAGATTCAGCAAGCAAATTAGTATAAATTTGAAAGTTTTGAATGTCTCAACGATTATTTAAAGGAGACGAATACTGTTGTCTCTGTTGTATTTAAAGAGAATGTCGTTGAATATCTAGCAATGTTGAAACACTTTCGAAATCAAGATGAAAATTTTAACTGACTGAGAAATACGATTGAATGCTGAGGATGATATAAGATTACAATTATCACCAATAATACCAGATTTTAAAGCTATGTGCAACTTAAAGCAAGCTCATTGCTCTCATTGATTTTTTTTTCTTCAAGAAACTTTTATTTTGTATTGCAGTACATTTTGGGATAATTAAAAAATTTTTTGCAATAATGTAATATCTATTATTTATTACTTTTTTTTTAATAGTGGGGCTCCGGATTTTTGAAGAGTATAAAATAGTGCTCCACGGCTAAAATAGATTGAAAACCTCTGATCTAGGCAATATTTTCCATATATGGAAGTAGTGAATTGAATATAAAAATTCAGAATATTTATTTAAACTAGAAGGAAATTTAGTTATTAAATTTGGGTAACACCTTTTTCCGAAATACTCGTAGTAACATATTTATATATGCCATTTGATTAATATATAAGAATTGAATTTAAAATCAGAACTTAAGTAATTTGCTTAACAGAAGTTTGGGGACGGAAACCAAAAATGTATTTTAAAAGGATCAGTAGAAGGATTTTATCGTTAATTGCAAAATTAGAGTTTCAATATTTTGTTTAGGGAAGGAACTTCAGGGCGGTAGCCATCGAATGTTTTCTTGAAAATATATGTACGGAGAAAACCACATGAAAAGGATTCGAGATTGTTTAAAAATCAGTGCATTTTTAGGAAACATTTCTATATTTTTATAAGCAAGATAGTAAATTTAAAGTAAATGATTATTGTTTACTTTGTTTTTTGGATCAAATTTTTTTGATAATAAAATCTTATCGACTTTATTTCACTTATTTAGTTATACTTTGAAAATAAGGTAGAATTGCTATAATTCCATTTTTAATCCATATAGTTTAACTTTGTCCGCCTGGCCGTCTGTCCGTTCGTATGTTCACATAAACTTTTACACCATTTGAGATAGAGAGAAGAACTTTAAACTACAGCTAGGTATTATAAAAAAAATTATTTCCTGGAAGAACTTTTTCTATAGCCGCCTGTACTCATTACCGAGTTATAGATCCCCAATGTTGGAAAAACCGTATATTTAAATGGTTATAACAAGAGTTTTGTTAGGTATATTTGCAATCTGAAAACGGTAAAATACAGCTGCTTTTATAAACTTCATAAAGTTTTAAAAGCCAAATGTATAGCCATACGGTACTGAAATTTAAAATTTTATATGTAAAACTGTCACACATATCTTCTAAGCCGTTCAAGCTAGAGACTAGAAATTTTGAGAGAAGCTAGATATGTGAGAGAAGCTAGAAATTAGTAGGACTCGGTTAGCAAAACTTTGTTGTTGCTATCCCCGTTTAGGAGCTTTAAGGGCTCGAATATAAATTTTGCTTTTATCACAAATCGATAACAATATTGATTGCACTATTATTCATAATTAATGAATTGATAAAATAACTAAATTATAATATAATTTTTTGTAAAATAAATGAAACGAGAAAGATTGTAGAAGAGTAAACTGTGTCAACACTGGGATACTCGTATGACCGAAATATCGATATTTTATCATCCAATAAATGATAAATACTCGAACCCCCTGCAGTAGACCAACCAAGTTGTGCACGATCTTTGGCCATCAAACTAAACCCTTTGTGGCAAAATTTCAGGCACTCAGCTTCAAGAGGTACAGATTAATGCTCATACAAAAAAAGAAGTTGTATCGCAGGTACTCGAACACCCTAAACTACACCAACCAAATTTTGTAAAAACTTTGGCCTTAAAACAAAACTCTTTTTAACCAAATTTCAGGCACCTAGCTTCAATAGGTATAGAGTAATGATCATATAAAAAAAAAGTTGTATGCCAGGTACTCGAACCCATGAAATAAACTGGATGGATTTCAAAAGCGATGACGGCTATTGTATAAAAACGAATTTGTGAAAATTTCAAAATCCTAGCCCCTTTATTTTTTGAGTTATCGTGGGGATGGACATACATTGCAAAATCGATTTACTTTTCGATTCAGATCCGATCCTCGTTCACCTCCCCTCCTTCACTGCGTCACAAACGTAATGGCAATTTTTTGACCCATTTTCCACAAATTCAGGTTTTTTGGAGTTTTTCCAGAAAATTTCTATATAACAAAATCTATTTTTGTTCTTTTGTAAATTAGCAAGAAGATGGTGTGAAATAAAATCGACGAGGCTTTATTACCAAAATCAATAGAAGTTAACTCAAATAACCAATTCTATTTTATTTTCAAAAAAAGTGTTAGAAAAATAAAGTCGTATGCAAAAAAAATAAATAAAGACGTTTCGACTTTATAACCAAAAATAATGAAAATAAAATCAAATTAACAAAAAAAAATTTTAAAATGTAGCATCATGTAGTCGATTCAATTGACTTTATTTCACATATTTAGTTATATTTTGAAAATAAAGTAGAGTTGCTATAATTCCATTTCATATCCATATAGTTTTGCTCTGTCCGCCTAACCGTCAGTCCATCCGTATGTTTACACAAACTTTGGCACCGTTTGAAATAGAAAGAAGAACTTTTAACTACAGCTAGGTATTATAAAAAAATATTTTATGGAAGAACTTTTTTCTCTGGCCCTACTCGTTACTAAGCTACAGCCCCCCAATGTTGGAAAAACCCTATATTTAAATTGTTATAACAAGAGTTTTGTTAAATATATTTTCAATCTGAAAACAGCAAAAGATATCTGGTTTTATAAGCATGTCGGAACAGGGGAGATATATTTATATAATAGAACTGATCAAATGAATTCCACATTCAATTTTAACAAGAGATAGTACTACGCCTCATAACATGTAGAAATGTCTTAGATTTTCAATAAGTACAGTTCTATTTTGTTTATATTGTAATAATTTTGTATTTGAGTTATATGGTATTCTATATCAGTGAGTTATATTATTTAATTGAATTATTTGTTTACATTTTGAATTTGTTTATATTATTATATTTATGTATTTTTTATTAAAGATATATAATTATTAATTATTATTTAAGCCATTAATTTGAACCCAAAGGCGAATGGTAGCAGAGTCGAATTGAAAACCAGATAAAAGATTTTTCACTTTCACTGGGATTCGACCCCGATAAGATAATTTAATAAATGTCAATTTTTGCAGAAATAGAATAGAATATTGAGGATTTATAATAGTAAATAATATAATTTCCCCTTCCAACAATAATTTTAACATTGTTTTTGTAATGTATGTATATAATTATTATCTTGCATTTTTATGTAGATACGTCTACTTCTCTCATTAGTATATAAGATCACTGTTAGTTCTCTCATAGTAATAAGATGTTTATAGGTATAGAGATGTATATATTATATTTTAATAAAAATGTTTTAGTTGAAGTCCAACTCTTGGTTTGAATACATTATAATGGCGATAAGGAGAACATATCTAATATATAAAGCAGAAAATTTGTTTGTTTGTTTGTTTGTTCAAAATTCACGTGAAAACCACTGGTCCGATTGTCACAAAGTTTAAGAGAAATAATTCTGAGAGCCCGGGGGTGACATAAGCTATGTCACATTTTTATAAGTCAACAGGTTGCGGCTCCAGAGCTGTTTTAAGCTTTTTCGTTTTTTTGATGTCGAGTCGAAGCAGTTTGACCGATTGAATCGAAATTTTGCACAAGTGTTCCTCTTAGCAACCGGAATTAGTTTTATAAATATGTTTGGAATAAATTAACAAATTTCAGCATGGCGTGCTTTAAAAAAAATTTTGTGTTTCCGATTTGTGTCCAATTTTACAGGGTGGTTTTGCAGTCGAAAAGAGAGGCTGCAAAAAATTTAATTTTAGTTCCATTAACCCATTTTCCACGACGACGCCATGAAGTTTTCTATAAATTTTATTTGCTTAAACGATTAAATAAATTTTATTGAAAATATTGTACCAACATTTTAATTATAAAAGCCCACCGGGTTAATTAGGTTTTGACCTGTTTCCGCGTTTTGCACAAAGATTCAATAAAATTTTCAAATTTTTGGTATTAACACAAGTTAACCTTTATCCCAAAAGCTCACTTAATTACTAAGACTATTTTTTTTGCTGTCCTCAAATTGTGCAAAAGCTAAATGAGATAACATTAATAATAATAAAAATAAAACTAATACAGAATCCAAATTATAATATCCTTAAATTTAATTAACATAACATTTTCCTTCTCGACATTTTTCCGTAAGTCTTTGTTTTTTATCTACTTTGCAGTTGATGTTCTTTAATATAGATTTCAGTGTAAAATTGAATTTTTTTTCTAATAAAATTTAAAATTAAAAAATTTCAATTTCGTATATATTATGCTTAAATACGTAGTATTTTAAAACATTTCTTGCAAAAAAGAAGCCTATATTTCTCTCAGAACATCTTAAAAAAACGAGGCTCTTGGGAACTTTCAGGTAAGTACAAAAAAAAATTATAAGTTGAAAAGCAGACTTTTAAACCTTTTCTAATCCATCGACTATATTTTTTTCAAACGTTTTTTTCAAAAAACCAAAATTTTTTTTTGTCCAACCGTCGGGCCGGGATGGGTTAACAAATTCCAAAATTTTTAATAGTGTCAGCTCAATTCTCAAAGAGGAACACGCATACAAAATTGGAAAGAAATCGGTCGAACCATTGCTAATTTAGTGTAAAGTAATTAAAAAACCTATAAATAGCTGTTGGGCGACAATGGGTTAACGGAACTCAACAAAATTTTTTTTGACGCTTAGTTTTTAGCCAAAGTATTATTTCGCAAATTTGGACAAAATTTGGTTCCAAAATTTTTTTAGACCAGCCGTTGAGCCCAATGGGTTAACAAATTCCAAAACAGTTAATAATGTGAACTCAATTCTGAAGGAGCATCATGTTTGCCAAATTTGAAGTCAATCAGTCAAACCGTTTTCACTTTAGGACAAAGAAGTTTAAAAACTTGGACCACAGCCCCAACTTGGAGGTGCGTTAAAGCAAAATTTTTAGCCCACGATTTTTTTTTACGTACCTAAATACCTCTATATACAAATTTTCATGAAAATCGCCTGAGTAGTTTAGGAGCCTATTCTAAACTTTGCTTTTATATATATATTAGCTAATACCCGGTGCGCCTTGCTGCGCCTCTCAATGGTGGTTTAGTCAAAGTTAATGTTACTGCACAAAGTTAACACAAAATTACACATGGTGGAAATGTTAATTTTAACATGTATAAAAGAAATTTTTTTAAAATGATTTTTCTAGGATTATTCTAGTAATTTTTGAAACTTTCTGGAATTCAAAGCAGTACTAACTACTTTCCAAAAGTGGACGTAATTTACTTCCACAAAGCTTATTTTACCAATCGTAGGACCAACATATGTTACCAAACAGCAAGCCTGTTAACAGACTGAACTCCATATTCAAGGTACTTCACGCATTCAATTTGAAGAAAATCGGTTTAACCGTTTCTAATTTAGAGTAACGTATTGAAAAAACCTATAAAAAGCTGTTGGGCCGTAATGGGTTAATGGAACTCAACAAAAACTTTTTTGCGGCTTCTTTTTAGCCAAAGCAGTATTTGGTAAAATCGGACAAAATTTGGACCCAAAATTTTTTTGACCAACCGTCGAGTCGACAAGGGTTAACAAATTTCAAAACTGTTAATAGTGTTAACTCAATTCTCAAGGAGCATCACATATACAAAACTTGAAGAAAATCTGTCAAACCGTTTCTAATTTAGAGTAAAGTAATGAAGAAACCTACAAAACCCTGTTGGGCCGCAATGGGAGCATCACGTATACAAAATTTTAAGTCAATTGGTCAAACTGTTTTCATTTTAGAACAAAAAAATTTAAATACTTGCACCACAGCCCCAACTTGGCGGTCCGTTAGAGCAAAGTTTTTGGGTCTATGATTCTTTCCGTATCCAAAAACCCCTATATACAAATTTTCATGAGAATCGGCTGGGCAATTTAGGATTCTAATCGTAACATACAAACAAACAAACAAACAAACAAACTTTCGCTTTTATATAGATATAATAAAAAAGAAAATATCAATTCCGTTAACATTATTCACCGGAACCCACCATCCTTAACTCTATCGTCAAGGACCACCAAATTGTCAAGAAGCACCACGTATAGAAAAATAGAGATAATCGTTAAAACTGTTTTACGGATTGTTCTTTAAAGTTTTAGTTTCGCAATCGGTTAAAAGAACTGGACAAAAATTTTTTTTAAACATTCCCATAATTCAAAGAAGTTTTACCTACTTTCAAAAATTTGACGGAATTTACTTTTTTGAATAATCGTAGGAATGATAAGTATATACATGTACGCATACAAAATTTAAAGCCAAACCGTTACGAGTAAAGTAACGAAAAATTCGTAAGGGCAACTATAATCTTCATCGTTTTTAATTCGTGGTGCTAAGGAAGTGGAATGTGAAAAATATGAATAAAGAAATTAATAAAGAAATTAAAGCAGCATTTAGAGCCGAAAAGAATGTCATCGCAGAAAGGTATAAATTTTTATCTCGGAAACAACTTTCAGAAGAATCAATTAGGGATTATGTTTTGGAAATTCGAGGTTTTGTGGAAACATGTGATTATGATAGTGCATTTAGAGATACCGTATTAATGGTTAAATTAATAATGGGAATTCTAAGTGACCAGATTAGAAATAAATTGATCGATAGAGGAAAATTTTAAAATTTTTATGAATGGTCCAAGAAGTTTTTAAAGAGAAAATGTTGTTCTGGTGAAAAGATGAATTGGAACTCATTAGCAGTTTATGCATTTAACTCATCAAATCAACCAATTGATGATACCGCATGGTGAACAAACAAACAAAAATAGAGGTAAAACTTTGAAATCTTTACAGTGTTATTTATACCCTACACCTATAGAATAGGTAAAGGGGTATACTAACTTTGATATGGGGTTTGTAACCACCTAAAGGAAGCGAGCTAGATATGGAAAAGTATATATATTTGTGATCAGTGTATCCTCCTGAGTCGATATAGCCATGCCCGTCTGTCCGTCCTTAGGCACGATAACTTAAAAAATAATGGAGCTATCTTGAAGAAAATTTTAACTGTAGGTTACTAGGACTGAAAGTACGGCGGGGATTGGAAATGGGTGAAATCGGACCATGGGTTCGGATTCTGGACCTTTTAATCGGTCTAAGGGCTAACGAACATATATAAAAAATCAAGATAACACAACAACTAATGACGCTATCTTCAAAAAATTTGTGTTGCAGGGTACTGGTAATGAAACTACGGCGGTGATTGCGTACGGTGGGTAATGTACAATGGATTCGGAACTTAGAACTTTTTGATCGAATTTAGGCCAAACGAGTATAATTCCGAAACCAATGAGATAGAACCTCCAAATTTGTTATCAGGGTGTCTCTTTCTATTTCCTTAGTGTCCTTGAAATTTGGGACCAATTGGAGTAGTCGGGTGAGTACGAGCCACAGATTCCCGAAGACCTTAAAGCATATTTTCGAAATTAATAAATATAGTAACTTTAAACAAATTTAGAAGTTTCAAATTTGGTACATGGGTGTTCTTTATTATTTCCTGCGCGTTCCCCTAATTTTGGGTCAATCACAGTGGTGGATCAGTACCCCTATTAGACCCCCCAAGGTTTAAAAAACTTATCATCGAAATTAATAAAAATAGTAACTTAAAATTAAGATAAAACGTTCCAATTGTGTACAAGGGTTACCTGGTATTGAAATTATGACGAGGACTGCATATGGGCGAAATCGTACCATGGTTTCGGGTTCTGGAACCTTTGAAAGTTCAAAGGCTAACGAACATATATCTTAAAAGAAGCATAATTCAAAAAATAATGACGCTATTTTGATGAAATTTAAATTCTAGGTTATTAATAATGAAAGTACCATGGGAATTGGTTCTGGTCGAGTTCGGACAATGAGTTCAGATTCTAGAAGCTTTTGATCGATCTGAGGCCAAACGATTATAATTTCGAAGCCAAAGAATATATTTCCTATTTCCTATGTGTCCCCAAATTTAGACTTAATTGTAGCGGTGGTTCAGGTGGCTCCTAAGGTATCCCAAAATTAAAAAACTTATCTTTGAGATTCATAAAGATAAAAATTTTAAATTTGATACACGAGGGTTCTTTCCTATTTCCTTTTTAGCACATTTTCAAAAAATTTTGTAAAAATGTGCCTATATAGCTTCACTCTGTCCGTCCGTCCGTCCGTCCCTTTTTCCTTACGATTGACTAAAAAATATCAGAAATGGGTAGGTTTTGCAATAAAAATAATTTAATGTTAAAACTTTTTTTTGTAGCCCCCCCCCCCGTTACGGAGCTACAGCCCCACAAAGTCGAAAAAAGCCCCATATTTAAACAGTTATAATTAGAGTTCTATAAGGTATATTTCCAACCTGAAAATGGTAACAGACAGCTGTTCTTATAAGCTTTACAAATTTTTAAAAACCAATTGTATAGGGTTACCATACGGTACTAAAATTTACCGTTATTCAAAACTAAGTTTTACAAAATTTTTGGTCCCTCATAACTTCGGAACGGCTAAATCTAGAAACTTGAAATTTTGGGAGAAGTTAGATCCTTAGAAATAAGTAAGAGTCAGTTAACAAATTTTTTTTGTCACGCCCCCTCTTTAGGAGCTGTAAGGGGTCGAAAATTGAAATTTTGCTAAAAATTTAGCTTTTAAACACCTATAACTTGAATACCAGTTAAAATTTTTTTTTATTTGTATACAAAATTGAAAGCTCCAAAACGAAGGTTTCAATAAGTGTCAAAGGTTTTTCTTAATTTTGACTTTGTCCGTCCGTCCGTATGTTTACAAAAACTTTTACACCGTTTGAAATAGAATAAAGAAATTTTAACCACGGGTAGATATTACAAAAAAAATAATTTCGTAGAAGAATTTTTTTCTGTAGCCCCACCCGTTACGGAGCTACAGCCCTTCAAAGTTGGAAAAAGCCCTATTTTTAAATTATTATAACATGAGTTTTGTTTAGTGTATTTTCAATCTGAAAACGGCAAAAGATAGCTGGTTTTATAAGCTTCACAAAAATATAAGGCTAAAATGTATAGGGTTACCATACGGTACTAAAATTTACCATTAAGCTAAACTCAACTTTTGCAAAATTTTTGGCCCCATATATCTTCTAAACAGTTCAACCTAGGGTCTTGAAATTTTGGGAGAAGTTAGGTCCTCCAAAATTAGTAGGAGTCGGTTAACAAAATTTTTTTGTCACGCCCCCTGTTTAGGAGCTATAAGGGCTCGAAAATTGAAATTTTGCTATTTTCAACCACCTGTAACTTTAACACCTGTTCAAATTTTTTTTTACAAATATGCAAAATTTATAGCTGCAGCATCATATTTCAACATACGTTAAAGGTTTTTCTTAAATTTGAAAGGGTCTCTTTAAATTGAAGAAATTGTTCTTTGTCTTAACCATTTTTGGTTTGATAATAATATTCTAGGTAAAATTCCAAATTTTGTTGGAGTTTAAAATTGATTTCCTAGAACCGAAAAAAATGGAAGGGTGAGGACAGGAGGGGGTGGGCAGATCCATCATAAGTTTGCTAAGCAAAAATTTGGGAACCTTCTCAATTGAAGGGCTACTAGGTCTTCAAAATTAAAACTTTTATGTTCTTATAAAACAATAACTTATTCACCATTGTAAGTTTTTCCAAAATTAAACGTTAACATTGAAGCTCCAACATTATATTTTGCACTTATTAACAGGTTTTCTTGAGTGCATTGGGGTTATATTCTAAGTAATTCACTATTAGTCATATAATTAATTATTAATGAAATAACAAAATTATAATATTATCATAATATATATTTTTATAAAAATACATGATAAAATACTCAGTAAGAAACCGTATATAATTTTAAAAATGTGCTTTTTAAAAACCCTTGGTTTTTTCCCCTCACTTGTTTATTTAACCCTTTTACATTTTTAAAATGCTAAGAATTTTACCATCAAACATATTTTGTATAATATTTTATTAATTAAAAACAAAATATTTTTTTAATAAACGATTAAATTCCTTTTTTGTCATTTTTATTGTATCACTAGCAGATTTACCCGGCGTTGCCCGGAAGCTTGCAAATTGTAAAAAAGCTAGTTTCAGCCAATTTTTTGAAATACTACTTTGCTTATAAATGAAGCCACAAAAAATATTTGGCTGAGTTCCCATAACTCATTGTGCCCCAACAGCTTTTTATAGATTTTTTCGTTGCTTTGCTATTTATTAGAAATGGTTAAACCTATTAACTTCAAATTTTGTATATGTGTTCCTCTTTGAAAATGAAGTTCACTTTTCTAACAGACTTGGAATTTGTTAAACCCTGCCGACCCGACGTTTGCTCAAAGAAAAATTTGTAAGTAAATTACGTCCAATTTTTGAAAGTGGGTACAACTTCTTTGAATTAGGGGAATGCTTAAAAAAATGTTTTGTCGAGTTCTTTTAACCGATTGCGAAACAAAAACTTTAAAAAACAGTTTGCAAAACAGTTTGAACGATTATCTCTAATTTTTTCTATACATGGTGCTTCTTGACAATTTGGTGCTTCTTCAACAATAGAGTTGAAGATGGTAGGTTTCCGGCGAATAATGTTAACTGAATTAAAATGACTATTGGTCAAAAGGGTATACTAAATTTGCCATTATGTCAATATACTATGTCAATAGTAGTTTTCTTGAATTGTCAATGTTTGAATAAAATATAGTCGATGGTTTAGAAAAGGTTTAAAAATCTGCTTTTCAACTTATATTTTGTTTAGTACTTACCTGAAAGTTGTACTACGCTCTTCCTCGTTTTTATATGATTTTATGAGAGAAATGTAGGTTTCTTTTTTATAAAAATTATTTTAAAATACTATGTATTTATATATACGAAATTGAATTTTTTGACTTTTAGATTTCATTTGAAGAAAACTGGAATTTAACACTGAAATGTATTTTTAAAAAACAACAACTGCAAAGTAGATAAAAAACAAAGACTTACGAAAAAATGTGGAGAAGGAAAATTTTATGTTATTTAATTTTAAAGATAATTTTATTCGGATTCTTTATTAGCTTTACTCTTATTATTATTAATATTATCTCATTTAGCTTTTAATTGTTTGAGACTATTTAAGGAAAAACATTAGTCTTATTAATTAAGTGAGCTTTTGGAATAAAGGTTAACTTGCGCTCATACCAAAAATTTGAAAATTTCATTGATTCTTTGTTCAAAACGAGCAAACGGGTCAAAACCAAACTAACCCTGTGGGTTTTAACTAAAATGCTGGTACAAAATTTTTAATAAAATTCTTTTAATCGTTTAAGCAAATATAATTTATAGAAAACTTCATGGCGCCGTCGTGGAAAACGGGTTAATCGAACTTAACTAAAACTGTTTGCAGCCTATCTTTGAGACTGCAAAATCAACCTGTAAAATTGGTTAACTTATTCCAACCAAGTTAATACAACTAATTCCGGTTGCTAAGACGACCATTTATGTAAAATTTCAAGTCAATTGGTCAAACCGTTTTGACCCACATTAAAAACGTTGAAGAACATTTGTGCAAAATTTCAAGTCAATTGGTCAAACCGTTTTGACTCGACATCAAAAACATTGAAAACGATTCATTGCGCCCTTGTGTCGAATTTGTGCTATTTGTGAATTATATGAAAAGTTCTAAATTTTTAATTATATTTTAGAAATACATTTATTGCATATTTTGCGTTTATAAGCTTTTCGATAGGTACATAAATTAGCAATTTAAAATAATTGCAATTTTAAAAAATTTAATTATTAAATATATTAAATTTTTATAACAAAATTTAATAATTCAAATTTTTTCACTTTTGTAATTGAATTGAAATAAATATATTTTCATTAAATTCAAGTTTTTTTGTTTTTTAATATTTTTAAATCGATAAATTAGTAAGAATTTGTAATATTTTTTTATAGATAGTCTAATTAGAAAATGTTTTTAGTATTATAAAGTTAATTTGGTTAGCTATGTTTTACGACCAAACTAATAACAGCTTATATTGTTTTAAAATGACTTATGGACTTTCCATTAAATTTGAACCAAATAGGTGTAGGGTATTTCTAAGTCGGTTGCACGACTGACTGTTTCTTTACTTGTTTTATAAAAATTTTGGTCATATAGCTAAGTCTTGTAATAAAAATATAGCTAAGTCTTTTAATATTATATTTTAATAAAAACGTTTTAGTTAAAGTCCAACTCTTGGTTTGAATACATAATATTTTTGTCATATACAAAACTAAAAAACAATAAAGAAGTACAAAGTTTTTTAGGCTTTAGTGGCTATTTTCGTAAATTAATACCGAACTACAAATAACTAGTTAATTAAGAAAAAATGTAGAAGTTAATTTTTTTCCGAAAAACTAGAAACATTCTACAAATATAACAAATTTTAACTACCGATCCAGTTCTACGAAATTCTAATGTGGTGCAGTAACCCTTCTCAATGATGCCTGCATATATGGTTTTGGTGTGGTTTTTTACAGCAATATAATGGCAATTTATTGCGCTAGCAAAATTAAGGTCTTCGCAATAATTTATGCCCTAGAAAATTTCGAATTATTACGGGGCATCCATATAAAATTGTGACAGATCGTAATGCTACTACGTTGGCGATGAACAAGCAGAAATCTCTCTTTTTAGCAGAGTTCGATTTTTCAGTTTTATTTTTCAAAAAATATATATTAAAAAAAATGAGAATATTTAAAACATTATAATAATAAAACTTAGTTATTTTATCAAATCATTATAAATTATGAATAATAGTGAAATCAATACAAAGAATATATTCCCAATAATATTGATTATTAACTGATTACTACTGATTTTTGACAATCTAGCTTCTCCCAAAATTTTATGAATCTTTCCTTTTTGCAAATTTTTGGTTCCACTTATCTTCTGAAAGGCTTAAGTTAGAGACATGAAATTTTGGGAGCAGATTCTTAGAAATTGGTAGGAGTTAGTTAACAAAATTAATCTGTCACGTCCCCTGTTTAGAAGCTACAAAATTTTAAGTTCCAATATTATATTTTAACATGGTGTTAAACGTTTTTGGTGATTTAAAAGGGCGTTCTTAAAATTAAGGACTTAAATTGTTCTTAAAATAAATGTCTCTTAGGTTTAACCATTTTTATTTCGATAATAAAGTTCAAAGAAAAATGCTAAACTTTGGTTGAAGTTACTATTTAATTCCTGGAGGTGGTGTTAGATCCTTGAGAATCACCATAAGTTTACATAGAAAAAATTTGGGAACTTTCACCATTGAAGGGTTCCCTAAGAAACATTATATAATTTTGAAATTGTTTGAAAGTTAAAAAGCATTAGCATTTTCCATTACTTGTTTTCTTATAAAGCTATTTCAAAAATAATAAATCATATATATATTGAAATGTAATCAGAGCAGTCCAGAATGCATATTTGTGTGTTAAATTTAAAAAAAAAATTACTTCGAGTTCTTTGCCTATTAACTTTATTAACTTAATTAATTTTGATTTAATCGAAAATAAAATGTCAATTGATTAAGTATATTCTGCAATTAAGGCTGAGTTATTTTATGTAAATGAAAACTTGTCAGAAGGAGAAGACCTTGAGTTTTAAACCAAAGTAAAAAGTTTTATATAAATTTTTGCCTAATTTTACCACAAAATTTGTTTTGAATACGAAGTATTTATCATGTTTATCTTGTGTTGAGAAACAATTAGTATTCTGACAAAAATTAGAAAGAATTAGCAAAACTAGTGAGCTTCGAATATGGTGCATTGACGGATTCTGAGCAAAAATAATTAAAATTCGAGTATTTCAGACTTCTGAATAAAAGTAGGTAAAATGAATTAAATTTGTATTATCAATTATTAAACAAAAACAGCCTTTATTTTTAATTATTTTAACAAACATGTAAAATCATGTAAATAATTTTTAATATTCTTAAACACAATAATAATTAATAATATGTTAATTCGATAGTTTTCTTTTTAAAAAATTAAAATACTTAAATTAATTTTAAAGAATGAAGAAAAAAAGTATTAAAAAAATTTACTATATTTTTATTGTAAACGTGTGTTAAAATTTTTTAAATAAAATTAATAATATAAACTAAATAGTCTTTTTGTTCTATATTTGATAAAATATCAAAAAATAAGGTACCTATATAGAAAAACCGTACTATTTGCTTGAAAAATAAAGTAATTTAAAAAAAAAAATTAATATCATCAATCGTCCCTTCACTCCCATAAATAGTATTGAATTCATATTTCAGAACCTTTGCATTTCCTCGTACTGCCTACATTTAATATTGTTACTAACCATAAACTTTAGTTTTTTATTGGCTACATATACAAATATATAATATATACCTTTCCTGTTAAGTTTAAAATACATATTCTAAGAATTAAGTTTTATTTAATTAAATAATATATATTATCTTATTTAAATGCGTCTCGTCCTTGTCTTATTTAAATAAATAATATTTAAAAAAAATTATACGAATTGTAAATAGTATAATTACGCATACATATGTATATAATATTAATGTATGTTTGAATGAATGAACTGGCAGAAGTGTATGAAATAATATCATGTAAACAGAATTTTAAAAAAAAATATATTTATATAGAAAATTTAATTATTGAAAGTAAAATATACTTTATTATTTTTTAATACATATATTAAGGTATCTTTTAGATATAATGTACATTACAGTATTTTAAATTAATTATAATACATAAACGTTTAAACACTATTTGTGATAGTTTATTTCTAACATATAATTTAAAATTAGTAAAAAAAAATTATAATTTTTTTTATAAGAAATATTTTATGAATACTTAGATTTATTTTTTGGTTACTATAATTTTATTAAGACTAGCAAATTCAAAAGCCTGAGAACCGTATTTTGATATAAAGCTCTGCTTTTAATATTTATAGAAACAAAAATTTTACATCTTTTTATTATAATATTATGTAGGTACATAAATTTTTTTTTTATTTAGTAGAAAGAGGATGCACTAATGTGTCCGTATTTTAAGATATTTGCCAAGTTAAGTAATTAATATTTTACTAGCTTGATTATGGTAATTGATAAGTAATCATGTTCGAATTAAATAATCTCTTTTCGTTATTTGTTGGTGTGTGTTTTATTTCATATCTTAAAAAATTATTTTTAATATTCAAACCAATTAAATTTAATTAATTGTACATTTTGTTGATCTGTGTAATAAATTTGTCACAAATAATGCATTTATTTGGAATATTTTCACTTATTGACACAATATTTGTAATTTTCAGTTTTAATTAAAATACAATCCAAAAATTAAAGCCATAAATAAATTTTATATTACTTTTTTTCCACAAATATTTTGTAAGGCGAGGTTTCTTATTTTATTTTTTTTAATCAAATGTTTAAACTATGGCGGTAAAATTTAGTAGGAAACAAAAAGCTTATCATGCACTAAGAAATAGTTTTTTAATAAAAGTTATTGATTAGAACACATATTTAAAAGGTAATTTTAAAAATGGATGTTCATAACGTAATTTTTTTTTTTATATTTTTTACTTTTAATGTATTTTTTTTTTAGTTATCAAGTTAAAAATCGACTAAAACACTTTCAAACCGATTTTTTTAACATCCACAGGAAAACTAAAAAGCTTTATCCACCATTCAAAGAAAAAAAAATTAACGCATGCTTGGAAAAAGACTTTCCTATATTAAAAAATAAAAAATTGATGAATTTTTGCTGTATAACATTAAAAATTTTCTTTGCACATATCCTTATTCATAATGCTATTGCATATTATATTACATTACACTACGATACGTCAAAGTAAAAGCTCAAATCTCTTCCTCATTATTCTTTATTTTTTATATATAAATAACATATACTATGTATAAAAGATATATTTATGTATAGATATTGGCACATTATACATTTCTTTAATAATAAAAGCTTGTTTCGTAATTAATAACAATTTTCTTTCGATACATGAAAATTAAAGTGAAAAAATTGAAATAATCAATCAATACAAAACAAGATAGGAAATTACAATACACAAAAGTTTTTATATCCTACATCTACAGAGGGTAAGAGGGTATATTAACTTTGATATGGGGTTTGTAACCATCTAAGGGAAGCGAGCTGGATAAGGAAAAGTATACATATTTGTGATTAGCGTGACCTCTTTAGTCCATATAGCCATGTCCGTCCTGCCGTCCTGCCGTCCGTAGGCACGATAACTCGAAAACTAATGGAGCTATCTTGATGAAAATTTAAACGTAGGTTACAAGAAGTGAAAGTACGGCGGGGATTGCATATGGGCGAAATCGGCCAATGGGTTCGGATTCTGGACCTTTTAGTCGTTCTAAGGGCCAAGGAACATATATAAAAAAATAAGGATAACTCATCAACTAATGGAGCTACAATCATAAATTTTGTGGTGTAGGTTATTAGTAATGAGACTATGGCGGGTACTGCGTACGATCGAGTTCGGATCATGGGTGCGGATCCTAGAAGTTTTTGATCGAATTTAGACCAAACAAGCATTATTCTAAAATTAATGAAGATAAAACCTTCAAATTTGGTATCAGCGTGCCTCTTCCTATGTCTTTAGAGTCCTGCATATTTAGGAACAATTGGAGTATTGGGTCGGGGACCATCCTTACAGTTCTGAAGACCTTAAAGCATATCATTGATATTGATTGAATAATAAAAAAATAGCTTAACATTAAGATAGAACCACCATTTTTCATCGCATTTAGGCCAAACGAGCATGATTCCGAATTCAAAGACGTTAGAACCACCAAATTCGTTATCAGGGTGTCCCTTTCAATTCCCTTAGCGTCCTCGAAAATTGGAACCAGTTGAAATAGTGGGTGGGGTACCATCCAAATAGTTTTGAAGACCTTAAACCATATTTTCGAAAATAATAGATAGTAACTTCAAAAAAATGTAGAAGCTTCAAATTTGGCACAAGGCTGTTCTTTATTATTTCCTACGTGTTCCCTTAATGTGATCAATTGGAGTGGTGGTTCAGGTAACTCTCTTAGACCTCTAAAGGTTGAAAGGCTTATCATCGAAATTAATAAAAATAGTAACTTAAAATGAATATAGAATATTCCTATTCTGACTGCATATGGATGAAATCGTACCAAGGTTTCGGGTTCTGGAACCTTTGAAAAGTTCAAGCATAATATATTCGAAAATAATAAAGATAAAAAAATCAAATTTGATACAATATTTCCTATTTCCGTTCTGATTTAACACTTTTATAATTTTAAAAGGCTAAGAGTTTTACTATAAAACATATTATATATTATATTTTATAAATTAAAAACTAAATATTTTTTTAATTAAAGACCAAATTTTGTTTTGTTCTTAATTGTTATTATCTCATATCTACCATAGCTAATATATAATTAAGAAATTGTGTACGATACTTAAGTTGTAAAATTTATTTTAGTATTAAAATTAATTCTATGAAAAATCTAAGTTTATCATTGTATTTTAGAAATACATTTATGGTTTTAAAATGACTTATGGACTTGCCATTAAATTTGAACCAAAAAGGTGTACGGTATTTCTGTACGGTTGCACCGACTGACGGTTTCTTAACTTGTTATACCCTACACCTATGGATCAGGTAAAAGGGTATATTAACTTTGTTATGGTGTTTGTAACCACCTAAAGGAAGCGAGCTAGATATGGAAAAGTATATATATTTGTGGTCAGCGTGACCTCCTGAGTCGATAAAGCCATGTCCGTCCGTCCGTCCGTCCGTAGGCACGATAACTCAAAAAATAATGGAGCTATCTTGATGAAATTTTAACTGTAGGTTACTAGTACTGAAAGTACGGCGGGGATTGCATATGGGCGAAATCGGCCTATTGGTTCGGATTCTGGAACTTTAAATCGATCGAAGGGCTAACGATCATATATAAAAAATCACAAAAACTCAACAACTAATGACGCTTTCTTCATAAAATTTGTGCTGTAGGTTACTAGTAATGAAACTACTTCGGGGATTGCGTAAATTCGGGATTGGACCATGGGTTCGGAACCTAGAACTTTTTGATCGAATTTAGGCCAAACGAGCATAATTCTGAAACCAAAGAAGATAGTACCTCCAAATTTTGTATCAGGATATCCCTTCCTATTTCCTTAATATCTTTGAAATTTGGGCCCCATTGGAGTAGTGGGTCGGGGACCAGCCATACATTTCCGAAGACCTTAATACATATCTTTAAAATTAGGTAATAAATATAACAACTTAAAAAAATGTTGAAGCTTCAAATTTGGTACAAGGGTGTTCTTTACCATTCCTTGCGTGTCCCCCTAATTTGGGATCAATTGGAGTGGTGGTTCAGTATTCCTCTTAGATCTCTCAAGTTTTAAAAGCTTATAATCAAAATTATTAAAAATAGTATCTTAAAATTAAGATAGAATGATCAAATTATGTGCAAGGGTTAACTAGTGCTTAAAGTTAAGCGTGGACTGCATAAGAACGAAATCAGCCTAAGGGTTCGGATTCCGGACCTTTTAATCGGTTTCAGGGCTAACGAACATATATAAATAATCACGATAACTCAACAACTAATGACGCTATCTTCATGAAATTTGTGCTGTAGGTTATTGGTAATGAAACTACGGCGGCGATTGCGTACCTTTCTTAGACTCCCCAATGTGTAAAAGTTTATCATCGAAATTAATAAAACTAGTAACTTAAAATTAAGATAGAATGTTCCAATTGTGTACAAGGGTTAACTAGTATTGAAAGTATAACGGGGACTGCATATGGGCGAAATCGTACCATAATTTCGGGTTCTGGAACCCTTGAAAAGTTCAAGGGCTAACAAAAATATATCTTAAAAACACCATAACTCAAAAAATAATGCCGCTATTTTAATGAAATTTAAACTCTAGGTTACTAGTAATGAAAGTACCATTGGAATTGGTTCTGGTCGAATTTGGTCAATGAGCTCGGATTCTAGAAGCTTTTGATCGATTTGAGGCCGAACGAGTATAATTTCGAAGCCAAAGAATATATTTCCTATTTCCTATGTGTCCCCGAAATTTAGACTTAATTGTAGTGGTTCAGCTATGTTCAAAAGTACTTGCTGCATTTATGTAATATTTATTTTTATATTTAAATGAATTATATGAAAAGGTGTAAATTTGTAATTGTATTTTAGAAATATATTTATTGCATATTTTGCATATAAGCTTTTCAATTAGGTATATTAACTAGCCATTTAAAATAATTGCAATTTTGAAAAAATATGGATTTTTAAATATATTATGCTTTGATTAGCTTTTTATCACAAAATTTAATAACTAGAATTTTTTCATTTTGTACTTGAATTGGAATATTCATTTATAACAAGTTATTTTGTTTTTTAATATTTTTAAATAAATAAATTAGTAAGAATTTGTAATATTTTTTAAGAAATATTGTAATTAGAAAATGTTTTTAGTATTATAAAGTTAATTTGGTTAGCTATGTTTTACAATCAAATTAATAACAGCTTTTATGGCGTTAAAATGACTTATGGATATGTCATTAAATTTGAACCAAAGAGATGTAGGGTATTTCTAAGTCGGTTGCACCGACTGACTGTTTCTTTACTTGTTTTTAATTAAAATGCCTACAATATATTTTTACTATTATATAAATTTAAAGTACCTTCTACTACCGAGCTTCTTTAGACAATTTTTTTTTAAATTACGTTTTGTATAAATATTACTTTATAAATATTTTTAAACATAAAACAAGTTAAGAAACAGTCAGTCGGTGCAACCGGCTTAGAAATACCCTACACCTTTTTGGTTTAAATTTAATGGCAAGTCCAGAAGTCATTTTAAAACCATAAAAGCTTTTATTAGTTTGATCGTAAGACAATGGCTAACCAAATTTACTTTAGAATACTAAAAACATTTTCTAATTATTTTATCAATATTCAAAAATATTAACAATTCTTACTAATTTATCTTATGTAATGGAAAATGTTATTATTATTATTAATATTAGAAATTAGCGTTTAAAATTTTTTACTTTACAAAGGTTAAGAGTTTCTAAAAATATTGTTATAAAACTTTAGAAAAAGTCATCAGGTATTGTGCTCAAACGGGTAATTACATCAAAACCAAAGCATCTCATTTAGCTTTTGCACTATTTGAGCAAAAAACCAATAGTCTTATTAATTAAGTGAGTTTTTGGAATAAAGGTTAACTTGCGTTAATACCAAAAATTTGAGAATTTTTTATGAATTTTTGTGCAAAAAGCGTAAACAAGTCAAAACCAAATTACCCCGGTGGGCTTCAATAATTTAAATCAATGTTGGTGCAAAATTTTCAATAAAATTCATTTCACCGTTTAACTTGTCGCATTGTCGTGGCGAACGGGTTAATCGAATCCAACTAAAATATTTTACAACTTTATACAACTAATTCCTTTAGCTAATTGGCACATTTGTACAAAACTTCAAGTCAATTGGTCAAAACGTTTCGGCTCGACATCTAAAATATTGAAAAAACTTCATTGCGTCGTCGTGCCTAAACGGGTTAACCGAACTCAACAAAAATTTGTGTCGCCCTCCCTTTTCGACTGCAAAACCATCTTGTGAAATTGGACACAAATCGGAAACAAAAATTTTTTTGAAAGCCCGTCGAGCCGAAATGGATTAGCGTATTCCGACCAATTTTATACAACTAATTCCGTTAACTAAGAGGAACACTGATGCAAAATTTCAAATCAAATATTCATCTTTATATATTAGATTCAATATTATCCATCACTGTTACATAAATTCTATCCATTTGGTAAATTATTATACCAAAGAATTGCTGATTGCCAAATGCTATTGTTAAATAAAAGTCCTGTGTTAATTGTAATTATTTTAATTTTAATTTGATTTATTTTATATTTCATATGTTTCTATAGGTATGTGTGAATTTTAACATTTTGAAATTAAATTAAGCCTTAAGGAAAAATAGTGAAACATTTTACAAATTTATGAAAACTTCGCATGTAAAGTTTCTTTGCAAAATTTTTCATTTAATACAGTATAGTTTACCTACATACAAAAAAACAGCCAAATTTTGAGTCAATTTATTTTACTTTTGTAAAAATGTGCCTATATAGTTTCACTCTGTCCGTCCGTCCGTATGTTAACAAAAACTTTTACACCGTTTGAAATAGATTAAAAATATTTTAACCACGGGTAGGTATTGCAAAAAAAATAATTTTGTAGAAGAACTTTTTTCTGTAGCCCAACCCGCTTCGCAGCTACAGCCCGCCAAATTTCGAAAAAGCTTTATATTTAAATTGTTATATCCAAAGTTCTGTTAGGTGTATTTTCAATTTAGAAACGGAAAAATATAGCTGCTTTTACAAATTTTATGAATTTTTAAAGAGCATATGCTTAGGGTTGCCATGCGGTACTAAAATTTACACGAAACTCAATTTTTGCAAAATTTTTGGCCCCACATATCTTCTAAACGGTTCAAGTTACGATGGGAGAAGTTAAGTCTTCAGAAATTAGTAGGAGTCGATTAACAAAATATTTTTATCAAGCCCTCTGTTTAGGAGCTATAAGGGCTCGAAAATTGAAATTTTGCTATTTTTAAACTCCTGTAACTTGAATACCTGTTCAAACTTAGTTTTACAAATATACAAAATTTGAAGCATCAGTATTATGTTTTAATATATGTTAAAGGTTTTTCTTAAATTTGAAAGGGTTTCTTTAAATTGAAGAAAATGTCTATTAGTTTTAACCACCTTTACTTAGATAATAAAATTCTAGTTAAAACTCCAAATTTTGGTTCAAAATTGATTTCCTAGCACCTAAAAAAATTAAAAGGTGGGGACAGGAGGTGGTGGGCAAATCCATCGTAAGTTTGCTAAGCAAAAGTTTGGGAATCTTTCCATTGAAGGCCTTCTAGGTTTTCAAAATTAAAACTTTTATATTTTTATAAAACAGTAATTTATTCACCATTGTATGTTTTCAAATTAAACGTTAACACTGAAGCTCCAACATTATATTTCGCACTTGTTAAAACGTTTTCTTGAGTGCATTGGGATTATATTCTAAGTATTGATTTTACTATTAGTTATAATTAATAAATTGATAAAATAACTATATTTTAATATTATCATTTAGTTTTATATATATTTTTATTAAAATAAATGATAAAATACTCAGTAAGAAACCCTATATAATTTCCCTTGGTTTTCTTCATCACTTGTTTAGTTTAATATTGAAAAAATAAAACTAGAAATACTAACAAACTAATAATTAAATCCTACATTAACTAACTAACATTCATAAATAAATCAAATAAGTTCAAATTTTTTTTATTTTTTTTTGTTGTGTTGTTTTAAAAATATAACAAAAGTTAATAATTTAAAATATGAAGAATTAATACAAAAAAAGAGTAAATTTTTATGATGAAATCCTATGAAAAATTTGTAAATGAATATCATTAAATTTTTTTTTTTTGCTTTGTTTTACTTTTTCTTATTCTATTGTTAAATAATTCTTACAAAAAATTATATGACCGCACTGCCTTAGGCATAGGTCTCAATCTATTTACTATGTACTGAAAAAACTTGCTTACTGCTTACTTATGATAGTAAATTTCTACACTTAATTATTGTAAAAAGTATTCACAAAAATCTAAACAATCTTTGATTTTTGATTAACAAATTTCTATTTTCCTTTGTTCGTCTATATTCGTCTATTTCTAATATTTAATGTTAAAAAAAAACAAAAAAAAACTAAGCATTTCGCTATTCGTATTTAGTACCATATCTATATGACAAAAATTGTTTTAATTTTTTTTCAATTTTACTTATGTACCTATTAGAAAAGCTTATAAACGCAAAATATGCAATAAATGTATTTCTAAAATACAATTACAATAATATAATTCATTTAAATATAAAAATAAATTTTCCATACATGCTGAAAGTACCTTTGAACATAGCTTAAGTATCGTATACAATGTCTTAATTATATATTTCCCATAGGTGAATAATTCAATGAATATATGATGTAATAAAAATTAAAAAAAAAATTTAATCGTTTATTTAAAAAATATTTTGTTTTTAATTTATAAAATATGGTACATAATATGTTTTATGGTAAAATTTTTTTTTTAAAATATAAAGTGTTAAATAAGAACGGAACTAGAAAAGAACCCTCGTGTATCAAATTTAGAAATTCTATCTTCATGAATTTCGAATATAAGCTTTTTAATTCTAGGATTTCTTAGGAGGCACCTGAACCACCCCTACAATTAAGTCTAAATTTCAGGGACACATAGAAAATAGGAAATATCTTCTTTGGTTTCGAAATTATACTCATTTGGCCTCAATTCGATTAAAAGCTTCTAGAATCCGAATCCATTGTTCGAACTCGACCAGAACCTATTCCCATTTCTCTTTCATTCCTAGTAACCTAGAGTTTAAATTTCATCAAGATATATGTTTTTAAGATATATGTTTGTTAGCCCTTGAACTTTTTAAAGGTTCCAGAAACCGAAACCATAGTACGATTTTGCCGTTTTTGATATATCAACTGAGGAGTTCACGCTGATCACAAATATATATACTTTTGCATATCTAGCTCGCTCCCTTTAGGTGGTTACAAACACCACGCCAAAGTAAATATAATACTGTACAAAAAGGTACAGTTTTCTATATGAAAGACATTAACTCCAATTTTGACTACGTGACTTCAGTTAATAAATATGATCATAGAAATATAATCAAATTTTCAGAACATTATAACAATAGAAAAATATTTTTATTTAGAATTGAAATAGCTTTTTTCGTTTAATAACTGCACCAAATTATACGCTCTTTAAAGCGGCTTAAGCTATAGGAATAAAACTCAAAAATACTTAACAACGTTTTTGTAATTGAAAAAATAATAAATGTTTTTTTAGGCAAATTTCAAGCGCAAGAATTGTTGACAACATTGTTGCCATCATTTTTATTACGTATATAAAAAAAACGAAATAATTTTTTATATAATATTAGTATAATATAAATTGCGCAAAACGTATTTTTTATGTTAATTCAAAATTTCGACCTTTAAACCTTTAGTTAGTTATATATTGTCTTTAATAAATAACGATGTAAAAATACCAACAAATTTGGAAGTGCAAAAAATTTTAGCGAAGATAATAGCGGGTCTTCTTTTCCTTCACTTGTCGATATTAAGCATAGCAGATTCTAAAGAAAAAGAAAATTTGTTAGACAAACGGTTTGGTCTAACTCGTCACTGCCTCAGCCAACTCAAAGACCCCCATCTAATTACGACGCGAGTAGTGACACAAAAAAATCAGGAGAGCCCGACGGCATTACAACTACCGTTCTATAAAAACATATACCTCAATTTTAAAACCACTACGCAACCTTTTGCATCTTGCCCCTGCTTCCTATCCTACCCCATGAATAAACATCCCACCCAATTAAATACTTTTTTTCTCCATACCAAGGGGCGATAAAAATGATCCTTCTAACTATCGACCTATTGCTTTTACTTGGGTCCTTTTCAAAGTATTGAAAAATGTTATAAACCTGAATCTTTTGAAATATCTAGATCGCAAAGGTTTGCTTCATGATCTCATGACTTACTTGTGCGAGAAGCTTAATATAAGTCTTTACAATTTCGACGAGTCTGATGTTGCAGCTTTGGGTATTTCTATAGCTTTTGGTCGAGTGTGGCATAATGTTTGGCAAAATACATGGCTTTAGGTTTAGGTAAGATCTTTGTTAAATGGATTGGAGATTTCCTTTCGGATTGTACGATTCGTTTTGTTGTCCATGGATATTTATCCAAAGAATATAAAATAAATGCAAGTATCCCTAAAGGATTTGTTTTATCCCCCAGTCTTTTCCTAATAATTAAAAATCACCTACTTTCTATAACCTCCAATCCAATCCATAGTTTTGCAGACGGCTGAACTCTCGCTGCTTTCTATCAATTCCATATCCGCTGTTACATTAATCATCAGAAACGACAGCAAAAAAATTCAAAAAATTATCCCAGTGTTACCTCATCGGTTACTCCACTCAGCCAACGTCATACAGTTTGGTCACTGACCGCTTTTTACAGAAATCTTGTAAGGACTAACACATGTTCTAAGGAAATTAAACAATTTATGCCTCCTCGCTTTTTTTCCCGCTGCAAAATCTTGAGTGGTGGCATAAATTGTTTAATTTCTTTAGAACATGTGATTGCTTTAGAACATGTGATCGACAGTATACCAGAAATTTTTAGAAAACAAAAAAAAAACATAAATATCCTATTGATTGAAATTTACAGATCTGTCCCTTTTTTTTTAATTTTCGCCAGGTTTATATTTTGGGTTAATTTTTATAAATATTGAATTCTGAGATATCATCTAAGTATGTATTTTTAAAATTTAAAATTTTGATAAAATTTTTTTTAAATCGTACTAAAAACGAGTTATTCCTTAAAATATGTAATTTAGCAACGATAACGTTATCCAGTAGATAAATTTATCTGCCAAATAATTGATTATTAAATTTCGCTGCGAAACAGAAACAATAATATCTAGAACTTTTGTCTATTAGATAGTTTATTTAGAAGATAGTTATCTAAAAGTTTATCTACAAACTGTGAAAGAAACATTGAATAAAATAACAATATTTTATAAGTTTTAAAATTTTATTGAAATTTAATAAATTTTTTTTCTTATCATAAATAATAATAATTCTAAATATTTCAATATGTTGTTTTAAATTTAATAAAGCAACGTTTAAATAAAATTTTAGCAAAAACGAATCCTTTGAACTGTACTATTTTTATACATCTTCGTATATAAAAATTCTTTTTGGGAATACCAATGAAAAATTTTTCGTTAAATTTTATATATTTTAAATTCTCCCTATAAAATATAAATATTACATTCCTTATTTTTTCTAAATAAAACTATAAATATTTTTTAAAATGTTTTTAATTAACTCGCATTTTATACCCTGCACCTATGAAATAGGTAAAAAGGTATAACTTTGGTATGGTGTTTGTAATCACCTAAAGGAAGGGAGCTAGATATGAAAAGTATCTATGTTTGTGATCAGCGTGATCTCTAGAGCCGATTTAGAGAATTCCTTCCGTCCGACCGCAGAGATCATAATTCAAAAGCTAATAATAATAATTTGTACAGTAGGTTACTAATAATAAAACTACGGCGGTGATTCCGTTTGGTTGAGATCAGACGGGTTTGAATCCTAGAAGCTTTTTATCGAATTTATACTAAATGAGCATAATTCCGAAACCAAGGAAGACAGAACCTCCAAATTTGCTACAAAAGCGTCCCTCCCTATGTTCTTAGTATGCTTGAAATTTGGGACAAATTGATGTAGTGGTTTGGGGACCATCCACACAACTTCGAAGAACTTAAAACATATCTTCAAAATTAATAAAGATAGTAATTTGAAACAAATGTAGAAGCTTCAAATTAGATACAAAAGAATTTTTTACTATTTCCCGGGTGCCCCAGAAACTTGGGCTCAATTGCAGTGGTAGTTCAGATACCTCCCTTAGACCTCCAAAGATTAAAAGGCTTATCATCGAAATTAATAAAAATAGTAAATTAATAAAGATACAGATAGAACTTTCCAATTTAGTACAAGGGTTAACTAGTAATGAAAGTACGGCGAAGGCTGCATATGGACGAAATCGGACCATGAATTCGGGATCTGGAACTTTTGACCGATTGAAGGTGTAACGAGCATATATCCAAAAAACAAGATAACTTAAAAACTAATGATGAAATTTAAACTTATTTTTTCGAAACCAATGAAGATATAACCTTGAAATTTGGAGCACAGGCGTTTCTTCTCATTTTCTTTGTGTCTTTGAAATTTGGGAACAATTGAGGTAGTTGTTCGAGTACCACCCCCACTACTCCCAAGACCATAAAGCATATCTTCGAAATTGATAAAGATGGGAATCTAAGACAAAGATAAAACCTTCAAATTGGTAGAATGTCTTTTTCCTCATGTTTCGAAATGTGGGATCATCTGAGTTGGGGGTTCGGGTCTCTCACGAATCTCCCAAGATTTAACAAGCATCTCTTCAAAATGATGGAATTTTTAAATTTGATACACGAGTGTTCTGTTTTGTTTCCATTAGGTAAACATGGAGGATTAATGGGGGTCGTGGTTCAGATGCCTCCCACGCTCTTACAAAGATCTAGCAAGCATATAGGGGAAACTTGAAACACGAAAGTCCTTTTTTATTTGCTTTCTTATTAAACAATTTTATATTTTTAAAAGGTTAAGAAGGTAATTATATTGTAATATAAAACATATTATGTAATTATCTTTTTAATAAACGACTAAATTTTTTTCTTTTAATTTTTATTATATCATATTTATTGAATTATTACCATAGGTACGGTACTTAAATTGTGTTAAAGGGTACTTTTATATTTAAATGAATTATATGAAAAGTTCTGAATTAGTCATTGTATATTAGAAATACATTTATTAATTATTTTGAATTTATAAGTTTTTCTTATAGGTACATATACTAGAAATTTAAATTAATTTCAATTTTTTAAAAATTTGAATTATTAAATTTTACGATAAAAAGCTAATCAAAGCATTAATGTTTTTAGTTAACATCAAAAACCATCAAATTATATAAAACTTTATATAAATATTATCACAAATTAATATTAAATTCGGTTAGTGTCACAGATAACAGCATTATGATTGTAATTCTTATTTATGACAGAAGTGCTTAAAATTTTTTATCAAAAATATAAAAGATGAAAATTAACCAATTCCAATATTCCAATCTGAAATTAATCTTTTCCATACCTGTAACCTGGATCACGTCATATTTCATGCTATGATACAATTATATGAAATTATTTATACAATTTATTTCCAAATTTCTTTGACAAAGATTTCGATTAAAATCTTAATATAAATTAAGAATAAATAGGGCTATGTATATTTTTTATACCCTACACCTATAGAATAGGTAAAGGGGTATATTAACTTTGGTATGGTGTTTGTAACCACCTAAAGGAAGCGAGCTAGATATGGAAAAGCATATATATTTGTGATCAGCGTGACCTCCTAAGTCGATGTAGCCATGTCCGTCCGTCCGTTTGTCCGTCTGTCCGTCCGTCCGTAGGCACGATAACTCCAAAAATTATACCTCAAAATCTTGATGAAATATAAATAACTCAAAATCTTGATGAAATTTTAAATGTAGGTTACTAAAAGTACGTTTAAAGTACGGCGGGGATTGCATATGGGCGAAATCGGCCCATGGGTTCGGATTCTGAACCTTTTAATCGGTCCAAGGGTTAACGAACATATATAAAAAATCATGATAACTGAACAACTAATGGCGCTATCTTCATTAAATTTGTGCTGTAGGTTACTAGTAATGAGACTAAGGCGGGGATTGCATACGATCTAGATTGGACCATGGTTTCGGAACCTAGAACTTTTTGATCTAATTTAGGCCAAACTGGCATAATTCCGAAACCAATGAAGATAGAACCTCCAAATTTGGTATAAAGGTGTCTCTTCCTATTTCCTTAGCGTCCTTGTAATTTAAGCCCCATTAGAGTAGTGGGTCGGAGACCAGCCACACATTTCTGAAGACCTTAAAGCATATCTTTAAAATTAATAAAGATAGGAACTTGCAAACATGTAGAAGCTTCAAAATTGGCACAAGGTTGTTCTTTACTATTTCTTGTGTGTCCCCCTAATTTGGGATCTATTGGAGTGGTGTTCAGTAACCCTCTTAGACCATCAAAGGTTTAAAAGCTTATAATCAAAATTACTAAAAATAGTAACTTAAAATTAATATAGGACGTTCCACTTGTGTACAAGGGTTAACTAGTATTTAAAGTACATCGAGCACTGCATATGGACGAAATCGGTCCAAGGGTTTGGATTCTGGACCTTTTAATCGTTTCTAAGGGCTAACGAACATATATAATAAATCACGATAACTCAACAACTAATGACGCTATCTTTATAAAATTTGTGTTCTAGAGTACTGGTAATGAAACTACGGCGTTGATTGCGTACGGATGGGAATGGACAACGGGTTCGAAACTTAGAACTTTTGATCGAATTTAGGCCAAACAAGCATAATACCATGCCTCCTAAGAAATTCCAAAATTAAAAAGCTTATCTTCGAAATTCATGAAGATAGAAACTTTTGATTTGATACACGAGGGTTCTTTCCTATTTCCGTTTTTATTTAACACTTTTATATTTTTAAAAGGCTAAGAATTTTACCATAAAACATATTATTTAGTATAACATTTTATAAATTAAAAACCATAAGTGATTTATAATTAAGATATCGTGTACAATACTTTAGCTGTATTCAAAGGTACTTGCTGCATTTGTGTAAAATTTATTGTTATAATTAAATGAACTATATGAAAAGTTCTAAATTTGTAATTATATTTTAGAAATACATTTATTGCATATTTTGCGTTTATAAGCTTTTCTAATATGTACATAAACTATCAATTTAAAATAATTGCAATTTTGAAAAATTTTAATTATTAAATATATTATGCTTGGATTAGCTTTTTATCACAAAATTTGATAATTCAATTTTTTTCACTTTTGTAATTGAATTTAAATAAATATATTTTCATTTATTTCAAGTTTTTTTGTTTTTTAATATTTTTAAATCAATAAATTAGTAAGAATTTGTAATATTTTTGTATAGATTGTCTAATTAGAAAATGTTTTTAGTATTATAAAGTTAATTTGGTTAGCTGTCTTACGATCAAACCAATAACAGCTTTTATGGTTTTAAAATGACTGTTTCTTTACTTGTTTTCTTCTTAGTTTCTTAGTTGTAACAATTCTTACAATTTTAATATAATTATTTAAATCCTAAAGAATTAGATGATCATATTCTGTATCACTTCAGAGAGATTTTAACAAATACAATTCATATTTTATATAATTTCAAATTATTTACTAGTTAAAATTTTACCCATATATTATATTATACTAGCTAATACCCGGTACGCTTTGTTGCGTCTCTCAATATAGTTTTAATTTAGGTTGATGTTACTGCTATTAATTTTAAAATGTATTAAAGAAATTTTTTTAAAACGATTTTTCTAGGATTATTCTAGTAATTTTTTAAATTTCCTGTAATTCAAAGAATTACTATATACTTTCCAAAATTGGACGTAATTTACTTGCAAAAATTTTTTTTAACCAAACATAGGACCGACGTGCCAAACACCAAGCTTGTTAACAGACTCAACTCTATTTTTAAGGTGCTTCACACATACAAAATATTTGGAGTCAACCGGTCAAACCGTTTACAATTTAGAGTAAAGTAACGAAAGAATCTGTAAAAAGCCGCTGCACCAAAATGGGTTAGCGGAACTCAACCAAAAATATTTTGAGATTTTCTCTTTTGCAAAGCAGGACTGCGCAAAATTGGACGTAATTTGCTTCCAAAATTTTTTTGGACAATCGGCCGGCCGGCTTGGTTTAACAATTTCCAAGCCTGTTAATAGAGCTAATTCCATTCTCAAAATGGAACACGTATACCACATTTGAAGAAAATCGTTCAAACTGTTTCTAAATTTGAGTTAAGTAACGGAAAAACCTATAAAAATCTGTTGGGCCGCAATGGCTTAATGGTGCTCAACAAACATTATTTTGATATTTTCTTTTTAGCCGCAGCAGTACTTCGCAAAATTGCACAAAATTTGGTTCTAATATTTTTTTAGACCAACCGCTGGAGCGACATGGGTTAACAAATTTCAAAACTGTTAATAGTGTCAACTCAATTCTCAAAGAAGAACACGTATACAAAGTTTGAAGAAAATCGTTGGAACCGTTGCTAATTTAGAGTAAAGTAACGAAAAACCTATAAAAAGCTGTTGGGCCGCAATGGGTTAACGGAGCTGAACAAAAATTTTTTTGATGCTTCGTTTTTATTTAAAGCAGTATTTCGCAAAATTGGACAAAATTTGGTTCTAACATTTTTTTAGACCAACCGCTGGAGCGACATGGGTTAACAAATTCCAAAACTGTTAATAGTGTCAACTCAATTCTGAAGGAGCATCACGTATACTAAATTTGAAGCCAATCAGTCAAACTGTTTTTTGTCAATTAGATACAGTTGTATAAATTTTTGAACACAAATTTAGCAAATCAATATAAACGAAAATTTTAAATGTAGAATAATGTTAAAAATAATTAGTTGTATTGTATTGGATATACTATTAGCTTTGCTTGAAAAAAATTTAAAACCATATTCTTTAACATCCAATTATCGAAAATCTTTCGCTTATAAAGAAAAAACTTGTTGAACAGGGAAGAACACACTATTATATATTTTTGGTAAAAAATTAATAAATTTTTAGATAATTATGACATTCTTACAGTGTGAACATTCAATATTTGTAACACGACTCCTAATAAGTTTGCGAAAATTGAAATTTAAATAATAGTAAATTTTAGTTACGTATGGCACCCCTATACATTTGGCTTTCAAAAATTTGTAAAGTTTTGAAAAACAGCTGTATTTAACCATTTTGAGATAAAAAACAAGTAAAGAAACAGTCAGTCGGTGCAACCGACTTAGAAATACCCTACACCTATTTGGTTCAAATTTAAGGTTATATCCATAAGTCATTTTAACACCATAGAAGCTGTTATTAATTTGATCGTAAGATTTGATCGTAAAAATTAACTTTATAATACTAAAAACATTTTCTAATTACCCTATCTATTAAAAAATACTACAAATTCTTACTAATTTATCTATTTAAAAATATTAAAAAACAAACAAACTTGAAATAAATGAAAATATATTTATTCCAATTCAATTACAAAATGAAAAAATTCTAATTATTAAATTTTGTGATAAAAAGATAATCAAAGCATAATATATTTAATAATCCAAATTTTTAAAAATTGCAATTATTTTAAATGGTTAGTTTATATACCTAATAGAAAAACTTATAAACGCAAAATATGCAATAAATGTATTTCTAAAATACAATTAAAAATTTACACCTTTTCATATAATTCATTTAAATATAAAAATAAATTTTACATAAATGCAGCAAGTACCTTTGAACATAGCTGAACCACTACAATTAAGTCTAGATTTCGGAGACACATAGGACATAGGAAATATATTCTTTGGCTTCGAAATTAAACTCGACCACAACCAATTCCCATGGTACTTTCATTACTAGTAACCTACTGTTAAATTTCATCTAAATACCGGCATTATTTTTTGAGTTATGGTGTTTTTAAGATATATGTTTGTTAGTCCTTGAACTTTTCAAGGGTTCCAGGACCCGAAATTATGGTACGATTTCGCCCATATGCAGTCCCGTCATACTTTCAATACTAGTTAACCCTTGTACACAATTGGAACGCTCTATCTTAATTTTAAGTTACTAGTTTTATTAATTTCGATGATAAGCTTTTACACATTGGGGGGTCTAAGAGAGGTTCTGAACCACCACTCCAATTGATCCCAAATTAGGGGGGCACGCAAGAAATAGTAAAGAACACCCTTGTGGCAAATTGGAAGCTTCTACATTTGTTTCAAGTAACTATCTTTATTAATTTCGAAAATATGCTTTAAGGGCCTAAGAACTGAGTGGCTGGTCCCCGATCCACTACTCCAATGGGGCCCAAATTTCAAAGACACTTACGAAATAGGAAGCGACACCCTGATACCAAATTTGGAGGTTCTATCTTCATTGGTTTCGGAATTATGCTCGTTTGGCCTAAATTCGATCAAAAAGTTCTAAGTTCCGAACCCATTGTCCAATCCTCACCGTACGTAATCACCGCCGTAGTTTCGCTGCCAATAACCTACAGCACAAATTTCATGAAGATAGCCTCATTAGGTGTTGAGTTATCGTGATTTTTTATATATGTTCCTTAGCCCTGACATCGATTAAAAGGTCCGGAATCCGAACCGTTGGGCTGATTTCGCCCTTATATAGTCCGCGCTGTACTTATAGTACTAGTTAACCCTTGTACACAATTTGAACGGTCTATCCTAATTTTAAGTAACTATTTTTAGTAATTTCGATTATAAGCCTTTAAAACTTGGGAGGTCTGAGAGGGGTACAGAACCACCACTCCAATTGATCCAAAATTAGGGGAACACGCAAGAGATAGTAAAGAACACCCTTGTGGCAAATTGGAAGCTTCTACATTTTTTCAAGTTGTTATCTTTATTAATTTTAAAGATATGCTTTAAGGTCTTCGGAAATGTGTGGCTGGTCCCCGACCCACTACTCCAATGGGACCTAAATTCACAAGACACTTAGGAAATAGGAAGGGACACCCTGATACTAAATTTGGAGGTTCTATCTTCATTGGTTTCGGAATTATGCTCGTTTGGCCTAAATTCGATCAAAAAGTTCTAGGTTCCGAACCCATGGTCCAATCCCGACCTTACGCAATTCCCGAAGTATTTTCATTACTAGTAACCTACAGCACAAATTTGATGAAGATAGCGTCATTAGTTGTTGAGTTATCGTGATTTTTTATATTTGTTCGTTAGCCCTGAAACCGATTAAATGGTCCAGAATCCGAACCCATGGGCCGATTTCGCCCATATGCAATCCCCGCCGTACTTTCAGTCCTAGTAACCTACAGTTAAAATTTCATCAAGATAGCTCCATTATTTTTTGAGTTATCGTGCCTACGGACGGACGGACGGACGGACGGACGGACGGACGGACATGGCTATATCGACTAAGGCGGTCACGCTGATCACAAATATATATACTTTTCCATATCTAGCTCGCTTCCTTTAGGTGGTTACAAACACCATACTAAAGTTAATATACCCCTTTACCTATTCTATAGGTGTAGGGTATAAAAAAATATACCTAACAAAACTCTTGTTATAACAATTTAAATATAAGGGGAAAAAATTTCTTTCATGAAATATTTTGTTTTTTCAATACCTAACCGCAGTTAAAATTTCTTTTCTCTGAAACTAGATAGATATAGATAATAAAGAATTATGATTTCAATCTAAATCTTTGAACAGACCATGTAATATGAATATTTAACAAAATAATAATAATTATAAAAAGACGAGGAAAAGTGTAGTAGAGTAGACTATGTCGACTCTGAGCTTTCCGTATAATTGTAATATAGACATTATATCATCCGGTAAATTACTTTTGGCAAATTTTAAATACACAGTTTATTAGACTTTCAGTTATGCACAACAGAAAATTGAAGTTAAAAGGCAGATCTTGAAACCTCTTCTACAACACCGACAATATTTTATTTAGACGTTAGAGCATGCATTGTTTATAAGGTTAACTAATATTGACTTATAGTAATGCTCATATAAAAAACGAAGTTTTATAAAAACTACTCGAACACACTGCAGTAGACCAACTAAATTTTTCACAAACTGTGGGCATAAAATTAAACTATTTATGGAAAAATTTCTGACATCCTGCTTCATTAGATTTAGAGCTCACAAAAAAAAAAGAAGTTGTATGGCATCTACTCGAACCCTGCAGTAAACCAACAAAATTTTGCACTAACTTTGCAGTTTTCTTGAGTATAATGAGGCAATAAGTTTTCTTGAGTACATTGGGATAGATTGATAAGTATTGATTTCACTATTATTCATAATTAATAATGAATTGATGAAATAACTAAATTATAATATCATCATCTAATTTTTATATATTTTTATAAAAATAAATTAAAAAATACTCAGTATGAAATACTATAGAATTTTGAAAATGAAACACTTGATTTTTTTCATCACTTGGTTTTAGAAATCTTTAATTGAAATAGCCACATACCCCATATATTAATACATTTTTATGATTTGTTATGAAATTTTACTATTCAATATTTTTCTTAAAAATATTCACTTATTACTTCTAAATGGAAATAAATAGTTTAGTTCCAGGACTTAAAAGCAAATTTTCGACCATAATAAAGATATTAACTTTATATACAGAATCTGCTTGAATTATGTCCTTAAGATTTGAAATGAATTGGAGTGGTGGTTGGAGTAACCCGTACGCTCCCAGGTCTAAAAAGCATATCTTATAAATCAATTAAGATAGATGCTTCAAATTTAGAAACAAGAGTGTTTTTTTTTTTTTCAATTATGTTCCTAAAATTGGGGCTTAGGGGTCGCAATATTTAAGAAACATATGTTGGAAATTTAAAATGCTGGGACCCTAAAATTTAATACAGGGTAGTGCTATTCTGTTTGCATTAATTCTTGAATTTTGAAAAAAATTATAGTGGTGGTTTGGTTACCTATCACACGGCTTACAAAACCTAATAAGCAAAACCTGTTATCTTTATGTTTCTAAAATTTTAGAACAATGTAAGTTGGTTTGGATAGTTGTCACAAGACCGCTTAGTCCTTACCAGCATATCCTTGAAATTAAATAGCTAGAAATTTAAAATTTTATGCAAGGTAGTTCTGTCTTGTTTGCTTAATGTTCCTTATATGACTTGGTTCGTGTAACTGTCAATTGGGTTTATCATAGGGTATTACTTAGTCTGTTACATTAACTTACTGTTGTTTCATTGTACTTGTTATTATTGTGTTTATATTAAATATTTACTTATTGACCCGTGACCGAGTGTATAAGTAAAAAATGAGGATTATTTTTATGTAGAACTGCTTTTTCAATTAATTTTAATTTCAAATAAAAAAAGTTTTGATGTTTTTGCGAATTTAACCCGTAATAATGAAAGTATTACCTTAGAAATTTGGCTAAACAATGCATGCTCTTTTACAATATTATTGAGGAAGAATAGGCCGTATCAATATTCCTTAATTATTTATTTATTTGAAGTACTAGGCAATAGTAAATATTGCCCGAAAATTTTAGTCCTTTGCCGATTTGACATTTGGACTAATTATAAAAATTATTTTAACATACCCTATATTTTTTTTTATTAGATACGATCCGTCCTAGGTTTGAACCCGAGACTTTTCTATTGAAAACGGCCACTTTTCCACTGAGCAGTTGCCCAATCGGTCAGTCCATTTAGATTTTCTTTGTTTATATATGAAAATTACAAACCATTTACGATTTTGTCATATTATTACCACCCTCAACTTCTAATAGGCTTAATAGACAAGTTCAATAATATAAAACAACAGAACATATTATTTATTTGGTTAATATTATAAATTTTTAATTTATTTAGTATAAGTCAACTAAGGGATTTGTTAAGAAAAAACCATGACATATGCGGGCTTTGAACCCGCACTCCGTTGGTTAATAAACCATGTGCTTAGTTACTACGCTAACGAGCCCAGCGCCCTTTTTTTAATTTGAATTTTTTCATATAGTTTGAGAAAGCTCTTTTTATTTGTTTAATAAATTATGAATAATTAAAAAAGAATCCATTTCATAATTTCAGATTTAATTTTTAATTACATTTGTTTTTTTATATATTTTAAAATACGTTGTATTGAATTATCAATAAAAAATAGATTTTCGAAAAATCAATATCTTAAAATTGCAATATAAAGTTATTCATACATAAAAAAGTATATATATATAAAAATGTATCAGAAGTATATTTATAAATCTATAAGCTCGGCATCTAATGGACAATATGAAAATCAATAAATTATATTCTTATAAATTTAACTTAAAAAATTTCTAGGTAAATTCCGTTATTTTAATCATGGGATAAATAAGTAATATTTATGTTTTAAAAATTACCCATCTAGTGTATGTATCAGATCCTTGCTTTCTATTTTAAATACTTTTTGAGACGTAGCATTTTTTTCTTCTTTTTTTTGTTGTTGTTCTTGTTGTTTCTGATTTTGTTGTTTCCGTCTATGCTGTCGGTCTTCACCAAGGCCATAAAGACCTGCTACTGCAGCCATATTTTACTGTTAAGAAGATAATTACGAAAAAAAATTTTTTCTGGCCTCAACTTCTAGTTTTATCATGGCACTTATATTTGTAGTTTAGTTGGGGTTCATTAGAGATTCAATATAACTTTAAACAAGAAATTCCAAGTGACAATTTAATATAGTTTTTGAACAATAATGAATTAATCATTTAGCAAAGATCACTTGGCAAAATTTACTTGTTGAAAAAATACAATTATTTAGTTTGGCTTCTTTTTTTAATAAAAATATTAAATTTTGTTGCGTTGCTTACTTATATAGTTAGTACATAAACAATAAATAAAATACTAAGTTAAGTATTCTCTTATATATAAATTTTTTAATACTTATGTATCGATATTAAAGATAAACATAGTATATATAAAAAAAAATATTAAGCCACTAAGCTATTTCTTTTGCAATAAAACTTTGACTAAACTTATAAAATCAAATTTGTATTAAATATATTATAATTGGTATTCTAAGACTTGTATGTAATAGCGAAATTAAACGAAATGTTGCCCAACATTTACTCAACAAAAAATTCTAAGCATCCGTTATAATTTGAAAATGTAAAGAAATTTTTGTTAATTAATAATAGTTAGACTCCACTTATCAAGTTATTTATAAACTTTTTTGAAAATTAATTATTAAATTATTATTCAATAACATATAAAAAGTTTCAAATATCAATTATTAAATTAACAAAATAAAAACACTGTCCCTAGCAAAAACCTGTATTCAAATTTAAAGAAAAAATACATTTTTGCTTATGTTCACATAACACATTAATTTAAAGAAAAATTACAGAAAATAAAACATGTTGCTAATTTTTTTATTATTTTTGATGTATCACAAATTTTAGATGCTTGCCAAAAAAAATTATCCTACAGACTAAAGAAAATCTAAGATAGTAGTTCTATTGCCTTGTGTATATTTCGTGCTCCTCTATTTTATAACATCAAAATTATTTGAATGTTAAAAAGTATATTTTAATTGTATATATTTCTTTGTTTTTTTCTAGTAAATAAAAGTTGTTATTTAACTTTTTATGAAACTAAATAGATTTTTTAAGGAGTAAAAACAAAAAGACAATGTTGCATTAGAATATGTACTATAAAGCCATGTGTGTTATATTTTGGTTAGGTAGGTATGTATATAAATATTGAAATTATAGTTTCAATGGCAATTAAAGCTTAAATTTTAAAATGGTTCTTATTATAAAAAGGGGTTACATTTTAAAAGGATATATAATTTCAATATTATATCAGGATTATTATATCTTTTTCTTCTGTTTTAGCTCACCAAATAATTAAATAATAAATATGAAAATTACTGCTAATTTATTATTAAGTTTAGATTGCAAGTTAGAAAAGTAGAATTTTTAAAGAATTCAACACACGCATATGTTGCATGTTTGAAACAAAACAAATGCTAAAAAAATAATAAACACTCCACTGAAGGCATAATAAAGAAAATGAGTAAAGCTGTGAAATGTGATACAAAAATTTTTCATAGTAATATTTATGAAATATTTTTATATTCAAAAGATTAACATAGTCAATAATTATTTTTAAATATTGTGGGAATGCTTTTCTTAGCATTTGCTGATTTAAATTATTTAACAAAAAAACATAAGAGGTAAAATACCGCCGTAGTTTTTTTATATTAACTACTTAAACTTCTCAAATTCATCAAAGACAAAAAAAAATTGTTTTGCGCTACGAAAGCTTTTAAATATGAGCCTAGAGCTTTTCTTTAAAAAAAACCTCAATAACAAAAATTGACCTCTTATCCTAATTTATATTATGTAAGCAACCATTAAACTATATAAATATTGCCTACTTTAAAGCATGCAATGCGGATAGTTTGCAACACTTTTTGTGAACAAACATTTTAATGTTGCTTTTTTTAATTGGTTGTATATATGTTAATACCTATTTGATACATATTTTATTAAAGTACATAGAAAACTTCTCTTAAGTTTTTTCATAACCATTTCTTTATATTTATAAATTTTGAGTTTGTATTTTTAAAAGATTAATTTAAAACAAGTAAAGAAACAGTTAGTCGGTGCAACCGACTTAGAAATACCCTACACCTATTTGGTTCAAATTTAATGGGAAGTCCATAAGTCATTTTAAGACCATAAACACTATTATTAGTTTTATCGTAAGACATAGCAAAAAAAAATTTACTTTATAATACTAAAAACATTTTCTAATTATTTTATCAATTCAAAAATATTCAAAATTCTTACCAATTTATCTATTTAACAAGTAAAGAAACAGTCAGTCGGTGCAACTGACTTAGAAATACCCTGAACCTATTTGGTTCAAATTTAATGGGAAGTCCATTAGTCATTTTAAAACAATAAAAGCTGTTATTAATTTGGTCGTAAAACATAGGTAACCCAATTAACTTTATAATACTAAAAACATTTTCTAATTAGACTATCTAAAAAAAAATATATTACAAATTTTTACTAATTTATCGATTATTAATTTATAACTAATTTATCGAAATATTAAAAAACAAAAAAACTTTCAATTCAATTACAAAAGTGAAAATATTTGAATTTTTAAATTTTGTGATAAAAATTTAATATATTTAATAATTAAAATTTTTCAAAATTGCAATTATTTTAAATTGCTAGTTTATGTACCTATCGAAAAGCTTATAAACGTAAAATATGCAATAAATGTACCTTTGAATATAGCTTATATATTTGTACACAATGTCTTAATTATATATCACCTATGGTAATAATTCAATAAAATATATGATGTGATAAAAATTAAAAACAAGTGATGAAAAAAAACCAAGGGTTTTTAAAAAAGCACATTTTCAAAATTATATTGTATTACATACTGAGTTTAACTTTGGAAATATTTACTTGGAAATAGTTACTACTGACTTATAAAATTTACTGCTAACAGTAAACTTTTTTTTTTAAAAGTTGTTATAGCCCTTCAATGGGGAAGGTTGTCAAATTTCTCAAGTCTCTAACTTACCCCTCCCCCCCCCATCCACTAGTTTTTTATGTTCTAGGAATTAAATTGTGAATTACACAAAAATTTGGAATTTTACTTAGAATTTTATTATCTAAGCAAAAATGGGTAAAACTAAGAGACACTTTCTTCAATTTAAGGAACCCCTTTTAAAATTAAGAAAAACCTTTAACATATGTTAAAATATAATGTTAGACCTTCAAATTTTGTATATTAATAAAAAAAAAATAGGACAGGTATTCAAGTTACAGGTGCTTAAAAATAGCATAATTTCAATTTTCGGGCCCTTATAGCTTCTAAACAGGGGGCTTTTTTTTTTTTTTTTTTTTTTTTTTTTTATTTTTACGTAGGTTGGAATGGAATCTTCAAAAGACACAATGAGCCCCGTAGCTTGACATTGCGTGTGGGATTCTTACCCACTAAACCACACCTTTCCTCTATTGCGATCTAGTCCGATAGGGCTAATGAGCAATTTTTCTTCTGGCTTTATTTTAGTTTTAAATGTAGATTCCATCCAGCGATGTCTATCTAACTGTTTCTTTCTCTTATTATAGCTACACTAACTCAAAAGGCTTTACTCTTTTGAGTCGTCTGGCTATATTTGTATTATCCAGAAGCTGGACTACCTCGACATTTACATGGTTTTGGAGTCTTTTTTCGTGACTTCTTGCAAAATTTTGGATTTCTTTATCTACAAATTCTATTTGCATATCTCTATGTAGGTCATAGTTTCTGATGAACCAGGGCGCGTTCACAATATTTCTTAGAACTTTATTCTGGAACCTCTGAATAACATCTCTATTACTCTTTTTGCTGCATCCCCATAGCTGGATGCCATATGACCATACTGGTTTTAATATTTGTTTATAGAGCAGAAGTTTGTTTTGTATTGTCAAGGTAGAATGCTTACCTATGAGCCAGTACATTTTTCTATAACGGATTTGTAACTCTTCCTTCTTGTTTTTGATGTGGGCTTTCCAGCGAAGCTTCGCATCTAATGTCATACCAAGATATTTGGCAGTATTTGAATAAGGTATTTCTTGACCATTTATATATACTGGTTTATGGTCAATTTTTTTATTTGTGAAATCCACATGAATTGACTTACCTTCATTTAATTTTAGCCTCCACCTTTTAGTATAATTTTGGATTCTTGTCATAGCTCTCTGCAGTTTTTCTGTAGATTCTTCATTATTTTCTCCGACAGCCAAAACCGCTGTATCATCAGCAAACGTCGCAATTATATTATTTTCAAGTGCAGGAAAATCACAAGTATACAACAGATACAGTATTGGACCGAGTACACTTCCTTGAGGAACTCCAGCACCGATTTCTTTAAGATCGGAATATTCTCCTTCTTGTTTTATGTAGAAGTATCTGTCTGATAGATAGCTTTCTATCATTTCCGAATGCTCTTTTGGAAGGATTGTTCTCAGTTTACAATTCAATCCCTTGTGCCACACCTTATCGAATGCCTGAGTCACATCCAAAAAGATTGCTGAACAGACTTTCTTCTCCTCTAAAGCTTTTTCAATAGTGTTTGTTATTCTGTGTACCTGGTCTATTGTTGCATGTTTTTCTCTAAAGCCGAATTGGTGGTCCGGAATTAGATTCTTCCTTTCAATAATCGGTTTTAGTCTTCTCAAATAAATTTTTTCAAATAGTTTTGACATTATAGGTAGCAATGAGATTGGTCTATAAGACGTTATCTCATTTGGTGGTTTTCCTGCTTTGGGTATCATAATGACCTCGGCCACTTTCCACAATTTCGGCACATATTTCAGCCTGAATGCAGCATTTATAAGATTTGTTATTTTAACTATTGCCTTCTCTGGTAGCTGCTTCAGAATTTGTCCGGTTATTAAATCATATCCCGGAGCTTTTTTAGATTTAATGTTGTTTTTAATTTCTTTTTTCACTTCAGCTGGATTTGTTAATGCGATTTCCTCTTGCTCTTGAATTTGTTCTACATCTAGATCTTCCTCTTCTTCACCAGTGTTTACTTGAAATATCTTTTCTAGGTGTTCCGCAAATAATTTGGCTTTTTCTTTATTATCTCTCGCCCACTTTCCGTCCAGTTTTCTAATTGGAGGAATAGCTGCAATAGGTTTTTTCAGATTTTTAGCTGCCTTCCAAAGAGAGTAATCAGTACTTTTATCATTTGTTAGCTTTTCCAAATATAAATTTATCGATTTGTTTTTCACTTCCTTAATTCTTCTTCTTAGTTGTTGGGTGAGATTATTCAGCCTAGTTTTATCTTGTGGAGCTCTAGTTTGGTGCCATTTTTTCCTTGCTCTGCGTTTTATTGCAATTAGTTCTAAGATTTCGGCTGGATATTTATTTTCTTTTACTCTTTGTTTAATTACTGGAGTATTTTCCCACACTGTAAGTTGTATATCGTTAATGTAGTTTTCCACCTCCGCATCCAATTGTTCTTTGTATTGCAACGGTACAGCTAGTTGTATTTTTTCTTCCAGACACACTTTAAAGCTTTCCCAGTCAGTGTATTTATTGGCGAGAATCGGAATGCTCTGCTTTTCAATAGCGTTTTCACTTACAGTTAGCAGAATTGGTGAGTGGTCAGAGTCCATTTCCTGCCTATCTTCTATCTGTATGAAATTATTCGAAATGTTTTTAATAATGAAAAAATCTATTAAATCAGGTATTTTATTTGGATCTGTAGGCCAATATGTAGGTTTTCCTGTTGATATGGTTTCACACCCAAATTCGCTTGTTGCTTGGAATAATTCTCTGCCTTTGGTTGTTGTTAGCCGTGATCCCCAGTGTGTATTTTTGGCATTAAAATCACCTCCTATAACAAACTTTTTTCCTAGTTTCTTAAAAAGATCCAAATAATGATGTTTCTTCAGAGAGTACTTAGGTGGACAATATATACTTGCTACTACAATAAAGTAGTTTTTGCATTTTACGTTTACGGCCATAGCTTGTATTTCTTCTGTTTCAAATTTGGCTTCTTCAAAATGTTGTATACTTTGTTTTATAATTACTGCACTTCCTCCTCTAGCAGAGTTACCTGGATGTATGCTATGATAAACTTTATAACCATGAAAATTAATATGCGTTTGTTTGTTAAAGTGTGTTTCTGCTATAAGACAAACATCTATATTATTTATGTCAAGGACTGCTTGTAGCTCTTGTTGGTGTTGTAGCAGTCCATTGGCATTCCATGAAAAAATTTTTAGTTCATTCATCTTTTCGATTTCGAAGCAGGTTTTTGGTACTGCCCTCTAGTGCTCCTATTCTACAATCCGTATCGACCATAGAACTTTCTATTTTGGTTACTTTTTTTAGTATAAGCAGAATGGATTGTTTTAAATCATTTTCTTGTTCGCTATTATTATTAAGTTTTTTACCCGCAACAACTTGGGCATAAGTTTTACTGCTTCTATTTGTCTGGAAATCTTGCTTCACTTGCGACGTTTGCAGATGGTTTCTGATTTGTTTTTTAGCGTATTGTGGAGTATTCCTTTGTTGTGAATTTGGGCTCATATTCTTAAATTTGATTTTTTGCATTTCTTTTGCGATTATGCAGCCTCTATAATTAGCTGGATGTTGATTTCCGCAATGAACACATTTTGGTGGTTCAGTTTTAGGTTTCAAACATTCCCTGGTATGGTGCCTACCTGCACATTTTACACATCTTGGGGTTTTTCCACAATATTTTTGTGTGTGACCATATGCCTGGCATGATTTACATTGTACTACAAGCTTATTTTTTCTTAGAGGCTCGATATTCACAATACATTTTAGAATACTTTTAATCTCGTATATTCTGCTAATATCTTCTTCTGCTTTGAAGGTTAACATAAACATGTTTAATGGTTCTTTATTCTTCCAGCTACGTTTATTTGCAGCTCCTATTATTTTATATTCTCTATTTTCAAGATCTTTAATTATTTCTTCTGTTTTACACGAGTGAGGCAGGTTCTTGACCATAACTCGTATTGGCCTTTGCTGTTTGCTTTCGTATGAGTGCCAACTATATTTGTACTCTGATAGCGCTTTTGTTAATGTTCTGTAAGCATCTTCATCTAACAAATTGATTTTTATACAATTCTTTCCAAGGAGTTTCATCTCAAACTGTTTTTCTGTTATTACTTTTTTTACTCTCTCGCAGAATTCGTTATAGTTATTAAATTCATCCACAATTATTGGCGGTGGAGATTGTTTTTTCTTAACTTTTTCCGGATCGGTTATTTTTTTTGGCGAAATAACCTTTTTTGGAGTAGTTTCTTTACTTGGAGTGGTTTTATAGTCCATCTTTTTTGCGTTTGGAGGGGTAAGTGAGTCATTTAACTTCCTTTTTTGTTTCTGCTTCACCCTTATCCATTCAGTCTCTTTCGCTAATTCTTCCTCATCTGTAGAGTATACTATTTTTTTACTGTTTTCTGACTTTGATAAGTGTTGAACTTGTGAAGCTTGTAGAACTGTGGTTTCTGCATCTTGTGGTTTCTGCATCTTTAAATAAGTAATTTCATTTTTAAGATCCTGTATTTGTTTTTCCATATTGCTTATCAACTTCTTTAGTTGTGTTGTTTCATCGACAGCCTTCTGCCATTTGTTATACAGTGATTGTTCATTTTGGAGTTCTCTAATTGGTGGTGATCTGTTAATTTTTCCGCTCTTCTTAAATGGGTCCGCTATATTGTTTTTTGATTTTTGGGCCACTGGCGACTCGACAGCCTTCTGCCATTTGTTATACAGTGCTTGTTCATTTTGGAGTTCTCTAATCGGTGGTGATCTGTTAATTTTTCCGCTCTTCTTAAATGGGTCCGCTATATTGTTTTTTGATTTTTGGGCCACTGGCGACTCCTCTGACCTTCTTATAAGATCAGCAAAGCCCTCGCCGGCAGCCGTGGCTTCTGCCGACACTTTGGTAGATATCCCTACCGGATTTATTTCTTTATTATCGTTATTCATATTTTCTATTTTATATATTGGTTGCATTTTACCTACTGCCAGGAGTTTAACTGCCGTCCCTCAGGGATCAGACGCAGACCAGAGAGCCGCTCGTTCCGAGTCAGTCGCTTCGGGATTTTTGTTTGAACTTTTAGTCGCCTTTTACGACAAGCAGTTCGTACTGCGGAAGTATTCTATTCCCCTACCGCAGGGTCGAAAATGATAGCTGGGGGCTTGACAAAAAAATTTTGTTAACTGACTCCTACTATTTTTTTAGGATCTAACTTCTCCCAAAATTGCAAGATCCTAGCTTGAACCGTTTAGAAGATATGTGGGGCCAAAAATTTTGCAAAAATTGAGTTTTATATAATGGTAAATTTTAGTACCGTATGACAACCCTATACATTTAAGCGACATATTTTTGTAAAGCCTATAAAAGCAGCTCTCTAATACCGTTTTTCGATTGAAAACAAACTTAACAGAACTTTTGTTATATTAATTTAAATATAGGGCTTTTTTGAAATTTTCAGGGGCTGTAACTTCGTCACCCTTCAAAATTAAGAAAAACCTTTGACACATGTTGAAATATAATTATAGAGCTTTGAATTTTGTATATCACTAAAAAAAACTTTGCACAGGTATTCAAGTTACAGGTGTTTAAAAATAGCAAAATTTCAATTTTCGAGCCCTTATAGCTCTTAAACAGGGGGCTTGACAAAAAAATTTTGTTAACCGACTCCTACTAATTTCTGAGAATCTAACTTCTCCCAAAATTTCAAGACCCTAACTTGAACCGTTCAGAAGATATGTGTGGCCAAAAAATTTGCGAAAATTGAGTTTTGCGTAATGTTAAATTTTAGTACCGTATGGCAACCCTAAACATTTGATTTGTAAAAATTTATAAAGTTTATGAAACCAGCTATCATTTTCCGTTTTCAGATTGAAAATATATGTAACAGAACTCTTGTTATAACAATTTAAATATAGGGCTTTTTCCAAATTTGGGGGGCTGTAGCCCCGTAACAGGTGGGGCTACAGAAAACAATTCTTCTACGAAATTATTTTTTTTGCAAAAGCTACCCATGGTTAAAATTTCTTTTCTCTCTTTCAAACGGTTTAAAAGTTTTTGTAAACATACGGACGGACGGACAGAGTGAAGCTATATAGGCACATTTTTACAAAATTTTTTGAAAATGTGCTAAAAAAGAATTTATTCATTTATTAAGAAAAATATATTGTTATACAAAATATTTGTTATGGTTAAATTCTTAGCCTTTTAGCCGTCATACTTTCAATACTAGTTAATCCTTGTACACAATTGGAACGTTCTATCTTAATTTTAAGTTACTATTTTTAGTAATTTCGATGATAAGCTTTTAAACCTTGGGGGTCTAAGATGGGTACTGAACCACCACACTGATTGATTCAAAATTAGGGGACGCGCAGGAAATAGTAAAGAGCACCCATGTACCAAACTTGAAATTTCTAAATTTATTTATTTACTATATTTATTAATTTTGAAAATATGCTTTAAGGTCTTCAGAAATGTGTGGCTGGTCCCCGACCCTCTATTCCAATGGAGGCGAAATTTCAAGGACACTAAGGAAAAAGAAAGAAACACCCTGATACCGAATTTGGAGGTTCTATCTTCATTCGTTTCGAAGTTATGCTCGTTTTGATGCGTACATTACCCACGGTACGCAATCACCGCCGTAGTTTCATTACCAGTACTCTACAACACAAATTTTATGAAGACAGCGTCATTAGTTGTTGAGTTATCGTGATTTGTTATATATATTCGCCCATTTCCAACCCCCGCCGTACTTTCAACCCCCGCCGTACAAGACAGCTCCATTATTTTTTGAGTTATCGTGCCTACGGATGGACGGATGGACGGACATGGCTATATCAACTCAGGAGGTCACGCTGATCATAAATATATATACTTTTCCATATCTAGCTCGCTTCCTTTACGTGGTTACAAACACCATACCAAAGTTAATATACCCCTTTACTTATTCTATAGGTGTAGGGTATAAAAAAGGAATAAAAATTATTTAAAAATTTGGAAGGATGCAATCAAATTTTTAACAATAAATAAATAAATAAAAAAAAAAAGTTGTACTAAAGTATGTATTAAAATTTACATTATCAACGCATTTTTGTTGTAGAGTTTTATGTCCTTTTAGGACTTTACTCCGCCAAAGCCGGTTCAGAGCCCGGTTGGAAAAGGATGATGGAAATAGGATGGCCTGCTGAATGGCCCAATTTTTTTAGCGTCTAAGAGAATATAGTTATGAGAACTTCAGTATACTTCTGATGCTACTAAAGCCATCTGAAAAAGAAAAACAAAAATCCAGAAGCGGCTGTACCGGGCGGCTCTCTGGTCTGCGTCTGAATCCATAGGAACGGTAGAACAGTATATATAAGGAAAACTATCAGAAACTCTTCAGAAGGCAAGGAGAACCCACTGAAGAACTTATCTCTAGAAAAATCTTATATAATTAATCAAATAAACCAACGGCCCTCAGTTACCGGCAATGGGAGGGTTCTAAGTAACTCGGGTAAAACAAAATATACATTAAATATAGGAACCTGGAATGTTACTAGTCTATTTGAATCTGGTAAACAAGCCAATGTAGTGCAAGAAATGAAATGTCTAACAATTCATCTTTTGGGCATCAGCAAAACCTGGTATCCAGACCAAGGCACATGTCATGTAAAGAGGGCTAAAATTTTATATGCACCAGCTGCATATAAACCAGACGTTGAAATAAAAAAGCTATACGAACATATAACATATCTTCTAAAGCAAACTAATAAACATGAAATAAATTTATTGATTGGTGACTTCAATGCAAAAGTTGGCTCTGGTAAAGTGGAAAATGTAGTAGGGCCTTTTGGTCTGGGTGCAAGAAATGAAAGGGTTCGTCGTTTAATTCAATTTTGCCAAGAAGAAAATCTGAAAATCACTAATTCAAGATTCTGCCTACCACCAAGAAGACTATACACATGGGTACCACTACAGGAAGGAGTAGGAAACATAGTTTGCAATCAGACTGATTACATTTTAATTAACAATCGTTTCGCAACATCTTTTAAAAGAGAGTCAACTTATCCGGATACTGATGTACCATCAAACCATAATTTACTCCTTGCTAAAATTAAAAAGTAATCAGCAACCGAAATTAGACATAGAACACTGAAAAGTAGTAAAACAAAAGCTCGCCTTTATACTGAAATCAATAATGAATTGCGAACTATTGATAGTACTTAATAGTGATATATGGCATCAAACGAAAGTAATTCTGAATATTAGTTGCAAAGAAATATAAAAACAAAGATGAATGCCCACAGAAATCTTACAAGTGATGGATAAAAGGCTTAGTTTTAAAAAAAAGAATAATGTGGAGTATAACCGAATCAAACGTGAAATAAGAGTAAAGATAAGAAGAACGAAAAGTGAGTGGCTCGACCGAGAATGTGGTGAAATTGAAAGACTTCATAAAAAACTTGCATAAAAAAATTAAAGAAGTGTCTGAGGTCTATAAGAAGTCTAAAGCCACCTTTCTAAATGTTGAACACAATAACTGTGCTATGTAAACAGAAGATAAAATTAAAGTATGGGAGAACTACATCAAAAAATTGTCCAAACGCTGACCGCTCATTCAACCACATAGAGTCGCAAGTTCACCCATATGAAACCCCCCTCACACAAGATGAAATTAACTTACTTCAGAAATAATCTAACTTGTGGATCATGAGAATCTAAAACTGCTCGAAGAAATCTTTTACAAAGTCTACATCACAGAAATCTTTCCTGAAGATTGTTGAAATCCACTTTTATTACTCTTCCAAAAAAGTATTATACAAAATCTTGAGATGACTATCGATTGATTAGCCTGTTGAGCCTCACTCTCAAAATATTTTTAAAGGTCACTCATAATCGCATCTATACAAAATGCAAAGACAACATGGGAAAAACATAATTCAGTTTTAAAAATGCAACAGATGCCAGAGAAACTCCTTTTAGTCTACAAGTATTGGTTCGAAATTGCCGAGATGTATAAAAACATTTTTTTCTATGCTTTATATATTATGAAAAAGCCTTTGGTAAGGTTAACAACGAAAAGCTTATTAACGTTCTCAATGCTATCGATGAAAATATTTTGCGCTGTTATATTTCCAAAATTAAAAGTTAATTTGTTAACAGGTTGACCGACTGCGTTGGGGTTATATTCTATGTATGCATTTCATTATTAATAATGAATTGATGAAATATCTTAGTTTTGATATTATCATTTATTTTTATGCATATTTTTATACCTTAAATCTATGAAATAGGAAAAGGGTATATTAACTTTGGTATGGTGTTTGTTACCCCCTAAAGGAATCGAGCTGGATAAGGAAAAGTATACATATTTGTGATCAGCGTGACCTCTTTAGTCCATATAGCCTTGTCCGTCCGTAGGCACGATAACTCAAAAACTAATAGAGCTGTCTTGATTAAAATTAAACTCTAGGTTAGTACTGAAAGTACCGCGGGAATTGCATATAGGCGAAATCGGCCCATGGGTTCGGATTCTGGACCTTTTAATCGGGACCTTACATACCTATAAAAACAGTTAATTTTTAACATTTAAGTCCTATTAGCCCCTCAATGGGGAATATTGTCAAATTTCTCGAGGATCTAAACTACGTCCCCATTTTTTTAGTGGAATTAAATTGTGAATCTAAGCAAAAATGGTTAAAACTGAGAGACATTTTCTTCAATTTAAAGAACCGCTTTTAAATTTGAAAAACGCTTTTACCTTAGAAAACTCTAGCTTCAACCGTTCAGGAGATATGTGGTGCCAAAAAATTTGTGGTCTCGTATTTTTCGAAAATTAAGTTTCACATAACCGTACCGTATTAGATCTCTATACATATACGCAAATTAGTAAGAATCTTTAATATTTTTTAATAGAAAAACAAATAAGAAAATGTTTTAGTATTATGAAGTTAATTTGGCTGGCTATGTCTTAAGATAAAACTAATAAAAGCTTTTGTGGTTTTAAAATGACCTATGAACTTCTCATTAAATTAGGCTTAGGGTATTTCTATGTAGGTTGCTCAGACTGACTGTTTCTTTACTTATTTTAAAATTAAATTTTATCATTTAATTTTATATTTATTTTTATAGAAATAAATAGTAAAATTCTCTGTAAGAAACATTTTATAATTTTTAAAAAAGCTTGGTTTTTTGCAACATTTGCTTTCCTAATTTTCATTTCATTATACTAATAAGTCATAAATTTTTTGAAAAAAGATATATTTTTTTCAAAAAGTAAGTTAATTCAAAAATTTTTAACGCTTTCAAAAAAGTGACAGATATTAGTATTATTTAGTATCTACTCATGTTGATTCACAAAACTTAATCGGCAGAATGCAACAAATTAATGGAAGAAATTATGTTAAAATAAACTTGAACATTATCACGTTTATTTTGCGCTAAGTTTAAAATAAGCAGCTTATTTTTAGTTTCAAAATGTTTTAAAAAACATTTTTTTCATTTCAACATTTCATATCAGCCTTTTTATTTTTTTTTTTCAAATATTCTTTTACACAATCTCCCTATACTTATAAATTCTTCTTTCCTTTTAAATTAAACTTATATTTTAATATTTTCCTAAAATTAACTATTGCAAAGAATGATCACTTGACCTGACGTTTGGCAGCAACATTGCGTAAAAGCTATCAGGGGATCACAATGTTCAGTAGAATAGACATTTTTAAAAACTAAAATATAAAGAGACAGCAATACTAAATAAGAAAATATGTATTACAGCCTTAAACTTCTTGAAATATTGTTTGTGCTTTTATACATGTTTAATTATTAATTATATAATAATTTTATTTTATTTTAAAAATTTTTAATCAGTTATACTCTTTTTTCTCTTTTTCGATAAATTTTTGTGTTTCTGTTAAATGTTATATATAAAAAAGAAATCTATGGGTTCTTCGCCTGTTAATATAGTGTTTGCCGTGTTAGCGTTATTTATCCTCATCGCTTTCTTTTTTTCCATGTTGATTTCTTGACCAGCGCGTTAAGCAAGTTGTTCAAGATGGTTTAATTTGCCCTGTATGTCCCTGAATTTATTCCATAATAGACAGATATTATCCGCGTACTCTAGGTCTTCAAGTTGATTTGGCAGACCCCAAGTTATACCTCTATTTGTCGGGCAGACTTCTTTGAGGATTTTGTCCAGGGCGACTGTGAAGAGGAGACGTGAGAGTGAACATCCCTGTTTTACTCCAGATGTATCAATTCGGCTGGTATACCATTAATACCTGCTTTATTTTTTTTGAGATTTTTGATGGTTTATTTTGTCTTACTTATGTTTGGCGGATCTATGGAGATTCTTAGGTTTGTGATCCTGTTGTGGATTTCATTGTTCTTACCTCTCTAGTACAATAAGTATTTCAGGAACATAAGATATAGGTTTTTAATAGGTAATTTATAGGTAATTTGTAATAATTTGTTACTAATTATTATTTTATATTTTTAGTATTAGATATTATGATATAGAATATTTATATATTGCGATATGTGAATATTTTGTTATTATAATTATCTACCTAGCCGGAGATCGAACCTGAGACCTCTCATTCCATTAAGAGTGAGAGGTGGTGTCTTAACCACTACACCATAGGTTGGATTAATACCATTTATTAAAAAAGATAAGTAAAACCAAAAATTGGTGGAAGAGATTCATACAACAAGATTTGTAATACTTGTCATCGGAATATTTTTAAAAATATTCTCGTACAACCCGTACAACTCATTTTGTTATTATTGATGGAGTTATAATAACAAAATGAGTTGTACGGGTAAATTTTTTTCTAATATTTATCAGTAAAATGGTTTAATGTACATATATTGCTGAATATGTCTTTTTGATCATATTTTAAAATGTTTTACAGTTGACATTATAATTCCGTTTTTATTATTTGTTATGTTTTTTTTTTTGCTCTAGTTCAAGCTATTTCAACATACAGTGCTCTTGCAATATTTTTGAAAATTGTTTTGAGTGAATAAGTCATAAACATTTTAGTTAAAAATTTATTCGTATTAAAAAAATAAGTAATTATATTATTATAAATGAATTGTGCAACATGAAAAGGGCTAAGTTAATGGTTAATTTAGCTTTGAAGAAAAAAGGTAAGTTCATCTTTAAATAAATTTAGCTTATTATTTTATTAAGAAAGTAATAATTATTTTACTGAAATACGTATGCATATAATTCTAGCAATAATAAGAGCAAAAATAAAATACCGATTGTACCTAATCTTCGTAATGAAGATAAATTTCAAAAATAAATGGTAGATATTATTTATTTTAGTATAATATATTTTATCTTTACTTATATTATCTGCAAAATATTATTGCTTTCCTCAGTACCTAAATCAAACTCATTCATAAATGAAATTATTGTTTCTATTGACCAACCATCAGAATTTTCACTTAAGTGTAATTGAATTTTAAAATCAATATTAGAAGAATCTGAGTGTCATTATTTTAAAGAAAAAAATCAAGGATTATCTTATAGTGGTAAACATTTAAAAAAATGTTTTTTTTTAGTCCCTAACGTAACGTTTTTCTAAAAGATTGAAAAAAAAAAATGTAGAAAACAAAAAATCAGTCTATAGTAACTAAACAGAAACTAGTTCTCTGGTTAACTCTGTTTCCAAAACCCCCACTCCTGATTCTAGCACACATACACCTGGTTTACAAAACACTGTTAGAGAGTCATCTTTTACAAAGAATATTGTGGGTAAGAAAATAAAATTGTTTTCTTTACAATGGAAGAGAACAAAAGAGAAAATAAACTTCAATACCGGAAAATAAACGGTAATATTTGAAAAGCATAATCCGTTACGAAGCCGCCAATAAAAATTGATTCAAAGTTGAATCAGACATTATCTGCAATTAAGAAATTATTTGTATCAGACCATAACCATTTCAATTTGGAAGATCAAAATCACCTAGAATTAAAAGACTATCAAAATTTGAACACAAATCACAAGATTTGGACACAAATCACTTCAAAGAGGTTAGAAAATGGGGAATCAACTAAGCAGCTCGTTAGTGTTGCATTAACAGCTAACAGATTGCCACCTCCGCGTTGACCAAGAAAGGAAGATAGACATATTAATCTTTAGAGAATTAGAGCACCGTTTAGTTGCTATCTTAAAGATCGAAACGCCATCTCCAATACAATCAGTATTGGCCATGCTATATAGGTGGTGATAAATATCACAATTTTCTGTATTCGGATGTAAACGAGAGACAAATATGAATTTGTTATGGGGAACTACTTGTAAGTTGGAAGAATTACAAGTAGTATCATTACCATTACTACCAGGTAGACCAACGTTATTGTTATCATTATTATAATTTTTATTATCATTATTATTATTGTTATTATTATTATCATTATTATAATAGTTATGATTGTGTTAATTATTATGATTATTATTATTAGTATTACTTATTATTATTATTATCATTATAATAATTATGGTTATGATTATTGTTATAATTATTATTATGATTATTATTATTATTATTATTATTATTATTATAATAATAATTATTATTAATATTCCTACGATTTTTAGCTTTATCGTTGCTCAAGGAACTATTATTATTTTTATTATTATTATTGGTTCTACCTTTATTATTGATTTTACTTTTACCATAATTCTTTTAGCTATAATATTTCTACTGTAATTAACATTATAATTATTATTCTTACTATTAATATTTCTATTACCACTATTACGTCTACTATTATCATTATTATTCTTACTATCATTACTAATAATATTATTTGTATCACTACTATTATTATTATCGTTATTACCACTATTAGTATTATTAGAATTATTATTATATAGTTTTATTGTTATTATTAATATTACTTAGCTTAATATTCGAGCTCAGATTCCAACCCATATTAAAAAGTCCGTCCGTAAAACTATTTCCGTTTTCGTGAAGTGGAAGAGACGATCTTAATTCAATTAGATTAACGGGCTGCGTGTGAGGTTTCAATGTTTCTGTTGAGAAACCTAATACAACGCTTGTTTCGTTATCGAAAGAATCATTACCATCGTTTAAAGTGACGGACCCGTCAGTCTTTCATTTCTACTATAGAAATCTTCTGTTAAGGATTCGAACGTTGAAATGAAATTATCTAGAGTTTTTTTTATTGAATTTTTTTTTTTTTTCAATTTTATACATTGACATTTGAATTGCTGCCGGAGAGGTTGTAGGGCAAGTTTCGCAATATCACACTAAATCTGGTTTAATTTTTATTTAATCTACTACGGCAACTGTCAAACCCATGCATTTTGGGTGAAATAATCCTTAACAGCCACCAGAGCAAGCGCTTGTAGGTTCAGTATTAGTCTCTCGACGTATGACCTTAGTAAATTTAGCATTTCATATATAAAACTTTAAAGAATCAACAAAAAGAAAAAAGATAAATAATAAAGGTTAAAATCACAAGTGAAAAATTCGATCAAGAAAATTTGAATAATTTGTTCGAACTACAAGTAAAATGTTTATATAACGAACCATTGAGCTAAACCTAACTTTAATTTTTTAAAGATAAAAAAACAAGATACGTGTGCTTATATCCTATTAGATCAACTCAAAACCAATAGTAAGAAAATTCTGCACAAATTAGAATAACTTCGCCAGTCACAGAAGAGGAAAAGGTTCATACGGCACTTACTCATCCAGGTTTGGAGATTTCCTTATTGCAGAATCAACAGCTTAAATCTTGAAATAAAAATAAATAAAGGTTTCAACAAAAATACAAGGGATTGTAGAAAATCATTTAGGCACATCGTCACCTCAAGTGAATTTTATAATCACCAGTTGTGAACGCTATCAGCCATTAATTTCAGCTGAACTGACAATTCTTCTACCTACAGTAATGTTAACAATTTCAATGTGGCCCACTTAGAAGGGCTTGAACTCGCCGTGACAGAATTTTTCAAATCTAGCAAAATTGCTGCAACTGACTTGCACGCATATACATTACAAGAAGGCTTAAAACAAGGTACTAAAGGTTCTTCTATTGCCCAAATCACTATCTTTGGTTGGGTACTAACTAGAGCAGTATATCGAGCTAATAGTGCTGTGTCTATTTCCAATTTTCATATTAATATAAATTTGAAAACTGAACTCAAAAAATTCTGGGAAATAGAAGAAGCTACTAACACAAAAAGGCTCTCTGGAAGTAACAGTGAATTGGATGATGGCACCCATCAGGTGGAGTTACAATTTCACGAGAATCGTTGTACAACACTTCGAAAACCACGAAGTATGGCAATTATCAGGTTATACTCGATGGAATGTCGATTTATCAAAGATCCAATTCTTCAGAAATAATACAGCAAATATCTGTAGGAATACATAGAATTAGGACACATGGCAAAAGTTCATACCACAGAACAAAAATATCGTGAAATAACATAATACAATTTCTTTTCTTAGTATCATATTCTTGAATCATGTTACATGTACTATGCAGAGTGAAAAATGATCTACAAATTTAATTGGTATAAATTGAGAGAATAAAAATAAAGGGTATAAAATAGAAATAGTTACAATACATTTAAAATATGTGAAGAGTTTTGAGAGAATTTGAAAAAATATGCCAATAAAATTTCATACAAATTTTTTAAATGAAAATGTTTATCTATATATAATTCTTAATCAACGCTTGAATATACTCAAATCTAACTTAAATTAAAAATTTGAAATATAAACCCTTAATGAACTTTGAAAATTTAAACAAAGTAAATTTTAATTAAAACAAATGAATTACTAAATTTATGAACTTGTAATAATATTTATTAAAAAACACTAAAACAAATGAATTAATAAATTTAAGCACTTCTAATAAAATTTAATGAAAATTAATTATATTGGTTTATCCCTTTCGAACCGGCTGGTACAACGTATGTACCACTAAAACTTTAAACCTTCCTAAAACTCATAAAGTTCATATAAATTCGTTTTAGTTTGAACCATATCGTCTGTAAACTATTTTTTCATTATTCCTGAAGAAACATGTTGAATTTTTTTTTGTTTGGTCGTTTTTATACCGTTATTTTGCAAAGCGAATCAAAAACAAAGTGGAATGTAAAAAAGATTTTATTTAGTTTGTTAGTAATTTTTACTGTGTAAAGTACATAAATTAGACAAACATAATAAAATAAAATAAAATAAATTAAATATTAGTGTTTTAAAACTGCATAATGTAAGTTTTTTTTTTATAAAAATTGTGTTTTTTACATGTTTTTTTTTGTAAAAATTGAGCTTTTTACATATTTTTATACAGGTGGTACATATATGTACCAGCCGTACTGACATGTGGTACATATGTGTACCAGTAGTACTTTAGCTATTACATTAAGTTTATTTGTATTACAGATATTTAGAAATATTATAATTTGAATAATGGATGAAGAAGATATATTACGTGATCTTTTATGCAGTGATAACGAGGAAGATGATTTTTCTTCAGGAAGTGGTGATTTATTTGCCCCAAGCGACAGGGAGGACGACAGCGAAGATGAACGTGATGAAGAAAATTCTGACCACCCTATTGAACCACTTGATATAGGTGATGAGGAAAGAGAAAATGTTGGCCACTCGAATATACCATCTACAGTTGGTGTTTTTTTCTGGGAATCACCCAACGAAACGTTCGTTCCGAAAAAAATTCCAAGTGCTTTACATACTTGTAAAATAGGAACCCATATACCGCGAACATCATCCGCCCTTGAAATTTTTAAAAAGCTAATGCCGAAATTGGTTTATATATACAATGCGCAATGTACTAATGAGCGTATTAGGATATATGAGAATGAACAGCCACAAAAAAAAAGATAAAAATAACTAAAACTAATGCTAGGGAAATAGAAGTAATTATTGGATGTATGTTCATCATGTGCTACAATTCACTTCCTTCTATAAGTGATTATTGGTCACTACATAAATCATAACGATTCAATCAAAGATGCAATTCCACGTGATCGATTTATGTTTTTAACTTCTAAGATGTACTTTGCTTCACCAGAAAAACCTACCGATTGTAACAAAACATACTACGTAAATGATATAGTAGAATGTTTTAAAAAAAGGTTTCAGAAGTGCAGGGAAGACAGTAGCTATCAGAGTGTTGACGAATCTATGACTAAATTTAAAGGGAGAAGCACGCTCAAACAGTTTCAGTCTCTAAAGCCGGTTAAGCGGGGAATAAAAATGTGGCTGCGAAGTGATGCTCGTACCGGTTACACATATGACTTCAACATATATTCTGGAAAAGATATAGAGACAAATTTAGGTACACTTGGAGAGAGAGTTGTTAATAAATTAGCAAACTCAATTGTAGCAGATGATGTTACATTGTGTTTTGATCGTTTTTTCTCTTCTGTCAATTTACTAAATACCATTTCATATCCAGCTCTTGGAACTATTATGGGTAACAGAAAAGATATGCCTAAATTCGATACCAATAAAATGCAAAGGGGTGAGTGCAAGTTCCAGTGTACGTTTTCCGGATTACTATGTGTAAAATGGCAAAATACAAAGGAAGTATTGGTAATTAGTAACTGTCACGAACCGGAGATGACCACAGTAACTAAAACTCTAAAAACAGGGGAAAAAATTTTAGTGCCATGTCCAGAGCAAATAAAATTTTATCGCGAAATTATGGGTGGCGTCAATTTGGCAGATCAGATGAGTGGACTTTATGAATACGACCGCAAATCTAACAAGTGGTGGAAGAAGGTCTTTTACCGCTTAATAATGATGGCAGCAGTAAACGCATGGATCATTGGTAATGAGCTTCATCGGAAGAAAATACCTTTCAAGTCGTTTTTGGTAGATTTAGCTGAGGCTTTGATTGAAGAAGGTTCCAAATCAACAGCCTACCGAAGATCATCAAGACCAGGTGCCGTACTTCGAAAATCAACCACGGGGATCCAGCACTTACCAATTGAAGGGAATACAAGACGCCGTTGCGTAAATTGAGTATTCAAAAAAAACAGACACGCACAAAAACAATTTGCAAAAAATGTGAAGTTCCATTGTGCAAAACGTGCTTCGCACCGTACCATTCTTAGATTTTATAATGTCTAAATATGTTATTTGATGTTTTTTATTTTAAATTTGAATTTGATTTTATTTTACATTACAATAAAAAGGAAATTTTAATATATAAAAAAAATTTTCAAATATTTCATTCTACATTTTATAAGACGCTTGGGACATATTAGTACCACCTAACATTCCGGCTGGTACAATGTTGTACCAGCTCCCCCTGGGTGAGCCCGGCTTTGCCTTCACATTTTGCCGACGCAAAAACTTTCAAAATTATATACTAAATATATTCCGCACTTTAATTGAATTAAAACTTGCGTATTCGAAAGCCGGTTCGAAAGGGTTATATCTGTAGTTAATTAAACCTTTAACAATAAATATATTTCATTAATCTAATATATAAAGGAGAAAATTTGTTTGTTTGTTTGTTTGTTCAGGATTCACATGAAAACCACTGGTCCGATTGTCACAAAATTTTAAAGGAAAAATTCTAAAAGCCCGGGGGTGACATAGGTTACGCTCCAGAGCCGTTTAAAGCTTTTTCGTTTTTTGGATGTCGAGGCAAAACGGTTTGACCGATTAACTTGAAATTTTGCACAAACGTTCCTCTTAGCAACCGCAATTTGTTGTATAAATTTGGTTTAAATGAATTAACCATTTTAACAATTTCCTGGCTGGCTTCCAAAAAAAAAGCAAAAGCTAAATGAGATAATATTACTAATAATAAAAATAAAGCTAATAAAGAATCCGAATAATGATATCTTTAAATTTAAATAACGTAACATTTTCCTTCTCTACATTTTTTCGTAAGTGTTTGTTTTTTATCTACTTTGCAATTGTAATTTTTTTAAAAAAAATTCGGTGTAAAATTGCAGTTTGTTTTAAATAAAATCTAAAAATAAAAAAAAAATCAATTTCGTATATATTATGCTTAAATACATAGTATTTTAAAACAGTTTTTCCAAGAAAGCAGCCTATATTTCTCTCATAAAATCTTAAGCAAACGAGGAAGAGCGTAGTAGAAACTTCAGGTAAGTACAAAACAAAATGTAAGTTGAAAAGCAGATTTTTAAACCTTTCCTAAACCATCGACTATATAAACTACTATTTACTTAGTATAATGACAAAATGGCACATTTAGTATACCCTTTTGACCTCTCAATGGTGTTTTAATTTTAGTTGATGTTATTGAAAAAAGTTAACACAAGAATGGTGTACATATTAATTTTAAAATGTAAAAAAGCAATTTTTTTTAAAACGAGTTTTTTAGGAACAGGACCAAATTCTCAAGAAGCAGAAGAAAACGTATAGAAAATTGGAGATAATCGTTAAAACTGTTTTGCAAACTGATTTTTAAAGTTTTTGTTTAGCAATCGGTTAAAAGAACTCGACAAAACTTTTTTTTAAACATTCCCCTAATTCAAAGAAGTCTTACCTACTTTCAAAAATAGGACGTAATTTACTTACAAAAATTTTTTTTTTTAATAATCGTAGGAATGATAAGTATATATATGTACGCATACAAAATTTACATTCAAGAGGTTAAACCGTTTCTGCTTAAGAGTAAAGTAATGAAAAAATCTGTAAAAAGCTGCTGTGCCACAATGGGTTAACGGAACTCAATCAACTTGTTTTTGAAACTTTGAGCAAGTAATATTTCGCAGAATTGGACGTAATATCCTTCCCAAATTTTTTTTGAAAAAATTGTCGGGCGTCAAAGGGTAACAAATTCCAAGTCTGTTAATAGAGTGAACTCTATTGTCAAAGAGGAACACATATACAAAATTTGAAGTCAATCGGTTAAACCATTTTTAATTTATAGCAAAGTAACGACAAGACCTATAAAAAGCTGATGGGCCGCAACGGGTTAATAGAACTCCACAAATATTTTTTTGAGGTTCTCTTTTTAACCAAAGCAGTACTTCGAAATATTGACCAAAAGTTACTTCTTTACAATTTGCACGCTCCCGGGCAACGCCGGGTAAATCTGCTAGTCTGCTAATATATAAAAAATAAAATTTGTTTGTTTGTTTGTTTGTTTGTCCAGAATTCACGTGAAAACCAATGGTCAGATTTTCTCCAAATTTTAGAGGAATAATTATGGGTGCCTGGGGAGTGACATAGGCTATGTCACATAGTTATAAGTCAACAGGTTGCGGCTCCAGAGCCGTTTTAAGCTTTTTCGTTTTTATGATGTCGAGTTGAAATGGCTTGACAGATGAACTTAAAATTTTGCACAAATGTTCCTCTTAGCAACCGGAATTAGTTGTATAAAGTTAGTTGGAATAAACTAACCTATTTCGGCGTGGCGGGCTTCCAAAAAATTTTGTGTTTCCGATTTGTGTCCAATTTTACAGGGTGGTTTTGCTGTAGAGAGTGCAAAAAGTTTTAGTTCAGTTCGATTAACCCGTTTTCCACGACGACGCCATGAAGTTTTCTGTAAGTTTTATTTGCTTAAATGATTAAAAGAATTTTATTGAAAATTTTGTATCAGCATTTTAATTATAAAAACCCACAGGGTTAATTTGGTTTTGACCTGTTTACGCGTTTTGCACAAATATTCAATGAAATTTTCTAATTTTTGATATTAACGCAAGTTTACCTTTATTCTAAGAGCTCATTTAATTAATAAGACTAATTTTTTTGCTCTTAAATAGTGCAAATATTAGTAATAATAAAAATAAATATAATAAAGAATTCGAATAATAATATCTTTAAATTTAAATAACGCAACATTTTCCTTCTCTACATTTTTTCGTAAGTCTTTATTTTTTATATACTTTGCAGTTGTTGTTTTTAAAAAAAGATTTCAGTGTAAAATTGCAGTTTTCTTCAAATAAAGTCTAAAAATCAAAAAAATTCAATTTTGTATATATTATTTTTAAATACATAATATTTTAAAACAGTTTTTCCAAGAAAGACAAAACAAAATATAAGTTGAAGAGTACAAAACAAAATATACGTTGAAGAGCAAATTTAAACCTTTTCTAAACCATCGACTCTAATTTATTCAAACAATTGAATTAAAGAAAACTGCTATTGACATAGTATAATGACATAATGGCAAATTTAGTATACCATTTTGACCTATAGTCAAACGGGTATAATAATAATACTTATATTTAAACTAGCTATTACCCGACGCACGTTGCCTCGCCACTCAATGGAATTTTAATTTTACTTGATGTTATTGAAAAAAGTTGACACAAAAATTACACATGTTAATTTTAAAATTTAATAAAGAAATTTTTTTAAAACACTTTTTTAGCACATTTTCAAAAAATTTTGTAAAAATGTGCCTATATAGTTTCACTCTGTCCGTCTGTCTGTCTGTCTGTCTGTCTGTCTGTCCGTATGTTTACAAAAACTTTTACATCGTTTGAAATAGAGAAAAGAAATTTTAACCACGAGTAGGTATTACAAAAAAAATAATTTCGTGGAAGAATTTTTTTCCGTAGCCCCACCTGTTACGGAACTGCAGCCCCCTAAAGTTGGAAAAAGCCCTATATTTAAATTGTTATAACAAGAGTTCTGCTGAATGTATTTTCAATCTGAAAACGGCAAACGATAGCTGGTTTTATAAACTTTATAAATTTTTAAAAGGCAAATGTTTAGGGTTGCCATACGGTACAAAAATTTAACATTACGCAAAGCTCAATTTTTACAAAATTTTTGGCCAGACATATCTTCTGAACGGTTCAAGCTAGGGTCTTGAAATTTAGGGAGGAGTTAGATCCTTAGAAATTAGTAGGAGTGGGTGAACAAAATTTTTTTGTCACGTCCCATGTTTTGCAGCTATAAGGTCCCGAAAATTGAAATTTTGCTATTTTTAAACACCTGTAACTTGGATGCCTGTCTAAATTTTTTTTTAGTGATATACAAAATTCAAAGCTCTATAATTATATTTCAACATGTATCAAAGGTTTTTCTTAATTTTGAAGGATGACGGAGCTACAGCCCCTGGAAATTCCAAAAAAGCCCTATATTTAAATTGATATAACAAGAGTTCTGTTAGGTTTATTTTCAATCGAAAAACGGTGGAAGAGAGCTGCTTTTATAAACTTTACAGAAATATATCGCTAAGTAGTATAAGGTTGCCATACGGTACCAACATTTACCATTATGCAAAACTCAATTTTTGCAAAATTTTTGGCCCTGCATATCTTTTAAACGGTACCAGCTAGGGTTCTGAAATTATATTATATTATATTATTTAATTATAAAAACCCACAGGGTTAATTTGGTTTTGACCTGTTTACGCGTTTTGCACAAATATTCAATGAAATTTTCTAATTTTTGATATTAACGCAAGTTTACCTTTATTCTAAGAGCTCATTTAATTAATAAGACTAATTTTTTTGCTCTTAAATAGTGCAAATATTAGTAATAATAAAAATAAATATAATAAAGAATTCGAATAATAATATCTTTAAATTTAAATAACGCAACATTTTCCTTCTCTACATTTTTTCGTAAGTCTTTATTTTTTATATACTTTGCAGTTGTTGTTTTTAAAAAAAGATTTCAGTGTAAAATTGCAGTTTTCTTCAAATAAAGTCTAAAAATCAAAAAAATTCAATTTTGTATATATTATTTTTAAATACATAATATTTTAAAACAGTTTTTCCAAGAAAGACAAAACAAAATATAAGTTGAAGAGTACAAAACAAAATATACGTTGAAGAGCAAATTTAAACCTTTTCTAAACCATCGACTCTAATTTATTCAAACAATTGAATTAAAGAAAACTGCTATTGACATAGTATAATGACATAATGGCAAATTTAGTATACCATTTTGACCTATAGTCAAACGGGTATAATAATAATACTTATATTTAAACTAGCTATTACCCGACGCACGTTGCCTCGCCACTCAATGGAATTTTAATTTTACTTGATGTTATTGAAAAAAGTTGACACAAAAATTACACATGTTAATTTTAAAATTTAATAAAGAAATTTTTTTAAAACACTTTTTTAGCACATTTTCAAAAAATTTTGTAAAAATGTGCCTATATAGTTTCACTCTGTCCGTCTGTCTGTCTGTCTGTCTGTCTGTCTGTCCGTATGTTTACAAAAACTTTTACATCGTTTGAAATAGAGAAAAGAAATTTTAACCACGAGTAGGTATTACAAAAAAAATAATTTCGTGGAAGAATTTTTTTCCGTAGCCCCACCTGTTACGGAACTGCAGCCCCCTAAAGTTGGAAAAAGCCCTATATTTAAATTGTTATAACAAGAGTTCTGCTGAATGTATTTTCAATCTGAAAACGGCAAACGATAGCTGGTTTTATAAACTTTATAAATTTTTAAAAGGCAAATGTTTAGGGTTGCCATACGGTACAAAAATTTAACATTACGCAAAGCTCAATTTTTACAAAATTTTTGGCCAGACATATCTTCTGAACGGTTCAAGCTAGGGTCTTGAAATTTAGGGAGGAGTTAGATCCTTAGAAATTAGTAGGAGTGGGTGAACAAAATTTTTTTGTCACGTCCCATGTTTTGCAGCTATAAGGTCCCGAACATTGAAATTTTGCTATTTTTAAACACCTGTAACTTGGATGCCTGTCTAAATTTTTTTTTAGTGATATACAAAATTCAAAGCTCTATAATTATATTTCAACATGTATCAAAGGTTTTTCTTAATTTTGAAGGATGACGGAGCTACAGCCCCTGGAAATTCCAAAAAAGCCCTATATTTAAATTGATATAACAAGAGTTCTGTTAGGTTTATTTTCAATCGAAAAACGGTGGAAGAGAGCTGCTTTTATAAACTTTACAGAAATATATCGCTAAGTAGTATAAGGTTGCCATACGGTACCAACATTTACCATTATGCAAAACTCAATTTTTGCAAAATTTTTGGCCCTGCATATCTTTTAAACGGTACCAGCTAGGGTTCTGAAATTTTGGGAGGAGTTAGATCCTTAAAAACTAATAGGAGTCGGTTAACAAAATTTTTTTGTCAAGCCCCATGTTCAGGAGCTATAAGGGCTCGAAAAATGAAATTTTGCTATTTTTAAACACCTGTAACTTGAATACCTGTTTAAATATTTTTTCCTTAATATACAAAATTTAAAGGTCCAACATTATATTTTAACATATGTTAAAAGATTTTTTTAAATTTAAAAGGGGTTCTTTAAATTGAAGAAAGTGTCTCTCAGTTTTTACCATTTTTGCTTAAATAGTAAAATTCTAAGTAATATTTTAAATTTTGGTGGAATTCACAATTTAATTCCTAGAACCTAAAAAAGTTTGTGGGATAGTGAGGATTATATCCTTGAGAAATTTAGCAACATTCCATATAGAGGGGCTAATATGGCTTGAAAATTAAAAACTTACTGTTTTTATAAGTAAGCAGTAACTTAGTCACTGACTTATATATTTCCTAAATTAAACATTAATATTGAAGCTTCAACATTATATTCCGATAAAATACATAGTATGAAACACTATATTATTTTGAAAATGTGCTTTTTTAAAAACCCTTGGTTTTTTTCATCACTTGTTTAGAATTATTCTTGCAATTTTTTAACAAATTTATCAAATTTAACTTGAAACGTTTTATAATTGTTAAATAATAATAATAAAAATTTTAATTCATCTAACATTATTCGCCGAAAACTCACCATCCTCAACTCTATAGTCAAGGAGCACCAAATTGTGAAGAAGCACCAAGTAGAAAAATTCGATATAATCGTTAAAACTGTTCTACGAACCATTTTTTAACCTATGTAACATTATTCGCCGGAAACCTACGATCCTCAACTCTATCGTCAAGGGGCACCAAATTGTCAAGAAGCACCATGCATAGAAAAATTGAAGATAATCGTTCAAACTGCTTTTAAAATTTTTGTTTCGGAATCGGTTAAAAAAACTCGAAATTTTTTTTTAAAATTCCCCTAATCAAAGAAGTTTTACCTACTTAAAAAAATTGGACGTAATTAACTTTCAAATTTTTTTTTGAACAATCGTCGGTTTGGCATGGGTTAACCAATTCCAAGTCTGTTAATAGAGTGAACTCCATTCTCAAAGAGGAACACATATACAAAATTTGAAGTCAATCGGTTAAATAATTTCTAATATATAGCAAACCAACGAAAAAACCTATAAAAAGTTTACTTAAAACTACTTTAATTTTATAACTTTTATTAAAAGGAATGTTATTGGTTATTTTTTTCTTTTTTGTTATGTTTTTGTTTCTTTTATTTTTATTAAATATAAGAAAAAAAAAAAAAAAAAAAAATTAATATACTCTTTATACTTTTGATTTTTATTTTGTGCAGGAACTCGTTAAAGAGATTCCTAAATTTTGAATTTAAGGACCATACAGCCCAGGCCACGGTCCAAGTAGCTAATTTAATGTTTATATTATTTATTTAAATTTTAATTGATTTACTGTAATTTATGAATACTTATAATAAAGAAAAAAAAAAAAAAAAAAAAAAAAGTTGTTGGGCCACAATGGGTTAACGGAACTCCTTCAATATTTGTTTGAGCCCTTCTTTTTAATGAAAGTGTACTTCAAAAAATTGACCAAAATTAGCTTTTTTATGATTTGCAGGCTCCCGGGCAACGCCAAAAAGAAAAACAAATTCAGCTTTAAACAGTTTACAACATTTTATTGGAGAAACACTTTATCTAAAAATATTTCAACAAAAAGAAAATTTTGGCGGAAATCATCTAAAAACAAGTAAAGAAACAGTCAGTCGGTTCAACTGACTTAGAAATACCCTACACCTATTTGGTTCAAATTTAATGAGATATCCATAAGTCATTTTAACTCCATAAAAGTTGTTATTAATGTGATCGTAAGACATAGCTAACCAAATTAACTTTATATTAATAAAAACATTTTCTAATTACACCATCTATTAAAAAATATGAAAATATATTTATTCCAATTCAATTAAAAAAGTGCAAAAATTTGAGTTATAAAATTTTTTGACAAAAAGCCAATCAAAGCATAATATATTTAATAATTCAAATTTTTTAAAATTGCAATTATTTTAAATTGATAGTTTATGTACCTATTAGAAAAGCTTATAAACGCAAAATTTGCATTAAATGTATTTCTAAAATATAATTACAAATTTAGAACTTTTCATATAATTTATTTAAATATAAAAATAAATTTTACATAAATGCAGCAAGTACCTTTGAACATAGCTTAAGTATCGTTAACAATGACTTAATTATATATAACCTATGGAATTAATTCAATAAAATGTATGATATACTAAAAATTAAAAAAAAGGAATGTAATCGTTTATTAAAAAAATATTTTGTTTTTAATTTATAAAATATTATACAAAATATGTTTATGTTAAAATTCTTAGCCTTTTAAAAATATAAAAGTGTTAAAGAAAACGGAAATAGGATAATATAATAGGATAAACGAAAATTACCAATAACTTACAGCACAAATTTCATAAAGATAGCGTCATTAGTTGTTGAGTTATCGTGATTTTTTATATATGTTCGTTAGCCCTTAAACCGATTAAAAGGTCCAGAATCCGAACCCATGGGATGATTTCGCATATATGCAGTCCGGGCTGTCCTTTAAATACTAGTTAACCCTTGTACACAATTGGAACGTTCTATCTTAATTTTAAGTTACTATTTTTATTAATTTCGATTATAAGCTTGTAAAACTTGGGAGGTCTAAACGGGGTACTGAAGCACCATTCCAAATTATCTCAAATTAGGGTGGCACGCAAGAAAAAGTAAGGAACACCCTTTTGCCAAATTTGAAGCTTCTAAATTTTTTCAAGTAGCTATCTTTATTAATTTTAAAGATATGCTTTAAGGTCTTCAGAAATGTGTGGCTGGTCTCCGACCCACTACTCCAATGCGGCCCAAATTTCAAGGACACTAAGGAAATGGGAAGGGACCCCCTGATACCAAATTTGGAGGTTGTATCTTCATTGATTTTGGAATCATGCTCGTTTGGCCTAAATTCGATTAATAAGTTCTAGGTTCGACACCCGACCTGGTCCAATCCCGATCGTACGTAATCCTCGCCGTAGTTTCATTACTAGTAACATACAGCACAAATTTAATGAAGATAGCGCCATTAGTTGTTGAGTTATCGTGATTTTTTATATATGTTCGTTAACCCTTCGATCGATTAAAAGGTCCAGAATCCGAACCCAAGTTTTTTGAGTTATACATTATGTTTTGAGTTTTTCAAGTTGTAGGGTACAAAAAATGAAAAAAAAAAAAAAATTATACCCTACCCCTATAGAATAGGTAAAGGGGTATATTAACTTTGGTATGGTGTTTGTAACCACCTAAAGGAAGCGAGCTAGATATGGAAAAGTAAATATATTTGTGATCAGCGTGACCTCCTGAGTCGATATAACCACGTCCGTCCGTCCGTCATAGGAAAGGAAAAAAATAGGATAGGAAAAAAAAAATAGGAAAAAAAAAAATTCGATGAAAAAGTTCAAGGATCTGAACCGTACCCCGCCATACTTTTATTAAAATTAACCTACAGCTAAATTAACCTAAATTTGATGCAGATAGCGTCATTAGTTGTTGAGTTATCGTGATTTTTTATGTAGATACATAACTTTTTTATGTTGTCCAGAGGCCGAATTTACTCATATGCAATCGCAGCTGTACTTTCAGTCTTAGTAACCTACAGTTGAACCTAGAATTTCGTCAAGACATCTCCATTATTTTTTGAGTTATCGTGCCTACGAACGGACGGATGGATATGGCTATATCGACTCAAGAGGTCACGCTCATCACAAATATATATACACTTTTCCATATCAAGCTCGCTTCCTTTAGCCTTACCTATTTCATAGGCGTAGGGTATAAACAGAAATATAATAGAAATAAAACTTAAATTTAAAAAAAAAAGGAAAAGATACTAATAATAATTAAAATAACCGCAATAAAAATATTTAAGTAAATACATTACGTAACAATTTACACATAGCAAATAGTAATTTAAAATGTCATAGTAACCACCAATCCATAATATATTAACAATCATATAGTACGTCTTATTAAACATGAAATAAAATTAAAACTTACCCCTACCATACACTAAGCAACATTTTAACCAATGCATTCACATTATGGGTAAAGGTCTTTAAATGTGATTAAAGGTTTATTAAAAGTAAAATAACCAAAAAGAATGCAATTTCATCGCATTACACTTTTAAGAATTCTACACTCTCACCATCATGTGTACATTGCCATCGATGTCTACAGCGGCCGAATTTTCAATCATCATGAGCCTAAAATAAATAGGAATGTTATGAAAATATTTTATATTATTTTTATTTTATATACAATCAGTGTACATACCTGAGTTTTTATACCCGTATGACTATATAGTCCAAGGGTATAATAAATTTGCCATTACGTTTGTGACGCAGAGAAGGAGGGGGGGTAGATATAGACTCAAGTGTATGGATCGGATCAGAATCGAAAAATAAATCGATTTAGCTATGTATGTCCGTCCGTCCGTCCGTCTGTCCGTCCGTCCGTCTGTCCGTCCGTCACCACGATAACTCAAAAACTAAAGGAGCTAGGATCTTGAAATTTTCGCAAATTCGTTTTTTTGCAATAGCCGTCATCGCTATTTAAATCCAGCTATTTTGGTCCATGGGTTCGGGTAGCTGCCATACAACTTCCTTTTTTATATGAGTATTTCTCTATACCTATTACAGCTATGTGTCTGAAATTTTGGCAAAAGTAGTTTAGTTTTATGGCCAAAGTTTCTGCAAAATTTGGTTGGTCTACTGCAAAGGGTTCGAGTAGCTGCCATACAACTCCTTATTTTATATGAGCATTACACTACACCTAATGAAGTTGGGTGTCTGAAATTTTGCCAAAAATAGTTTAGTGTAATGGCCAAAGCTACTGCAAAATTTGGTTGCTCTACTGCCAAGAGTTCGAGTAGCTGCCATACAAATCCTTCTTTTATAAGAGCATTTTACACTACAGCTAATAAATCTGATATGTTTGAAATTTTGCCAAAAGTAATTAATGTTTATAATAAAAATGATATAATGTTTATATAACGGTCATACGGGTATCCCAGAGTTGACACAGTCTACTCTACTACACTCTTCCTCGTTTTCCATTAAATTCGAAAACCTGAAAAGTAACCTGCAAAAAAACCCAAAAAGGATTTATATTCTTTTTGATAATATAAATTTATACTTATCTAATCATTTGAATCACTAATGCTCCAGTTCCACGTGGTCCAGCTCAACATCCATATAACAGAGATCAAGCAATTCTTTAATTATTTTTTATATTAATTTTTTTTTATTTATTTTGCTGCTATGTGCAAGCTTGTTTTGTTTTGAATAATAGCATTAACACGTTCGCCACCGAAGGCTTTTTCGTGAATCTCACCAGAAACCTCCTAACAAAATTTCAATGACACATATATATGACGTCAGTATATATATGTGCTCATGTCACATATTTGTGACATAAAATTTTACTTTTTTAAAGAAAATATTTATTTTTCATATATTTATTTTTAATTATTTTATTTGATTTCATTTTATTTAAAATAAATTAATAAAAAAAAAATAATCCGAAAGTTGATAAATAGAATAACAAAAAAAACATAAACGAACAAACAAAACAAAAGTATAATAATAAATTATCCAAAACTTTATAAATCTAAATAATAAAAATCAAAATTTCAACAAAAAAAAGCAAAAGGGTTTCATTGAGTATGCCAAATTTTAAAACATGGATAAGCACATAATCCAATTACTTGATTTTCATGGTCCCTGCAAACATCACATATGTATTTTGTTGCGGTTCTCTTTTTGTCCTTAGCGCATTGTCGGCACCTTTTACGTTTAGAAGTAAGATCAGGAAAATGGGCAATATTGCTTGTGGTTTTTGATGGACCTGCTTTTTTCTTTGATAAATCTGAATATTTACCCAACAGTGCGATTATAATTTTCTCTCTGAATGTTAAATATGACATACGTTGAGCATTTTCTTTGTTGTAAAGCCAACAAGAATTCCAAATACACGGTTAAAAATTTAGGTATAAAAATTAATAAGTTTTTTCATATAACTCTTATGTATACGTTTTTTAGTATTAAATCAATATATTCCCAAATTATTATTCATCTTTATCTGATAATTCTTATAATTGTAATATAAAATTCGTATACATTGTTAGATGATAAGGCAATCTATATAAAATTAATAAATACTGTTATTATATTTATATTTAAAATAGATTAACTCTAATAAGCCAAATTTATAAATTCCGCTTATAAACTGCAAATATTATTATAATATAAAAAAATTATAAAATTTATACTTCTTCGATATAAATTTTATATGATAATTTTATAAAAAAAATTCAAATTAGTTTATAAAAAAAAATTATTAATTTAATACGATTTTTTTATTACATTATTTTTTTTTTTGTTTTTATTAATTTTTTACTAGATAAAATTTGAACTAGTTTAAACTATAATTTAAACCTTTTCGTTTTGTTTTTATAACAAAACTTATAAAGTTAATACTTTGCCCTTATTAAAATGATACAGAATTCAAATACAATTGTAAATTTCTTTTTCTATGAATATCAGACGCCGCAATGCCGGGTAAATAAACTGGGAATAAGACGCTCCTATTATTCTAATAATGATTTCTTATAATTTTAATAAGAAATAAATATTATAATAATAACATTCAGTTATAAACTGATATGTGTATTGGTTCGTTAAATTGAAGTTAAACCATAAAGTTAAACGTGTTTGAAAATTCATGCAAGGTGGTTGTTTAAAGTTAAATTTTTAAATTTTTAAATTTTAGTGTTTTTAGTGTTACTAAACTTTCAGTGTTATTTAAAAGTGTTTTTCTAAAAGTTAAAAATTATTTAAAAAAATGAGTGGTATTTTCCTTTTAATTTTTTATTCAAAATGAACTACATAGTATATTGATCAATTTGCATAATTTAACTATAGTCTATTGTTCGCATTTTTCAGATTCTATATGATTTTTATTTAAAATTTGGGCAAGCACCGCAATTAAAACTTGAGTGGCCCAGTTACCAGTCCCATGTTCTCACAGTAGTGAAAAACTCGGGGAAACAAATTTTATATACGGAGATTGAGTGGCAAAACGGTAAATAAGACTTTTTTTTGATTATTTATTTATCTAAAGTTTAAACTTTAAAACTGAAGTTAATCAATTTTAATATTAATCAACTTAAATTTTTTTTTAGATTGGGATACCATTACATTATTAATTATGAATTTAATAAGGTTACTTCCGCCTTCACCTGCTGGAAGAAAAAAATTCAATAGATTAACCGACGAGCAGGCAATTGAAAAATTGGTTATATTTAAAAACGTGAGTTTCTTTTACTTTAACAAGACACATATTTTTTAATCTTTCTTTTAAAAATTTATTTTAGACTGGAGTTACAAATGAGGAAATCCTAGAAGGTGCGATGCAAAAGGCACCTTATATTGTTGCTCTAGGAAATTCAAAATCAACAATAAACCAGTATTTAGTAATAATCGATGGGCATTTAATGCCGTTAAACGCTGTTTCAAGTTTTTTAGAAGCTGTAGATTACTTGTTCAAAATACATTTTTTGTTTGACATCAAATATGATGATAATTTAAGATTATTTTATTTATTTTTGCAAAAATACATTTACAAAATTGACGCACAAAAAAAGCATCGATAACCCTGGCTGAACTATATTCAAAATTATGTAAGTTGATAAATAAAAATTAATATTATATTTTTAAGTTTTAAAATTTGTTCTTGATATAATCATTTCATTTAATTAAATTATGATATTTCATTAAGTAACTAAGATATTAATTTGAATAAAAAAAAAATTATTCATTTATTTTAACCTTATATTTAATAATCAAACTAATATTTAGGTAATAATTCCAAATAATTTAAAAAACAAATTAAAAAAGACTTAATAACAAATACTAATATTATATTTTTATACTTGTTTTAAAAACTTTTTCATCTAATTTAAGTTACAATAATATTTAACTATTTAACTTTAAGTTATTTATTTGAAAAAATATTAAAAAAAAGGAAATTATATGGCTTGTTAAAATGTATTTATGTACAAAACAATGTATATGTTACAAAGCACCGATAGTATATAAAAATAAAAATTTTTAATAATGAATTAATTTTGTACTTTTCATTTGTTATACAAAAACTATATTTTTTTTTAACCTTTCAGCATAGGATATTCACAAAAATGTATTTTTTAGTGAATTGTTAATGAATACAACAATAGTAAGTATAAATTATTTAATAAGAAATATATTTGTAATTTCTTATTATTTTTATAAAATTTCTATACAAATTTCAATAAATTAGTTATTAAATTAATACATTTTTTTATCGAATTAATATGGAGCACATATTAATATTAATATGAAATTAAGTTATTAAATTAATAAGGACGATTTATCCATTACATGAATAACTCCAAACTTATAAATTTAATATAGGATACAATATTAAATTAATAGGATCTTTTTTATAGAATTAATATGCAACACATATTAATATTAATATGAAATTATATTATTAAATTAATAAGGACGATTTATCCATTACATTAATAACTTCAAATTATTAATATAATCTATAACTAGTTATCAATTTTAATAAATTGCTAACTTATAGATTTAATAAGATTTTTTTATGGATTTATATGAATACGAAAAATTTATTAATTTTGTACCTATTTTTTCAACCGTGTAGATATATCAATTACATGAAAAAAAACTTTCATATACCATCGTAAAGACCTTCTTGGGGAGGCATAGTAAGAGATCATTTGGTCGTTTCTATCTATACCGGACATATATTTATTGTAGTCAGCTATAATTTTTGGTTTTATTACTTTTTTATTTCTTCGAGTAGTTACTTCAACCATTTCAGCATTGTGCTTGCTTGATATCATTAAAACATCGCGTTTGTCTCTCCATTTCAAAACAATAATATTTTTTGAGTTTCGTCTCCAAGCGGTTTTTCCCTTATTTAATTTTGTATTTATAACATATGATGGGTTGCGTTTGCGATTTTTTCTTAAAGTTCCACACACATTGGTCTTGTTATTTATCAAATATTCAGCCAGTTCAACACTGCAATAGAAATTATCCATATAAATAGTGTGCCCTTTTTCCAAATATTCTTTCAGTAGTTCAACTACAACGCCAAATGCATGTCCCTTTTCATTTGTAACTGTGCCTTTTCCAGCATAAATTATCATATTTATCAAGAACCCGTCAGGTGTGCATAATTCATAAAACTTTATTCCGTATTTGTGACTTTTATTTGGAATATACTGACGGAAATACAGTCTTCCTCGCCACAAGAGAAGAGCTTCATCTATCGATAGATTTTCTCCAGGCGAGTAAATTTTTTTAATATTATTTACAACATGATTGACAAAATGTTGTACTCTGTATAATCTGTTAGATTTATCACAATTCTCATCATAAAAACACATGCACCTCATAATATTTTGAAATCTATTTCGACTCATAATTTTTCCAAATATTTCTTGATGATAAAGTATATTTTTGGTCCAATAAAAGTTTAATTCGGGTTTTTTATTTAAAGGCATTAAAAGGACCAAACCAAGTGTCTTCTTCATTTCATCCATTGTAACATCAGTCCAATAACGAAGATTAGATTTAGAATCTTTTGGTAATTTTGTTAGGTTTTGTTGAGCACGAGCATTTGTCCACTTTACTACCTTTTCTAATAATTCATTATCAAATATTTTAAAAAAATAATCAATAGGTTTTGCGTTTGGCTCTAACCCTATTGTAATATTTTCTTTTCCGAGAAAATGTATATTATTTGGTTCGGGTATAATATCAATCCAAACATTTTGGTTAGCGTTATTCTCTTCAAGATTTTCATTAGTTAGATTTTCTTGCTCAATTTCGCTTTCATTTTCATTTGAACTGGAAGACTCGCTCTCCATATTTGAAAGATGAACACTACTATCAGAAGCTGAAAAATCTAATTCGCTTTCATTGAAGCTATTCTCCAATTCTTCAGCAATTTCTTCACGATCCATTATTTTTATAAAATTTTAATATTACTAAAATTTAATTATGTACTAATTATTATGTTAAACGTTAAAAAATAAAAGAAAATATATTTACCAAAACAACTAATTTTTATATAAACAAATTTTATATTATTATATAAAAAGTTACTCGTAAATTTTTGTAATTTTTTATTTCAGTTTTTGTGATATTATAATGTAAAACATCCGCATTGGTCTACATATCGTAGAAAACTGAACATAATATTCAACAAAACTTCACAACACATATATACGGGAAACTCCCAAAACTATTTTTTAAAAATTTCTGTTACAACTTAATTTAAAAACATTTGGCAATAAAATAGGCCCTAACCACAAACCAATACGGCACAAATAAGTGTCATGAATTCACAAAGACTAAAAGTAATCGAAAAAAAACCTAAAATAATTTTAGAATGTTTAAAGCTACAATTTGTTTTTATACTTTATGACACAAATAAGTGACGGTCGGTCTGTGGTGAAAATCGCATGTCACATATATGTGACGGCTGGGGGTGAACGTGTTAATTTTAAATACTGTGACATAATATTTTGTCTTTTTTATACCCGTATGACTATATAGTCAAAGGGTATAATAAATTTGCCATTACGTTTGTGACGCAGAGAAGGAGGGGGGGTAGATATAGACTCAAGTGTATGGATCGGATCAGAATCGAAAAATAAATCGATTTAGCTATGTATGTCCGTCCGTCCGTCCGTCTGTCCGTCCGTCCGTCCGTCCGTCCGTCCGTCTGTCCGTCCGTCCGTCCGTCCGCACGATAACTCAAAAACTAAAGGAGCTAGGATCTTCAAATTTTCGCAAATTCGTTTTTTTGCAATAGCCGTCATCGCTATTTAAATCCAGCCATTTTGGTCCATGGGTTCGGGTAGCTGCCATACAACTCCTTTTTTTATATGAGTATTACTCTGTACCTATTGCAGCTGCGTGTCTGAAATTTTGCCAAAAGGAGTTTAGTTTTATGGCCAAAAAGTCTACAAAATTTGGTTGGTCTAGTGGAGTGGGTTCGAGTAGCTGCCATACAACTTCTTATTTTATATGAGCATTACTCTCCACCTAATTAAGCTGGGTGTCTGAAATTTTGGTAAAACTAGTTTAGTGTATTGGCCAAAGTTTCTGCAAAATTTGGTTAGTCTACTGTAGAGGGTTCGAGTAGCTGCCATACAACTCCTTATTTTATATGAGCATTACTCTACACCTAATGAAGCTGGGTGTCTGAAATTTTGCCAAAAATAGTTTAGTGTAATGGCCAAAGTTACAGGAAAATTTGGTTGGTCTACTGCAGAGGGTTCGAGTAGCTGCCATACAACTTCTTCTTTTATCTGAGTATTCCACTACACTTAATAAACCTGTATGTTTGAAATTTTGACAAAAGTAATTAACCGGATGACGGTCATACGGGTATCCCAGAGTTGACACAGTCTACTCTACTACACTCTTCCTCGTTTAGTCTAATTGCGTTGTACAATTATATAATATTTTTTTCATTTTTAATTATCAGATATCAGATGTCGCCGATATCGGCTAAAATTATATTTTTGTACCCGTATGACTATATTGTCAAAGGGTATAATAAATTTGCCATTACGTTTGTAACGCAAAGAAGGAGGGGGGTAGATATAGACTCAGGTGTATGGATCGGATCAGAATCGAAAAAAAAATTGATTTAACTATGTATGTCCATCCGTCCGCACGATAACTCAAAAAATAAAGGAGCTAGGATCTTGAAAATTTCGCAAATTCGTTTTTTTGCAATAGCCGTCATCGCTATTTAAATCCAGCCATTTTGGTCCATGGGTTCGGGTGGCTGCCATACAACTTCTTTTTTTATATGAGTATTTCTTTGTACCTATTACAGCTACGTGTCTGAAATTTTGGCAAAAGTAGTTTAGTTCTATGGCCAAAGTTTTTGCAAAATTTGGTTGGTCTGTTGCAGTGAGTTCGAGTAGCTGCCATACAACTCCTTCTTTTATATGAGCATTACTCTATACCTATTAAAGCTGGGTGTCTGAAATTTTGCAAAAAATAGTTTAGTGTAATGGCCAAAGTTACTGCAAAATTTGGTTGGTCTACTGCAAAGGGTTCGAGTAGCTGCCATACAACTTCTTATTTTATATGAGCATTACTCTATAACTATGAAGTTGGGTGTCTGAAATTTTGCCAAAAATAGTTTAGTGTAATGGCCAAAGTTACTGCAAAATTTGGTTGGTCTACTGCAGAGGGTTCGAGTAGCTGCCATACAACTCCTTCTTTTATATGAGCATTATATTTCACCTAATAAAGCTGGTATGTTTGAAATTTTGCCAGAAGCAGTTAATGTTTATAATAATAATGATATAATGTTTATATAACGGTCATACGGGTATCCCAGAGTTGACACAGTCTACTCTACTACACCCTTCCTCGTTTATTATTTAATTTTTTGTCCGTTTAACTTTATGTAGATCGAATTTATTATACATCATGTAAGGTACTTCAGGCAAATAAGGCCTAGCTAACGAAATTTGATAAAATAAATAAAACTACTGAATAAATTCAATAACTTTTATTTCATTTTAGTTAAACAGAATATTATACTTTAAAAAAAAAACATAACAGTCCATTCTGACTAGGAAACATAGTCTGAAATTATAAACATTTAACAAAAATAATGTTTAAAATCTCCTTTGGATTGGCAACATCTAAAAATAGAAGTATATGGCGGTGACATATCTATTATTGGTAAAATAAGAGGTTTGACAAATAAAAAAAAGCCAGCACCTAATCATTTTAATGCTGATTGTCCATTTTCTGAAGACGATGATTGGGAGATGATTGAGAAGAATATTTCAAATGTTCTGCCAGCTAGTAAGAATAAAGGAATTACTGAACATATTGATTTATTACCACTGACAAGAAATGAATATGAAGAAAATCAGAATGAATTGAAAAAGTCAATGATAAGGAAACGAATCGATGAAGGAATTATATTTATATATTCAATAGAAAATACATATAATGAAAAAAATAAAAAACCAAAAATTGGTGACGTGTTAATTAAATTTAGAAAATTACTTGAGAGTTTAAAAGAGGAATATTTAGATTATATGGAAGCTTTTTCAGATGGAAGAGATAGATTTTTACCGCTTACTCTTTTTCAACAGCTTTTGAAACCTCATCAATTATCCATGTTCCTACAAAGGCCCTTTCCTCGTCTGAATGTAGTTCCCCCAAATATTCTTTTTCACTGCAAGTTCGACATAAAGAAAACATAAGTTTGTCATTTTGTTTTAGTGGAAGAACAGGATGTAGTAAGTGTGCGGGGGGTAAAATTTTGTATTTAATTAGTCCATCTATGTTATCTATTTTTAATTTAGAACAATCCACTTCTCCGACATAAATTTTAGGGTGACCAATAGGAAATTTTCCCCATTTACACACATACGGATATAAAGAACACACATCTATATATTTAATTTTTTCTCCAGGTTTACATTTATAGTGTGAATATATATTTCTTGTTCTACCTTCATAAAATGCATCTTTCGGATTCAAAGGTACTTTATTGATTGATGAATGATTTCGCAAATAATCCATGTTTTTATTAATTTTCATTTGTTCTTGAAATTCACATTCCCACATTTCAATTAAATTGTAACGGAGTGATTTTAAATGTTGAGATTTTGCTAATGTTCTCTCATACCTTTGGTTTAATGTATCATCATTGCTGTTGAATAAAGTTTTATCTCGGTTAATTGTTAAACATTTTGGATGTCCGTGGTAATAGCAACCATGAAATTCATCTACCTTTACACCTCCAATAATTTTTTCTTTACCATTAAGTGCACACTGAATATCAATTTGTCGCAAGTTTTTTTCCCAAATCAATCACTGGAGAGATATTTTTGAATGGTTATCTACTAATCTATATCCATTTTTTGGAATAAGACCTATGGTGTTAGCTTTCAAAAAATTTCTACGAAATAAAAGGTTACACGCTGAAGCTATTGTAGTGGCTTCCAAAAAGTGTTCTACATTGCATTCCTCTAAAAACATTTTTCTGATTTTAAGACATGCTTCGGTTAATATTTCGACATCACTTAAGCAGTAACTCACAAAATTTTTGTGAAAGTTGAATTCACTATTTTTATTTTTTTCATACCATTTTAAAAACTCATCATATTCATCTTTTTTCATATTATCAGGACTATAGTTTTCCATTGGTGGTAAGCATCCAATATAATTTTCATTTTCTTTCTTGTTGAAAAGATGAGGAAAATTACCTTTTTTGAATTCTTTTGAGAGGTCAAAAGCTTTTGTTAACTTTACCAAAGACATGGGGAAGTAATTCAAAGAATCTATAAATTTTATATTATCTATTAGCATTAGTATAATTTTAGTCCCTCGCATAATTATTTTTGGCTGAAGATCAGTTTTAGTTAATACATAGTTTAAAACAAACTGATGATCAAATGCTTGACCATTGTGTGCAATGACAACGATATGTTTAAATGTTTTTCTTAATTTTAAAATATGTTCCATTAATTTATCTATTATCATTTCTTGTTCGAAAATTGTTGTTCTAAATTTACATTTTTGGCAAAAGAATAAAGATTCAATATTGATACAGATATCACATCTTTGTTGAATGACACACAAATTAGGTTCATGCTGTTTCAAATCCTTAATTACAACTTTTGTCTCTAAATCATAAAAAATATATAAAAAGTCTTGGAATTTCTCCTCATTTTTGTTTTGTTGAATGTAGCACAGGTGATTATCTGGAACAAAATTTTGACAATTTTTGCAAAAAATCTCTCCACATGTATGATTTCTATTTGTTTTAAAAACTTTAAAGCAATTTTTACATTTTTTAATTTCTTCACACTTGCTTATTTTGGTTGAAGTAGAAGCTTTATGATTCTCCAAACATATAAGACCTCGAAAAGATCGATTACAGTCTTTGCACAATATATTTTTTATATTACCAGAACAGGCGGGCTCTTTTTGACAGCAAGGGCAGCTTTTTGAGCATCTATGTGCATTTTGTTCAGAGTATGGAATGTGACATTCTTCACAGTAATACTTTGCAACAAAAGCAGCGGTGAGAGAGCCGATTACATTGTAATGTCGTTTGTAGTGTAACAAATTTAATCTTTTACCATCATTGGTTCCTTTGAATATTACATCCCTACCTCTTGTTCCATATTTATAGACAACTATTTTGTATTTTGTTAAATACTCCTGATATTTTTTCAATTCAGGAATACCACAACCATCTGGTGGTATAATCACCCCTGTCATTTTTGTTAATTCTGTAGCTAGTGTAGTTTGAAGTTCTCCTGTATTCCTTAAGATACTCCGATAACTAACAGATTTTTTAACTTTGGCTATTGAAACAATAATTGTGCAGGAGAGACATAAATTATCCGTGTTTTTGATAACAATAATTCCTTTTCTTTTCTTGCATTCTTCATTGTAGCTTGAAAATTTGTTTGTTCTTCCTCTTCCAGTAGGTAGTTTAATATATGTGATGTCCAAACAAAATTTATCTGTACTTAATCCTGCAAATAAAAGAAATAATAAATAAATAATATTCTTTAAAAACAATCTTAAAGTGTATATACCTTCTGAATTACTCTGAAAAACTTTCAGTATTATATCCCAAATATCATTAAACTTCAAGCCGCTTGCAGTTTTAAAGTTGAGAAATGCTGGACGATCTTGAAAACTTTCACCACAAAACGTTATCCCGATCTTATCCATGGGACTTACTTCTCTAGTTACATGTTTGATTATTTGTTCGATGGCGTCTTTAATCCAATCTATTGGATTTCTATTAACCGGTATTGCCCTAATTACAAACTTTGTTTTCCGACCGTATATATTGAACCGTTTAATGTACGTTACATTTTCACTTTCTATTAAAAATCGCGGAAGATTTTCAGGGACTGGATTAATAAATTTGTTTAAAATTATTTTTTTAGCCATGTTTCTTCTTGATAACTTGGAGTGTACTATTATTAAAATATTTACCCTTACTATATCTATAAATGAAATACCTACATTATATTAACTTTAATATAAAAATTTTAACAACATTGTAGTCAAGACATTTTCAAAATGTGATAAATCATAGTTCTATAACAACAATTTATCTTAAATGCAATAATTTTTTGTAATATAATATAGTCATATTACATTCATATTACACTTCAAGTTCACATAATTTTATAATTTAGTTATTTTTTATTTTTTTTACTTTATAAATTGCATTTTAACTGTGTTTTCGCATTTTTATGCATTTTTTACAAAAAAATAAATTTTAATAATAAATATTAAATTTATGTTTTTTAATAATAAATTTAAATTAATGTATTGTAATCAAATTTCATGTTAATTTTAAGTTTTAGCTATAAGATTTTTTTTTTTTTTTTTTTTTGTGTTTGTAAAAACCTTGTTTTGGTTCAAAATAAAATAAAATAAATAAATAATATTACTCGTAAGAACTTGAAGGTATATTTAGTATAAATACAGTGAAATTTTCTGTAATAATTACAGTTTAATTCAATAATTGAACAGAAAAAATGGCCCAACAATTTTTAAATTTATACATGCCCAAAAACGATGATGTCGGATCATCTCCTCGTTTACCGGGAAAAAGGAGGAAGAAGAACGAAAGCGAGGAGCGACAGCTCCTTGAAGAAAACACCACAGAACAGCCACATGAACAACAGCAACATCCACAACAACAACGCCAACAACTACTACTATTACAACAACAGCAATAGCAACATCCACAACAACAACATCAGCAACATCCACAACAACAACAACAACAAGTACAGCAGCAACAACCTTATAAAAAAAAGTTTACAAAATTATGCAAACTAATTAAAAAAAAAAATATTTTCAAGCCATTTTTATGGCACAATGAAATAGAGCCTGAACGGCTTTATATATTAGATAAGATAAGGTTATATACGACAAAAGAAATGAAACAAAAATGGGTTTTTGAAACCCAAAAATTATATCATTTTCTTTTTTTTGTTAAAATTGCTTTTGTTAAAAGAAGCAGAAAACTACGCTCTTGCTGAAAAGCAATAAGAATTTAATAAAAAAATGTAAATAAAAAATAATAAATAAAATACAATAAAAAACAACAAATTTTTTTTAAGTTTCAGAATCCCAGGAAATAAAGAATAATCTTTATGTTTACTATAGGTACCAAAAGCAATTAACCTGTTTTTATTTTTCATTCTTTACAGCAAGGTTATATATGTAGATCAGACATAACAGTAAGTATATATGTTCAGTATCAGGCAATCTTGAAATGAAAAAGCTTTGCAGTTTAGTTCATTAGCATGTACCGCAAAGTTTAGCTACACTGGAAAATATCTGAATTTTGCCCCCTTTAAAATACATGGGATTTTTGCGCTCAGAGTGATATAGCTTTTTTTTAAACACAAAAACTGGTTTACTTTTAAAGAATTTGCACTTTTTTTTAAATCCAAACGAATCTTAATAAAATATAAATCTTTAAGCACTCTTCCATGTTTTTGTTTTCTTATAATTCTTTTTATTAATATTTTAACGTTATTTCAAACAAAAACAAAAAAAAAATTTTTCGAAGGTTAAATATTTTTTTATCTTTTTCTTTTATGTAATCAGAAAATTGAAAAGTAGAAAACTGGTTAGCACTTATTTTTTTTCTTTATTCCAAAAGATTAAAGATTGTTGACCTTTAAATTTTTTTATATTTTACTCTTCCAATTTTATAAAAACATATTTTCTTACTACTTTTTCATGTGCGCCTATTACTTTAAACCAAGTAAACAAACTTGTTTATTAGGAGTTAAACTACTTTCGGGTGGTTAACCTGGCCATTAATAAAAATGTAGGTCAATATGTCAAACTATTGCTATCTCTTTCTGGCTCAGCATTCACAGGACAAAGTATCCTAATACCTACTAACATTAATATATATAACAACTTTAGAACTTATTTTAATATTGTTTATTTCATAATCGTTTAACATATACTTTTGTTTATGATGCACATTTCTTTGTAACATAATTTATTTCAACTTAACTTAATAAAATACCTTTAAAGTCATTGTGGTTATCTACATTCATAATATTAATTATTTTAAAGTAAATTAAATATTTGTAGTGTCAGCTAATTTCGTTGCATAATGTATAAAAAGACGTAATTTTAAGTAAAATATATTCATTAGTAAATTTGAATTGAAAACTTAAAAAAGCGTTTTTTGTTTATTTATTTTTTATGGTTCAAACAACCCCTTTATCTATTCTATAGGTGTAGAGTATAAAAACAAATCCCAAGGTTTAAAGACTCCAAAATTAATAAAGACGGAAACTTCAAATTTGATACATTATTTCCTATTTCCGTTCATATTTAACATTTTTCTATTTTTAAAAGACTAAGAATTTTACCATAAAGCATGTTATGTATTTAAACTAGTTCTTTTAATAGCTCATAAAGGACAAGGTTTTGATCACCATTTTATTTTAAATAAATTGCTGCATAAAAGTGCCAAAATTAATCATGAGAGGCACTAAAATTGGAAAATGTTAATTGATTGGTGTGAACAAAGCAAAAATACCAAGTTCAATATGGAACGTGATTTAATAGAATATTGCAAAAATTATGTACATATTTTAACTGAAGCCTGTATTAAATTTTGAAACTTCTATTGCAAGTAAATAATGTACTATGTCCTTTCACTTAGACTACAAAAATTTGCTTCAGCAGCGACTTAGTTTTTCAAAGAAACTTTTTGGAACTGGAAGTTATAGATTTGATACTCCAAAAAGAATACTGATTTGTAGACAATCAATCAAATTGCTCTTCAGTGGCTTATTTGGGAAGAGGATCAAAAAAAGATTAATATTCAACATGCAGCAAGGAAAAAAGAAGCAATTATAAAAAATATAAAAATAGATGATTGAAATGTTAGAATGTGAATTTAGAGAACAATTGCTAGAAAAAGAAGATAAAATGTACTTTCTATAAATGACCGTCTCTTAAAAAACATTCCTTTAGAACCGTGAGCACGGAGCCTTATTAAATTTTTTCAATCTTTTTGATGAGGAGCCGAAATAGTTAGACTGATAGATTTGAAATTTCGCGCAATTGTTCTTCTTAACTAATGGCATTTATTGTATAAAGTTGATTGAAATATATTAACCCCTTCCGCTCCAGCGTGCTTCCAAAAATATTTTTATATCAGATTTGTGTCCAGTTTTACAGGTTGCTTTTGCAAAAAATCGGATACTAGCAATTAAGGAAACTAGAAGAGGATAAGATAACAAATTAAATATAAATGAAAATGAAAAGTGTAAAAAATATTAGGGATGAAATCATTAGTAGTAAAAATGTATCTTGTAATAATAGCAATAATAATATTATTGATAATAATAAAAATAATAATACTACTATTAATAATAATAATAATAACAATAATAATTTAAGTTTAATTTCCGATTATAAATCTGATAAATTAAACAAAGAAATTGATATCAAAGCTGTAAAAACAAAGAAAGTTAAAGAAGTGAAACAGATAAATATGTTAACTGTATTAAGGGAGAAACTCTAAATGATAGCTGTACCGATGTTGAAAAATCTAAAGGTAAAATTTTTATAGATCCTTTAGCACCACCGATAGTCAGATTAACAAGAAATGCCATTGAATCTAGTGATAATATTTATGCCACTTCTAGATTTAGAGATCATAGAATATATAATAATGTAAGATTGTTCTTATCTTATTTTTTTTTATGATCATGATGACATTTGATATGAGGGTATGACACAGACTAGTCTAGTCAAAAGAGAGGCTGCGATTAACCCGTTTGCTTAGACGACGCCATATAGTTTTCTATAAATTTTATTTAAAAACAATCAAAATTAAACTAATAGTTTTATAACTTTGTAAGATTGTGCAGGTCCTGACAAAATCTTACTCCATTTTTTTTATCGGACCAATGCCGTAGTAGTAAAGACGCCGTCTTTCATGTGACGTTAAAAGTCTCGAATTTAAACCCCAGTCAGATCATATCTAATAAAAAAACTATGTCGTTAAATTGTATAACTAATGTTGAAATTTGTTACATTTTTAAAATCGATAATTATCATTGCAAAGGATGCAAAATAATCTTCTTTTTTTGCTGACCAAATACGAATGAGTCCTTTGTAATATTTTTGCAGTACCTTCAATTGATTTAAAATCTTTCTCAAATTATGTTGTAAGTTGAGATAAAATTGCAAAATTTCTACTGGAACCCAGGCTAATTTCCCCTTTTTAGCACATTTTCAAAAAATTTTGTAAAAATGTGCCTATATAGCTTCACTCTGTCCGTCCGTCCGTCCGTCCGTCCGTCCCTTTTTACCTACGATTGACTAAAAAATATCAGAAATGGGTAGGTTTTGCAATAAAAATAATTTAATGTTAAAACTTTTTTTTGTAGCCCCCCCCGTTACGGAGCTACAGCCCCACAAAGTCGAAAAAAGCCCCATATTTAAACAGTTATAATTAGAGTTCTATAAGGTATATTTCCAAACTGAAAACTGTAACAGACAGCTGTTCTTATAAGCTTTACAAATTTTTAAAAACCAATTGTATAGGGTTACCATACGGTACTAAAATTTACCGTTATTCAAAACTAAGTTTTGCAAAATTTTTGGTCCCTCATAACTTCGGAACGGCTAAATCTAGAAACTTGAAATTTTGGTAGAAGTTAGATCCTTAGAAATAAGTAAGAGTCAGTTAACAAAATTTTTTTGTCACGCCCCCTCTTTAGGAGCTGTAAGGGGTCGAAAATTGAAATTTTGCTAAAAATTTAGCTTTTAAACACCTATAACTTGAATACCTGTCAAAATTTTTTTTTATTTGTATACAAAATTGAAAGCTCCAAAACGAAGGTTTCAATAAGTGTCAAAGGTTTTTCTTAATTTCGACTTTGTCCGTCCGTCCGTATGTTTACAAAAACTTTTACACCGTTTGAAATAGAGTAAAGAAATTTTAACCACGGGTAGATATTACAAAAAAAATAATTTCGTAGAAGAATTTTTTTCCTTAGCCCCACCCGTTACGGAGCTACAGCCCTTCAAAGTTTGAAAAAGCCCTATTTTTAAATTATTATAACATGAGTTTTGTTAAGTGTATTTTCAATTTGAAAACGGCAAAAGATAGCTGGTTTTATAAGCTTCACAAAAATATAAGGCTAAAATGTATAGGGTTACCATACGGTACTAAAATTTACCATTAAGCTAAACTCAACTTTTGCAAAATTTTTGGCCCCATATATCTTCTAAACGGTTCAACCTAGAGTCTTGAAATTTTGGGAGAAGTTAGGTCCTCCAAAATTAGTAGGAGTCGGTTAACAAAATTTTTTTGTCACGCCCCCTGTTTAGGAGCTATAAGGGCTCGAAAATTGAAATTTTGCTATTTTCAACCACCTGTAACTTTAACACCTGTTCAAATTTTTTTTTACAAATATGCAAAATTTATAGCTGCGGCATCATATTTCAACATACGTTAAAGGTTTTTCTTAAATTTGAAAGGGTCTCTTTAAATTGAAGAAATTGTTCTTTGTCTTAACCATTTTTGGTTTGATAATAATATTCTAGGTAAAATTCCAAATTTTGTTGGAGTTCAAAATTGATTTCCTAGAACCGAAAAAAATGGAAGGGTGAGGACAGGAGGGGGTGGGCAGATCCATCATAAGTTTGCTAAGCAAAAATTTGGGAACCTTCCCAATTGAAGGGCTACTAGGTCTTCAAAATTAAAACTTTTATGTTCTTATAAAACAATAACTTATTCACCATTGTAAGTTTTTCCAAAATTAAACGTTAACATTGAAGCTCCAACATTATATTTTGCACTTATTAACAGGTTTTCTTGAGTGCATTGGAGTTATATTCTAAGTAATTCACTATTAGTCATATAATTAATTATTAATGAAATAACAAAATTATAATATTATCATAATATATATTTTTATAAAAATAAATGATAAAATACTCAGTAAGAAACCGTATATAATTTTGAAAATGTGCTTTTTAAAAACCCTTGGTTTTTCCCCTCACTTGTTTTTCTTGATTCTGTATCTAAAATAGGAACAGGTATGAGTTCCCAAGAATCTACTGCTTTTCCTATAGCTTTAATTCCTTATAATGATTTAGTATTAGTGCAAATTAACCCCCTATAACTGTTGGAATTCTCAGCTTTCTATTCTATTTAATTTATTTTTTTTTTGTACCCGTATGACTAAAACTTAAAAGGGTATACTAAATTTGCCATTACGTTTATTGGTATCAAAATCGAATAATAAATCGATTTAGCCATGTATGTCGCGTCCGCACGTACAATAACTCAAAAAATAAAGGAGCTAGGATTTTAAAATTTTCACAACTTCATTTTTATGCAAAAGCCGGCATCGCTTTTAAAATCCAGCCAGTTTGCTCTATTGATTCGAGTACTTTTGCGACTGTGCGACCAAAACCACAAACTTTTTGAACTAAACTTTAAGATGGAACCTGTTATACAAATGTACAGGGATAGGAATATGGAAGGATTTTGGGATTGTGGGTAGGTTATTTGGGAAATTAGGATAATGGGGGATGGGCAAAATTAGGAGGACTATTAAGGAGAAAAATGTTAATATTCTTCTTAAATTTAATTAAGTCGTATACATACCAACTGTAGGAAACACATTGAACGGAATATGGTTCCAAAATCTCGACGTGCGCATATCAAACGAATTTCTATAAGCCGTGTTACGCCATCTTAATAATTCGACGCATTAGGAATGAACAACCGTTGCACTGCTTTTTTCACGTTGGACAACTTTGAGTGGAGGCATTGTTTTTATTTCATTAGAACAGGTGTTCGTCCCCACTAGGTATTTATTAAACAGGGTAAGTGATCAGACTGCACGACGATGGCTAAGTAGAGTGAGCATAACATTGAGATCATTTATAAGACAAATAGCTCTATTATTTTTTTTTTTTTATTTATTTGATTTAATTTCAGATAATATTACAATATATATAAAATTATGTATAAGAAACTATTTAATTAAAACTACAAACTAATTAATTATACAATTAAAATTAATTTTAGTTTAAAAATAATTATTTTGATTTCTCTAATTTTACTTATTTCCAATTTTTAATTTCTAAAGTTTTTTATATATTTTTTAAGTTTTCTATTAAATATTTTCAAAGTTTGTCTTTTCCTAATGTTTAGTGGTAATGAATTAAAAATTTTAGTAGCACTACATTTTAAACTTTTTGCTTCTTTGTGGTTGTAGCTTTGGGTATTTCAATATTTAATGATATAATTTTTATTTTATTTTTTTTATTTTATTTCATTAAAATAAAAAACCAAAACCAAACCAAACCAAACCTTAACCAAAACAAGGTTTTTACAAACAAAAAAAAGAAAAAAATATCTTATACATTTATATCTTATATATTCATAATTTAAAATTTTAAACAGAATTTAAAAAAAAAAAAAAAAAAGTGTAAGAACAATTAACAAAAATTAGAATACTTAGGTCAAATTACAATACAAAGTTTTTTTTTTACTATACAAAATATTAAAAATTTAATTTTTTAAAAATTTAAACAAAAAAAAAGAACAAATAATGCTTACCGAACAAAAACAAAAAAAAAAGCACTGTATGAGCGTCATTACTTATGATATAATATCATATAATATGTTAATATGTACTTGAACTTGAAATTATTATTAAGTTTACAAAATAGGTTCATTTAAAAATTTTTGCTTAAGTTTGTATTTAAAAGTGTTTCTAGATATATATGTTGAAAAAAATAACTATGTTTATTAAATGTAGTGCAACATCTGTTTATAGGTTCATTATTTGCGTATTGAGTTCTGTGAGTGTTTTCAATCAAAAATTTAGTGTTTCTTGTTTGTCTAACTTCGTTATTTATTCTGACTTTATACGTTAGAATGAATTCAATATTTTTCAATCAATTTATCAATTAGCAAGTGAAACAGGATGAAAGAATTTCCCTGCGTGATGCAAGAGTTAACATTTTCAAGGTATTTAGTCTTGTAATGTAGTTTGGAAGAGTGGAGTACTCTGAAGGGTCATATTGGTTTCTTAGAGCAAATAAAAGAAACTGTTTTTGAACAGATTCAATTCTTTTAGAGTGTGTTTGAAATACCGGATCCCAAACAATGTGACCATATTCTAAAGTAGACCGAACCAAAGAACAATAAAGTGCTTTTGTTACTGCTACGTCATTAAACTCTTTGGCCTTTCTTTTAATGAAACCTAACATTTTATTTGCTTTTGCAATCATCTGTTCGTAATGAAGATTAAAATTTAATTTATCATCCAAAAGAAGATCGGTCATGCTATTCGCCCTTTCGAGAGCTAAATTGTCTATTGAATAAGTAAAAAGTATTGTATTTCTTTTACGTGTAAAGCTTATGACCTTGCATTTCTCAATATTTAGTTCTAATCTATTGGATATGCACCATTCATGTAAGGAATGCATGTTTTCTTGAAGTAATTGAACATCAGAGTTATTCTTAATAACATGAAAAATTTTAAGATCGTCAGCAAATGCAATATGAGATACACCTATTAATTTTTTCAGAAAGATTTGAAATGAATACATTGAATAGAAGTGGACCTAAATGGCTACCTTGAGGCACACCAGAAGTAACATAAATTGGGTTTGACAAATGGCCTTGGAAATTTATGTTCTGAATTCTTCCAGTAATATAAGAGCCAAGCCATGCCAAGAAAGAACCAGATATGCCCAAAGTTTCAAGTTTCTTCAGCAAAATATTATGATTAACACGATCGAAAGCTTTGCTAAAGTCCGTATAAATTGCGTCAACTTGATAACCCTTCTCCATTTCATTTAAGATTTCAGAATTGTAAACTACAAGATTTGTAGTAGTAGAGCGACGTTTTCTGAAACCATGCTGTTGTTCATTTAGTTTCATATTAATAATAGGTGTGATTTTGCCCACCGCAATTTTCTCAAACAATTTTGGGATAGTCGAAAGGATGGCTATTCCTCGATAGTTTTCGACAGAAGCTTTGTCTCCTTTTTTATGAATAGGGGTCAAAAAAGATGATTTTCAAGCAGATGGGAAGGTGCCTGACGAAAGTGATATATTAAATATAATGTGAAGTGGATACGTCAAATAACTAATGCAATTGTATAAAAAAGAAGGAGCAATTAAATCCGGACCCACACCTTTTTTAAGATCGAGGTTATTAATTGCTTCATAAATTTCATTTTCCGAAATATACAAATCTTTTATAATTGAATTAGTATTATTAAACGAGTTTGAAATTGGGATATTGATGGATAAGTCAAGCGGACGAAAAACTTTTTGAAAGCAATCTGCGAAGAAATTACAGAGTACATTAGGATTTGAAGAGAAAACATTGTCTTTAGACATAGAGTTTGGATACCCACAAGTCTTTCGTTTTGTATTGACAAAGTCAAAAAACTTTTTTGGATCCGTAATTAATTTACTGCCGATCTCACATACATAATTATCATATGCCAAATTTGATTTATTTTTAAATTCTGAAACGAGATCCTTATACATATCTAATAAATTAGTATCAGGCTCCTTTGTAAGTTTAATTATTTTATAAAGTTTGTTGCGCTGATTGCGCAAAGTCCTAAGTTCTCGGTTAAGCCACGGTTCTGTGGTCTTATCCTTTTTACGTATTTTAGGTACGTAGGAGTTGACTATATGAAATAATTTCATATAGAAAATAGATACTGTTGAGTCAATGTTCTGTTGTCTTAACAGTTCGTCCCAATTAACAACCGATAAAGCATTATTAATGCTTTGATAATCGGCATTAAGAAAATCAAATACAATATTATTATTGTAAGATTTAGCAAAAAGTGGCGTGATGGAAGAAAATTCAAAAATGCGTTATGATGAAGTGAGTTGGAGAATAAATTGGCTGTATCATCAGCGAGTTTAACTTCCACTTTATCATATGCATTAGAAAATGCAAGATCTAACCACTTATTATTTTTGTTAGGAAATCTGATAATTTTCTGTAAGTCGTTACCATAAAACTCGCTGATAATATAAAAAACAGTTTCGTCATTAAAATTAATTGGTAGTAGCAGGTTATCAGAATCGTCTACTATAAACGATAGTGAAGGACGATTGAAATCCCTAAAAATGAATATTGAATCATCCTCATTCAATTTTGATATAATATCATGATATATATCAAAGAAGTCAGAATATGTGGAATTGTCAGTATTGGGCGGAAAGTAAACGATTCCAAGGTATAAAAATTTTTTACCTAAGTTCACTTTTATAAATTTATGATCGAATAAAAATATAGATGTCCTAGTATGTAATGGTGTACTATACAACTCGTTATTAACTGCAAGAAGAACACCGCCTCCACGAGAACAGTTTATAGAATTGTATTCCCTGTCTTTCCTGTAAATTGACCAATTACTGTCCAGTATTTCTTGATTTTTGAAGGAATCCTTTAGCCAGGTTTCGGTAAAAGCTAACACGTTGAATTCACAGGACTTAGCATCAACATACAGTTTTTTTAGCTTACCTCTCATACCCCTACAATTATGATAGAAGATTTTAAGTTTATTACTATCTTTATTTTTAAGGTACATAATGCTAGATGATGTATGAACTGAGACTAGGTAAGTATTAATGCTATTTTTTCCCACTAAGGGGACGAAAAAAGTCACTGCTACTTTTCTAATTCTTTGTAAATAATCGATTCTTTTGCTTTTAAGGTGACTGCAATAGGCTTGTAGATCTTTTTCGACCAATTTAGAAGAGGCCCCGAAACCTTCATGATATTTAACAAATAATTTCATTAATTCCTTTGGGTTAGAAGGTAAACCTTCTTAATCAATAAAAATTTTAATTTTGAGTTTGGTTTTATCGTCTACACAAAGGTCGTCATCTTCCTTATGCAAATAGGCTAAATAGAGTCTTACATTTTCATAAATTTTTTGATCTCTAAAACGCGACAGAACATAAGTATGATCATCTTTCGCTATCGCGTTTTTCGTTAATCTAACTATAGGAGGCATTAAAGGATTAATGAAACTAGCATTGGAAGGAGTTGAAATAGATGCTGTTGGCGTATTAATACATGAAGTTGTATTGCAAGTAAAATTTGAAATTTGTGTACATGGAGTACCGACTATAATTATTTCTCCCTGCTTAAACTTAGGATATTTATGTTTAGACGTTATTGGAGTTGTTGTGCTAATTAAATTTGAATTTGAATTTGTGGTAATTAAATTTGAATTTGAATTTGAGTTTGTAGAAGTGGTTGAATTTCACATTGTGTTAGTCATTATACTTGAATTGTACTACTAACCGAAATTTCAAGTGGCTTATTTAGCGAATAAGTAACTAAGTTAGACGGAGGCAAATAGTTATGAAATTTAACAGGTGTTTGAGTTAATAAAATGGGTTGTGTATTGCATGAATTTAAATTATTGTTATTATTATTATTATTTTTATTATTATTATTGTTATTACTATTATTTTTATTATTATTGTTATTGTTATTATTATCATTATTATTATTATTATTATTGTTATTATTATTATTATTATTATTATTAATATTATTGTTATTATTATTATTGTTATTACTATTTTTGCGTAAAATAGGCTGTGTTTTGTTTTTGCTTATAATATTTTTTTTATTATTTGTGGACTTAGTGTTATTGCGTGTATTTCTGTTCTTGTTTTTTTCTGTGATTGTTTTGCTATTAGCGTTATTGATATTAAGTTTATAATATAATTATTTCTAGTATTATATTTTTCTCTATTTATTAAATTTAAATTTGATTTAATATTAGTATTTATTAATTTATAAATATATTTACCTTTTTCAATATAGATTAATTGGTTAATGTCTAATTCATTTTTTTTATACAAATACTTAGTACTAGTTCTGTAGTTATATTTGTAAAGAATTTTAAGCGCTTTATGCATTAAAATACCAATTTGATTAATATAGAAATTTGAGCACTGGCTCCAACTACATATATTATACCTTATTCTTGATAGTATATGACTATTACAAATAAGCTTGGCTGCATGGTGGGAAATACCGCCACATCTTTTTATAGCTAAAATAATATGCATAACTTTTTTCTTCACGTTTTTGATATGATTGTCCCATTTCACATTATCATCAATTATTATTCCGAGATATTTAACCTTATCTACTCTTTCAATAATTGTTTCCCTTATTTTAAGAGTAATATTTTTGCTATCTTTTCTTTGTGTTTTAAATAACAAATAGTTGGTTTTTTTAGCGTTTATGCAGAGTTCATCGTAATCTAGCCAATTACATGTCGCATTTAGATCCTTATTTAGTATATTTTCCAGTTCTTGTAAATCTTTTACCGATAATATTAACTAATTCTTGTAAATCTTTTACCGTTATATTATCTAATCCATAGGCTGCATTTCTGTTTAACTTCATAATAATTTGATAAATCTCCGTTTCAGTAACAGGTCTAAGAAATAATATTTTATTTTTGAATTTCTGCTAAATCATTAGATAGCTCACTTGACAGTGAAATTTTTCGGTGTTGTATTAACCTGATGTTTAATGTTACAATGGCTAGGAAATTCATAGGAAGCAACAAGAATGCTGTCGTCTGCGAAACTGAGATAGAATATCATTGATGAATATTAAGAGGAGGGTGTCAAATTTCTCAGATGACAGACCATCGACAAGTACACCAATTGTGCGATTCGAAGGGAAATCTTCAATCCATTAAGGAAAACCCTACCTAACCCTAAAGCTCTGCACCTTGATAATAAAGAAGCATGCCATACTCGGTCGAAAGCTTTAGAAATATCCAGCGCTACAACATCAGCTTCATCAGAGTGGTGAAGGCTAATATTGAGCTTCTCAAAAAGGTAAGTAATGAGATCACCTGTTGAACAACGGGCTCTGAACCAGTATTGTCTATCATGAAGCAAACCTTTAAAACCCGGGTATTTAATACCTTTTGATTTGCGATTTTTCCCATTACTTTAGAAAGGACCGAAGTTATAGCTACAGGGCGGTAGTTCTGTTCCTTTTTTTGGAAATGAAAAAACTTGCACAATCTTCCATTGTGCAGGTTGAATAGCCGAGGTAAAGGATAAATAGGTTTTTTTAAGAACCATCTTTGTGATTCCATCAGGACTGGCTGATTTGTTTGTATTAAGATTCTTCAAGATTTTCATCAATGCTCGTGTCCTTAAGTAGATTCTTCCAAAGTAGCAGCCAACTTCTGGAATATTTGGTGGTCTTTGAGTTGACTGTGGCAATGTTGAGTTAAAGGAAAATTGTTTGCCAAATAATTTCGCCTTCTCTCTTGAATCGGATACAATTGAGTTGTTTTTATCAATAAGCGGAGGAAAAGAAGACCCGCTAGTGTCCTCCTGTAGATTTTTTGCAAACGTCCAAAACGATTTGCTATTCTTTGACATGTGCGAGAGTTTTTCATTCAACGCTCGGTTGAATAAGAATTTTGGCTTATTGATAACTCTCTTGCATCTGTTTCGAACCACAATATAGTTGGCCCTGTGAAGCTCTAACAGGATGATCTGGTATTGTTTAAAAGCCTACTCTTTTTTACAAAAGGTTTCTTTGCAAGTGAGTTTAAACCATGCTTTGGAATTCCGTTTAATAGTTTTCATGGAGTGAGGAAAATACTTATAAGATCCTTAATATCTAATATTTCATACTTATAAGATCCTAAATTTTCAAATCAGATCCTTAAATTCATACTTATAAGATCCTTAACTTTTAATATTTTGTACTCCTTGTGGATGTGATTAGTTCTATGACTTAAACAAAAAAGATTTTTGATGGCCTTGTTTTGTATTTTTTGTAGTGTTTCTAAATTTTTCGCAAACGTGTTGCCTCTTTCTACGTAAAATGGTTTCACTAATTGCACTTGCAGCGAAGTTGACATTTTTACCGCGGAAGCACAATGACCAGTCAAAAGCTTTGAAAAAATTGTTCAAGCCCTCCCAGTTAGCACGACTATGTTAATTGTTTTTTTATTTATTATTTAATTATTATATCTCAAAGAGCATTGCTCGTCTAGAGTATATTACAAAAAAAAAAATTATTTGATTTATACTAAACAAAAATATGACACATGGCAAAGTTGTAAAACAACATAAATTACAAATTACTATTCATTTACAATTAGAATAAAGAAAAAAAAAATACTGAAAAAAACAATAAATACTTTTTAGTTACGAATATGAATTTAAATATAATTTGATAGAAAAGTATTTTTGATTATGTCTTTTGAGTTTATTTGTTGTAAAATTATTGCTGTCTGCTAATTCACTTAATAAATTGTTGTATGTTCTCATACCTGAGTTTAATATTGGTTCTAGCCCATTTAAGTTAAGGCCTGCGACGAAACGTAGATGATATGTATATATGGTACAAGATTGATGAATTTCATTATTTGTAGTAAGCTTGGCGTTAGACTTTAATTTTTTACTGAAAATGTTATGGATATTGATGGATTGGTTCATACTTATAAGATCCTTAATTTTTAATATTTTGTACTCCTTGTGGATGTGATTAGTTCTATGACTAAAGAACTCCCTTGTATTACACCATATTCCACATTTAATATATCGCTTTTGATTTGATCTGATTTCGTGTACTGTTTTCTGTTATCAAAATAATTTTCAAACCACTTGAACTCTTTACCTATTACTCTACGTTGAAAAAGAATTTTTGAGAGTATTGACCTTTTTCAACTTGGAAAAGCAGACTGGATATGCAGACAGACTTTTTTTTTAATTTTAACTAAGTGTTGACATTCAAGATCTAACCATGGATTAGTATATTTTATTTTTTTAATGAAAATCTTTTTTTTATCGCTGAATTATCGGAACTTTGTAATACGGAACTATGTAATTGACAATATCAGTCTCATCTACACATATCCAGGTTTCTGTGAAAACTAACAGGTAGATCGTGCAAATTACAAGATCCAATATAGGGGTTATATTATCAATTTTATTTCTCAGGTTACGAACATTCAGGTAGAAAATTTTAAGTGAATTCTTATTATCAAATTTGATATAATCCATTTCATTTAAATCAATTACTGTCGAAATATTGGGTATATTATTTTTGTCGAGAATATTATTGGTATTAGGTAAAGTATTGCTGTTAAGGTTATTTTTCATTGAAGGCGTTCTAAATCTTTATCAGAAAAAACTTGAATTATTTTGCTTTTAACTGATTTTTAGCAAGTTTTTTTTAAATCTCTACCTTTTTTGAATAATTTAGCAAAATATGGTGTAATTTTTTCATTAGTAAATACTATACCCGATGGATTGCTACTTAAGTTCCTTTATCTCTTTTCGCGTGTTATCAAATTTATTACTATCCATTGACTGCTGTAAAAGTATTTTATCCAATTTTACTGAGACAAGATCTTCACTCACATTAATGGATTGATTATTAAAACTTGTGCTGCTTACATTAAGACCTACTGATTTACATTTTTGGCGCTTCTTATTGCAGGTAACACAAAACCAAATTTTTGCAGGATTCATCATAAATTTTTATTTTTTGACGTTTCATAGTAGTTAGTTTGTTTAACCAGAACTGATATTTTTCTCTTAATAAACTCCTGGTTCGAATTTTTGTTTTTAATTTTAATTAAGTGTTGGCATTCAAAATCTAACCATATACTGTTATGAACTTCATTGTCCAAGTCACTACATTTTGGATGGAACCACTTCTACCAATCTCCATCACATTGTAAATTGTTATTATTTTTTAAATTAATATTTTTATTACATTTGCCACATATATTACTTTTGTTTGACATTTTGCATACTGGTATTTTGGGAGGAGTCCTTATACTGACTATACTTGTAGTGCTTCCTGGACTGTGGTTAGAGCCACCTAAAAGACAACCAACTAAAATCACATATTTTTCAGGGTGAGCGATTAAAAAAAATCCAAAAGGTAATCTCTTGATCAGCTCGGTCGGGGTTGCTAGTGGAATTTTGGACAAGCTGAGAGAGATGGAGAAGTGAGGAGAATAGTTCAACTTGTTTCTCAATTGAGTTTTGATTCAAAGAAGAGTTACATGAAAAATGAAGCCAGTTCTTGTTGTGTACTTTGAAATCCCCCGCCAGAACAATTTAGATTTCTGGACATGATTCCAAAATTTCATTGATCTGATTTGAAAGATTTTCAATTTCGACAGCAATTTCCTGTTCATTTGAGTTGGGAGATCTGTATAGAAAACAGAAGTATATTACATGCTTTTCAACGAGAATTTTGACCCAAATCTAGTGAAAGGTTGGGCTAGCAGTTTCGTATTTATGAAGGGTGCTGAAAGTAAAGTCATTTTTAATGTAAATCGCGATTCCTCTTTTTGGGTACCTAAGTGTGAAACTAGTGAGTAGCAAGTAATATTAAAATTATCATTTCGTCCACTGACTTGTGTTTCACCAAGGGCTAGGATTTCAAATTTTGCAGAGTCAATATGACATTCCCCGGCAATTAAAATTCGTTTGTAGACCACAAATATTACAAAAATTACCTCAAAAAGTGGCAATTTTTAGTTTAAATTAATAAAATAGATACAAAAACAAAATGTTTTTCTCTTTTTCGTTTTGAAAAGATTTAGGAATAAAAAAGTATTAAAATATTATAAAAACAAGTAAAGAAACAGTCAGTCGGTGCAACCAACTTAGAAATACCCTACACCTATTTGGTTCAAAATTAATGAGATATCCATAAGTCATTTTAAAACCATAACATTGTTATTAATTTGTTCGTAAGATATAGCTAACCAAATTAACTTTATAATACTAAAAACATTTTCTAATTAAACTATCTATTAAAAAATATTACAAATTCTTACTAATTTATCTATTTAAAAATATTAAAAAATAAAAAAACTTGAAATAAATGAAAATATATTTATTCAAATTCAATTACAAAAGTGGAAAAATTTGAATTATTAAATTTTGTGATAAGAAGTTAATCAAAGCATAATATATTTAATAATTCAAATTTTTCAAAACTGCAATTATTTTAAATGGTTAGTTTATGTTCCTATTAGAAAAGCTTATAAACGCAAAATATGCAAAAATGTATTTCTAAAATACAATTACAAATTTAGAACTTTTCATATAATTCATTTAAATATAAAAATAAATTTTACATAAATGCAGCAAGTAACTTTGAATATAGCTTAAGTAACGTACACGATATCTTAATTATATATCACCTATGGTTTTTAATTTATAAAATATTATACTAAATATGTTTTATGGTAAAATTCTTAGACTTTTAAAAATATGAAAGTGTTAAAAAAAACGGAAATAGGAAAGAACCCTCGTGTATCTTATTTAAAGTTTCTATCTTCTTGACTTTCAAAGATCAGCTTTTTAATTTTGGGATTTCTTTGGAGGCACCTGAACCACCACTACAACTACACGTCTAAATTTCAGGGACACATAAGAAATAGGTAATATCTTTGTTGGCTTCGAAATTATACTCGTTCGGCCTTAAATCGATCAAAAGGTTCTAGAATCTGAACACATTGTCCGAACTCGACCAGAACCAATTCCCATGGTACTTTCATTACTAGTAACCTAGAGTTTAAATTTCATCAAAATAGCGGCATTATTTTTTCAATTATGGTGTTTTTAAGATATGTGTTTCTTAGCTTTTCAACTTTTCAGAGGTTCCAGAACCCGCAACCTTGGTACGATTTCGCCCATATGCAGTCCTCATCGTACTTTCAATGTTAATTAACCCTTGTGTACAATTGGAACGTTCTATTTAATTTTAAGTTACTATTTTTAGTAATTTCGACTATAAGCTTTTAAAACTTGGGAGGTCTAAGTGGGGTACTGTACCACCACTCTTTTTGATCCCAAATTGAGGGACGCGCAGAAAATAGTAAAGAGCACCCATGTGTCAAATGTGAAGCTTCTACATTTGTTTCAAGTTGCTATCTTTATTAATTTTATAGATATGTTAAGGTCTTCGGAAATGTGTGGCTGAGTTATCGTGCCTACGGACGGACGGACGGATATGGCTATATCGACTCAGGAGGTCAGGCTGATAATAAGTATATATACTTTTCCATATCTAGCTCGCTTCCTTTAGGTGGTTACTAACACCATACCAATGTTAATATACCCTTTTACCTATTCTATAGGTATAGGGTATAAAAAATAAATAAAAGAAAGGTACTTACCTTGCCGCAATTTTGGAGATGCGGCTTTATTATCCCAGTCACAACACTTAATTTTTTTATTTTTTTTTTTTGAATCACAAGTGAAAATGAATTTTAAAATTAAAAAAAAATTGTTACTTCATGTAATTTTAATGTATATTTTATTTTAAATCAACAAAAAAAGATAGAAATTAAAAAATTAAAAAATACTTCAAAATTAGTATTATTTTGTGCTTAAATTAGCAAACATTGTTAACCTGCTGAAGGTTGAATGATATCTGATATAGTCACAATCGTAATGACCAATTTAGTAGTAAACTATACTTTTTTAAATAGTAAACTATATTATTGCGGACATGATGGAAGTTTGAAGCTCCCGCTAAGTTTCAAGAGTCTGTATTTCTCAGAAAATAAGTGGCTTATGTTACTTATATTGTTTTTAATATATAATTTTATTTTAATAAAATTGTAAATTTTTTAATGCCATCATTGATTAAGAACACACATATCTAAGTTTATAAAGCAAAAAACTTAATTGTATATGTTAAAAAACTAGAAAATTTTAAATTTGAACTACTTACTGATTCAGATTTCGGTCATTAGAACCGCTTTGGCTTTGCACTGTATCAGCGTGTCGTCTTTCCTTATGAGAAACAATTCCCATTAGCTTCATCCATGGATTATTTTGTGATCCATGCCCCCCCATTCCACCGCTTTGCCACATTGTCATTTTCAATAATTATTTTATTGTATTTATTTTATTTAAAAATAGTATGTATGTTTATATTTACATATAGCATTTTTCTCTAACTTTATATTCACCAAACATTAAAATATCGTATATACAACGGTAATATTTTCATTTATTAAAATTAAAAAACTGCTTATACTCATACTTCATATTTCTTTATTATTCTGTTATTAAATAATGATCATAGTTTAATATTATTGTATAACAGAAATAATAATAATTTGAAAACTAAGGAAATATATACTATTAATAATTTAAATTAATAGTCTTAAATAATTGCCTATGCAACAATTATAAATAAAAAAAAAATAATATGTAAGTAAGTTTAATTTTAATAAAATAATATATTTCTTTAAAATTTTTTGTCAACAGTTACAGTTTGCTACATTATTTTTATAGTATTTTTCTAATATTCTTGTTTCATCATAAAATTTACTACAATTAATCATTTTACATTTTTTATCACTGTTACCCATTTATCTTAATTCTGCTTTAAAATAATTCGAAAATTGTGACAAGTTCATTTGGTTTCATTTTGTTGTTTAAAACTGAAAAGAAAAAATTTTAATAAAAGCAATATTTTATATTACTAAAAATTTTTATCTATATATATATAAAGTAAAGTTTGTTTATTTGCTTGTTTGTTTGATTGTTTGTTTGTATGTAGCGAATAGACTCCTAAACTGCCCAGCCGATTTTCATTAAAATTTGTATATAAAGGTTTTTGGGTACGGAAAGAAATCTTGGCCTAAAATTTTGACTAACGTACCGCCAAGTTGGACCTGTGGTGCAAGTATTTAAACTTCTTTGTTCTAAAATGAAATGACCGATTGACTTCAAATTTTGTATACGTGATGCTCTATGAGAATTGAGTTGACACTCTTAACAGTTTTTAATTTGTTAACCCATGTCGGGCCAACGGGTGGTCAAAAAAAAATTTTATCCGATTTTACGAAATTCTGCTTTGGCTTAAAAGAAAGCCCCGAAAAAAATTTTGTTGAGTTCCATTAACCCATTGCGGCCCAACAACTTTTTATAGGTTTTTTCAATACTTTACTCTAAATTTGAAACGGTTCGACCAATTGACTTCAAATTTTGTATACGTGATGCTCCTTGAGAATTGAGTTGACACTGTCAACAATTTTGGAATTTGTTAACCCATGTCGGGCCGACGGGCGGTCAAAAAAAAATTTTGATCCAAATTTTGTCCGATTTTTTGTGCTTTGGCTAAAAAGAAAGCCCCAAAAAAATTTTCGTTGACTTCCATTAACTCATTGCGGCCCAACAGCTATTTATAGGTTTTTTCAATATACTTTACTCTAAATTTGAAAGGTTTTGACCAATTGACTTCAAATTTTGTATACGTGATGCTCCTTGAGAATTGAGTTAACACTATTAACAATTTTGGAATTTGTTACCCCATGTCGGGCCGACGGGTGGTCAAAAAAAAATTTGGGTCCGAACTTTGTCCGATTTTTTGTGCTTTGGCTAAAAAGAAAGCCCCAAAAAAATTTTGTTGAGTTCCATTAACCCATTGCGGCCTAACAGCTTTTTATAGGTTTTTCAATGTACTTTACTGTAAATTCGAAACGGTTTGACCAATTGACTTCAAATTTTGTATACGTGATGCTCTTTGAGAATTGAGTTGACACTATTAAAAGTTTTGTAATTTGTTAACCTATGGTTGGTCAAAAAAAATTTTGGGTCCAAATTTTGTCCGATTTTATGAAATTCTGCTTTGGCTAAAAAGAAAGCCCCAAAAAAAATTTTATTGAGTTGCATTAACCCATTGCCGCCCAACAGCTTTTTATAGGTTTTTTCAATACTTAACTCTAAATTAGAAACGGTTTGACCGACTTTCTTCAAATTTTGTATACGTGCTCCCCTGTGAGAATTGAGTTCACATTCCAGATTTGGAATTTGTTAGCCCATGTCGGCCCGACGGTTGGTCAAAATATTTTTGGAAGCTAATACTGTCAAAATTTGCGAAGTACTGCTTTGGCTAAAAAGAAAGCCTCAAAAAAATTTTGTTGAGTTCCATTAATCCATTGCGGCCCAACAGCTTTTTATAAATTTTTTGGTTGCTTTACTCTAAATTAGAAACGGTTTAACCGATTTTCTTCAAATTTTGTATATGTGTTCCGTTTTGAGAATGAAATTAACTCTTTTAACAGACTTGCAATAAGGTTAACCCATGCCGACCCGACGATTGACAAAAAAAAGGTTTGGAAGCAAATTACGTCCAATTTTGCGCAATAATCCTTTGCCCAAATAGAAAGTGTAGGTCCGTTAATCCATTTGGACACAGTGGCTTTTTATAGATTTTTGCGTTACTTAACTCTAAATTAGAAACGATTTGACCGGTTGACCCCAAATTTTATATGTGTGAAGCAACTTGAAAATGGAATTGAGTCTGTTAACAGTCGGTCCTACGATTAGTCAAAAAAATTTTTTGGAAGTAAATAACGTCAAATTTTGGAAAGTAGTTTGTACTGCTTTGAATTACCGAAAGTTTCAAAAATTACTAAAATAATCCTAGAAAAATCGTTTTAAAAAGATTGCTTTCATATACATTTTAAAATTTACATGTGAAAACCGTGTGGAATTTTTGGTGTTAACTTTTTGCAGTAACATCCACTTTAATTAAACCTCCATTGAGAGGCGCAGCAACGCGCACCGGGTATTAGCTAGTTAAATATAAAACTAACAGAGCTTCTACTCGAATTTTTTTATTATCGGTGGAATGTTTGATAAGCTCATATAAAAAAAGAAGTTGTATGGAAGGTACTCGAACCCTAGAGCCAAAATAGCTGATTTTCAATAGTGATGACGGCTATTGCATAAAAAGAAATTTGTGAAAATATCAAAATCCTAGCTCGTTTAGTTTTTGAGTTATCGTGGGGACCAATTGACATACATAGTTAAATCGATTTATTTTTCGATTCTTATCAGATCCAAACACTTGAGTCTATTTCTCTCCACCCCCATCTCCTTCTCTGCGTCACAAACCTAATGGCAAATTTATTATATCCTTTGACCTAAAGCGATATATTTAAATTATTATAACAAGAGTTCTAGTATATTTTCGATCTGAGAATGGTAAAAGACATTTGTTTTTTTTGGTTTTATAAATTTTTCAAATGCAAATATACAGAGTTGTCATATGGTACTAAAACTAACCGTTATGTTAAACTCAATTTTTGGAAATATTTTAGACCCACATAACTAGTGGACGGTTCAAGTCAGAGACTGGAAATATTGTGAGAAATATACCCTCAGATGGTAGTAGAAGTCATATATATTAGTAGAAATCTGATAAGAAATTTTTTTGACAAGCCCCCTATTTAGGAGCTCTAAGCGGTCGAAATTTGAAATTTTCCTATGTTTTGGCACCTCTAATTTAAATACCCGCCTAAATTTTTTTTTTAAAGCTGCAACATTATAAATCAACATATGTTAAATATTTTGCTTATATTTGAACGGGATTCTTTAAATTGAAGAGAGTGTCTTTTAGTTTTAACCATTATTGTTTAGATAATAAAATTATAAGTCCAATTACAAATTTTGGTGGAATTGACAATTTAACATAAAAAAATGAAGTGGGTGAATGGGGGTGATAATATCCTCAAGAATCTGCATAAGTTTAAAAATTTGGAAAATTTCATGTTTTTTTAAATGAGTAACATGTTCACCAGTGTATATTTTTCCAAAATGAAACGTTAACATTGAAGTTCCAACATTATATTTCACAGTTGTTAATAGGTTTTCTTGAGTGCATTGGCGTTATACTCTAAGTATTGATTTCACTATTATTCATAACTAACAATGAATTGATAAAATATCTAAATTCTAATTTTATCTTTTATTGTTATAAATATTTTTTAAAAGTGAAGTTTAGTGAAGTTTAAATAATACAACAGGTTACGGCTCCAGAGCCGTTTTAAGCTTTTTGGTACTTTTGACATCGAGCCGAAACGGTTTAACTGATTGGCTTGAAACTTTGCATATATATTCCTCTTAGCTAACGGGATCTGTTGTATGAAGCTTGCTGTAATATATTAACCAATTTGGTTTCCGGTTTGTAACCATTTTTATACCCTACAGATGAAATAGGAAAAGGGTATATTAACTTCGGTATGGTGTTTGTAATCATCTAAAGGAAAGTATATATATTTGTGGTCAGCGATATAACCATGACCGTCAGACCGTCCGTCCGCCCGTATGCACGATAACTCAAAAACTAATGGAGCTATATTGATTAAATTTTAACTGCAGGTTACTAGAACTTAACGTACGACAGGGATTACGTATGGGCGAAATTTGCCCATGTGTTCGGATACTGAACCTTTTAATCATTCTAAAGGCTAAAGAAAATATAAAAGAAATTGGGATAACTCAACAACTAATGGCGCTACCTTCATGCAATTTGTGCTGTAGGTTACTAGACAATGGCGGGGATTCCTTGAGGTCGAAATGGGACCATGGGTTGGGATCCTAGAAGTTTTCGATCGAATTTGGGCCTAATAAGCATGATTCCGAATCCAAAGAAGATAGAACCTCCAAATTTGGTATCTGATTGTTCCTTCCTATTCTCTTAGAGTCCTAGAAAATTGGAACCAATTGGAGTAGTGGGTCCAGGACCATTCGAACTTTTGATCGGTCTAAGTTCTACCGAATACTAAATGAATGCCCATAAACAGAATCCAATAATTAATGACGCTATCCTGATAAAATTTGGACTGCATTACTAGTAATAAAATTAAGGCGAGGATTACGTAGGGTCGAGTTCAGAAAAGAGTTTCAGAATTTGGGACCAATTGAAATAGGGGTTCGAGCATATCTTCGAAATTAATAAAGACAATAACCTGAAACAAATGTAGAAGCATGAAATTTGGCACAAGGTTGTTCTATACTATTTATAACTAAAAAACTAATGGAGCTATCTTGATGAAATTTTAAGTGTAGGTTACTTGAAATTAAAGTAACAGTGAAAATTCTAATGTTCGAGATCGGACAAGTGGGTTCGTATTGTAGAAGATTTTGATTGAATTGAGACCAAATGAGCATAATTTCGGAACCAAAGAATATAGAACCGTAAAATTTGGAACACAAGCATTTTTTTTTATTTGCTTTTGGTACATAAAATTTTTGATGAATTAAAACAGTGGTTTGCGTACCACCCCCACTACTCCCAAGACCTCAAAGCAGATACTCAAAATTAATAAAGATAAATCACGAGGCTTGGTTTCCTATTTCCGTTTTTATTTAACATTTTTATATTTTTAAAAGGCTAAGAATTTTTCCATAAGTCATATTATGTATTATATTTTTTACATTAAAAACAAAATATTTTTTTCATAAACGATTAAATTTCTTTTTTTTTTAATTTTTATAATATAATTTATTTTATTGAATTATTACCATAGGTAATATATAATTAAGAAATTGTGTACGAAACTCAAATTGTGTTCAAAGGTTGTGTGCAAAATATGCATTCAAATTATGGAATGCATATTTTGTAAAAAATCGAATGAAAAGTTTACGCTAGGTCTTAATATAAAACATAATACGATTAGCAAATTGTGCCCAGTATTTCTAAAAAAATTAATTGAAAGAAAAACAAAAAATTGGCTACTATCAATCAAAGACATCGGAAGGGATTGAAACAATACCTAATGGTTGTGCTCAGATTGTTGTAGAAGGCATGGGTGATTCTATAGAAATAGCGAATATAATTGATATGAATACTAATGAAAATACAAATATTAAGGATATTAATAATAAAAATATGGTAATAATAATATTAATATTAATAATAAAAATAATATAATAATAATGATACTGATAAGTTAAATCTAAAAGATGTAAAGAACAAGAACTTTGAAACAAAAAATGTTGAAATAAACAAATCTTCAACAGTGAAAGAAGGCCAAAATAAAAAATATATAACTAATGGAAAAAAGAATTTATTTCTGAAAATTATGTCGTTTAGTAAAATTAAATATTGTAAAACCAATAAGCCTAATAATAATGATATTAAAAACGGAAATGCAAGGACACATAGGCTAAACAGCTCAAATACGGTAATTTCAGAAGAAATCAAAAAGTTAAAGAAGGATATTCCATGGAATGATTACTCGAACTGAATTAAAGCTGAAACTCTGAATCCAGTTATCAATGATAAATCTGTTAATATAAGTGATAAACCAGAAATTAATTCAAAAACACCAGATAAGAATACAAGTCTTATTGCCTCTTTCGTTTCAATATTTGTAAAATTAACAAATAGATCTGTGGAGACTGCTGATAATACATATGCCTTTTCTAGATTACGAGATCATAGAATTTACAACAACGTGAGAATGTTTTTATCATACTTCCATAATCAAAGTGACATTTGTTTTTAAAGTATAACACAAACTAGTTTGAAAGTACTTATCCATCAAGAAGGTTAACCGAATAGCTATAATGAACTCCATTGTATGTATTGTACTTTACTTATCATGAATTTACAGGAGTATTCAAACAAGAACTCCTTCATGATTTAGGTTACAGACCTTGAAAACTTCGAATTTGATATCAAGTTATATAATATTGTAAATTTAGATCATACATGTACTCGTCAAAACAAATAAAGTTGTAAAAAAAATAGAACCTATTTTCCAAAAGGATAGTTTTTTACACATGGTGTAAATGTTAATTTTAAAATGTTTTAAACGTTTCTGCTAGGAATATTTTAGTAATTTTTTAAAGTTCCTGTATTTCAAAGAAGTACTACTTTTCAAAATTGGACGTAATTTACTTTCAAAAAAAATTTTTCGGACAATCGTCGGGCCGGTATGGGTTAACAAATTTTAAATCTGTTAATAGTGTCAACTCAGTTCTCACAGAGGAGCACGTATACAAAATTTGAGTCAATTGGTCAAACCGTTTTCAATAATGACCTAACTGTACGTTGGCGGCGGTACAGTTAGGTCAAAATTTTTAGCCCACGATTTCTTTTCGTACCCAAAAACCCCTATATACAAATTTTCATGAGAATCGGCTAAGCAGTTTAGGAGTCTATTCAACACATTCAAACAAACAAACAAATAAACAAACAAACAAACAAACATACAAACAAACTTTCGCTTTTATATATATAGATTATCATATATTTGAAGATAATGTTAGAAACCTTCTTATGAAAAATAATAGTGATTGTGTCGATGATCTCATTGATATATTACGAAGAGCTAAGGTAAACTTTACTATAAAAAAGCACATAAAAAAGCACATAAGAGTCAGAAAAGATAACTCGCAGATGACAACTAATTTGTTAAATATGATAAAAAAGAGGAAAAGATTGTTTAAAAAGTTGAAAAATATTCCCTTAGCTTTGAAGTTCGAGCAAGATTCAAAAGTGCAAAAAATAAAGTAACTCAGCATATAACCAAAGCAAAACAGAATTATTTCAATAATAAATTTAGAATACAATTAGCTGGGTCTGACCTAATAAAAATGTGAAATGTACTTAACAATTGTATCTTAAACAAGTGAGGGGAAAAACCAAGGGTTTTTAAAAAGCACATTTTTAAAATTATATACGGTTTCTTACTGAGTATTTTATCATGTATTTTTATAAAAATATATATTATGATAATATTATAATTTTGTTATTTCATTAATAATTAATTATATGACTAATAGTGAATTACTTAGAATATAACTCCAATGCACTCAAGAAAACTTGTTAATAAGTGCAAAATATAATGTTGGAGCTTCAATGTTAACGTTTAATTTTGGAAAAACTTACAATGGTGAATAAGTTATTGTTTTATAAGAACATAAAAGTTTTAATTTTGAAGACCTAGTAGCCCTTCAATTGGGAAGGTTCCCAAATTTTTGCTTAGCAAACTTATGATGGATCTGCCCACCCCCTCCTGTCCTCACCCTTCCATTTTTTTCGGTTCTAGGAAATCAATTTTGAACTCCAACAAAATTTGGAATTTTACCTAGAATATTATTATCAAACCAAAAATGGTTAAGACAAAGAACAATTTCTTCAATTTAAAGAGACCCTTTCAAATTTAAGAAAAACCTTTAACGTATGTTGAAATATGATGCTGCAGCTATAAATTTTGCATATTTGTAAAAAAAAATTTGAACAGGTGTTAAAGTTACAGGTGGTTGAAAATAGCAAAATTTCAATTTTCGAGCCCTTATAGCTCCTAAACAGGGGGCGTGACAAAAAAATTTTGTTAACCGACTCCTACTAATTTTGGAGGACCTAACTTCTCCCAAAATTTCAAGACTCTAGGTTGAACCGTTTAGAAGATATATGGGGCCAAAAATTTTGCAAAAGTTGAGTTTAGCTTAATGGTAAATTTTAGTACCGTATGGTAACCCTATACATTTTAGCCTTATATTTTTGTGAAGCTTATAAAACCAGCTATCTTTTGCCGTTTTCAAATTGAAAATACACTTAACAAAACTCATGTTATAATAATTTAAAAATAGGGCTTTTTCAAACTTTGAAGGGCTGTAGCTCCGTAACGGGTGGGGCTAAGGAAAAAAATTCTTCTACGAAATTATTTTTTTTGTAATATCTACCCGTGGTTAAAATTTCTTTACTCTATTTCAAACGGTGTAAAAGTTTTTGTAAACATACGGACGGACGGACAAAGTCGAAATTAAGAAAAACCTTTGACACTTATTGAAACCTTCGTTTTGGAGCTTTCAATTTTGTATACAAATAAAAAAAAATTTTGACAGGTATTCAAGTTATAGGTGTTTAAAAGCTAAATTTTTAGCAAAATTTCAATTTTCGACCCCTTACAGCTCCTAAAGAGGGGGCGTGACAAAAAAATTTTGTTAACTGACTCTTACTTATTTCTAAGGATCTAACTTCTACCAAAATTTCAAGTTTCTAGATTTAGCCGTTCCGAAGTTATGAGGGACCAAAAATTTTGCAAAACTTAGTTTTGAATAACGGTAAATTTTAGTACCGTATGGTAACTCTATACAATTGGTTTTTAAAAATTTGTAAAGCTTATAAGAACAGCTGTCTGTTACAGTTTTCAGTTTGGAAATATACCTTATAGAACTCTAATTATAACTGTTTAAATATGGGGCTTTTTTCGACTTTGTGGGGCTGTAGCTCCGTAACGGGGGGGGCTACAAAAAAAAGTTTTAACATTAAATTATTTTTATTGCAAAACCTACCCATTTCTGATATTTTTTAGTCAATCGTAGGTAAAAAGGGACGGACGGACAGAGTGAAGCTATATAGGCACATTTTTACAAAATTTTTTGAAAATGTGCTAAAAAGTCATGTGTATTAAATAAATTCATAAAAGAAATAAATAGTAATGGGCTTAGAATAACAGTTTTTCCAAGAAAGAAGCCTACATTTCTCTCATAAAATCATAAACAAACAAAGAAGAGCGTATTAGAACTTTCAGGTAAGTAAGTAAGAAAAATCGATTACTAAACCTTTTCTAAACCATCGACTATAATGTATTCAAATGCCGGCAATTCAAGTAAACTACTATTGACATAGTATAATGACATAAAGGCAAATTTAGTATACCCTTTTGGCCTATAGTCATTTTAATTCAATTAACATTATTCGCCGGAAACCCACCATCCTCAACTCCATCGTCAGGCAGCACCAAATTGTCAAGAAGCAACAAGTATAGAAAAATAAGATAATCGTTCAAGCTGTTTTGGAAACTATTTCTTAAAGTTTTTGTTTCGCAATCGGTTAAAAGAACTCGACAAAACATTTTTCTAAAGATTCTCCTAAATCAAAGAAGTTTTACCTACTTTCAAAAATTGGACGTAATTTACTTACAAATTTTTTTTTTGAACAATCGGCGGGTCGGCATGGGTTAACAAGTCTGTTAATAGAGTGAGCTCTATTGTCAAAGAGGAACATATATACAAAATTTGAAGTCAATCAGTTAAACCATTTCTAATTTATAGCAAAGTAATGAAAAAACCTATAAAAAACTTTTGGGCCACAATGGGTTAACGGAACTCCTTCAATATTTGTTTGAGCCTTTCTTTTTAACCAAAGTAGTACTTCAATAAATTGGCCAAAACTTGCTTTTTTCCGATTTGCACTCTCTCAATCAATTTTAAATAAGTTGGATGAAGGAAGCTATGTGTGTTCTGCATTTGTTGATCTAAAAACTGCTTTTGACACAGTGAAACATAGTATCTTACTGGATAGATTGTATGAAATTGGTATACGGGGAGCACCTCAGGATCTACCTTAACTCTTATCTCAAAAATAGGAAAACTATTACAAATATTAATGGAGTACAAAGTAATCAAATTTTAATAAATATTGGTGTTCCTCAAGGGTCAGTGTTTGGTTCTACATTTACCTGGTCTACTTCTACCTGGTTTATATTCATAATATCAAGTATGCGAAATTAGAAACTGAATATAAGATATTTGCTGATGATACTCTAATTATTTACAGTGCCAGAAGTTGTGATGAATTAGAAAGAGGCTAAATGGTAATAAATTAACTATAAATGCTGAAAAAACAAAATTTATAGTATATGAAATGAGAAAAGTCGATTTTAATCCAAAACTACTAGTTAACAATATTGAAATTAAAAGACTTACTAATAAATATCTTGGTGTTATAATTGATGAAAAGTAGAAATGGGAAAATCATATTCATAAAATAGAATAAAAAATTGTGCCTTTGTTAGGTGCCATCAAAAGAAGTGAAATCGCTCTAAATAGCCAAACTGCAGATAGTCTATATTATTCTCAAACTATTTCACATACCAGATATAATATATGTAATTGGTGTAGCTGTTCTTCTTGGCTAAAATTTAAAATTAGTATCACGATAAACATGGCTACAAAAGGCCTCCCTAAATTTAATTGGCTTACTCCTACAAATGAAATTTTTAAATGAACGGGTTACCTGAAGTTATATGAAATCATTGTTCTGAAAAAAGCTAAACTAATTTTCAAATTGGAAAAAGGAATTTATAAAAAAACTTTTCTAATTACTAAAAGAAGTAGTGTCCACAATTACAATACTCTTTAGTTGAACAAGCTAAATCATGCTAAATAAAGAACAGAATTATCACGAAACAGCTGCCTTTTGTCAGCTATAAGGCTTTATAACAGATTATCATTTGAGTTGAAGGAGAGTTCACATTTAAATTCTTTTGTAAAAAAACTAAAGTATTCCCTAAAAAATAAATCATCACTAATAGAAAAGATTAATGAAGGAGTGAGTTTCAAATAACATATTTTATCATAATTATATCTTTATATATATGTACAATTTACATCGTAAGTAATTTACTAGTAACAAAACATATATATGGAATTTACTGCGATGTTTGGTATAAAACTTTATGTTTTATTTATATCACAGTTAATAAGAATAAAAACGAGGAAGATTATAGTTGCCCTTGTCAACTTTTAGATACCCGTGCATACCCACTAACCGTTATTTATTTCCCTTCCGCTATTATAAATAATACAAAAAAAAATATAAAAAAGTATATAACTTATTATCATAAGTTTTGCTTAAAAAAAATAACAACAAAAAAAAAAATATAATTTTTAATTCATTATAGGTACCATAATTTTTGCTTAAAAATAAAAAAAACACTAAAAGTTGGTCCGGGTGATGTCCAACTTTGCCAACTAACTTGCCCTATTACTTTACCTACTCAGTTTTAATTTTAACCTCGTAGCTTCATTAGTTATCGAATTGACAACTTGGAATGGTAGCTGCCCGAAAATGAGGCCGTAACATTTTGAAATTCCATATAAGTGCTCGATTCATTATATAACTAATCGTGTGTAATTTTCATCCTCGTAGTATAATTAGTTTTGAAGAAATTCATATTGGTGCAAAGAAGTTGTATGGCAGCCCCTCAAAAATAGAGCCGTAATATTTTGAAACTTCATATAAGTGATTGATTCATTATAAAACTAATCGTGTGCAATATTTGTCTTCCTGGTATAACTACTTTTGAAGAAATTCATATTGGTTTAAATAAGTTGTGTGGCAGCTCCCCGAAACCTTGGTCTGGTCTTAACCAAAAAGAATAGAGAACCTCAAAAATGTCCAAAAAATGTTTTGTGTGAATTTCAAAACTCTACCTCTAATTTTTCAATTCTATCTCTTGTAATCAATTTTTAATTCACGAATATATTAAACTTAAGCAAAATAAACTTCATATGATAATATTCATACAATGATCATCATGATAGATAATAATCAGCATATTCATAATGATTGTATCTATCAATATCAATAAGCCATTTACTTAAAACAAATCTTTGTGTTCTTTTTTGCTTATCTTAAATAAACTACGCATCATTTAAATCATATGAAATTCTAACTCGAAATCGTTATCTACAAAAAAAAAAACAAAATTCATATAATTTCATGTTAAATACAAGATGCATAGCAAAATTTCAAATTTTTATATGAAAATATTGGAGTTAAAAAAGTTAGTTGTTGGAGAGCTACCCGAAGTTTTGATGCATAGCAAAATTTCAAATTTTTATATGAAAATATTAGAGTTAAAAAAGTTAGTTGTTGGAGAGCTATCCGAAGTTTTGGTCCGATCTGAACCAAAAAAAAATAGGGAACCTAGATTGAAAAAATTTTTGTGAAAATTTCAAAACTGTAGCTCTTTTAGTTTTTGAGTTATCGTGCTGACACACAGACGGACGGACGGACAGACAGACACACGTAGCTAGATCGACTAATTTTTCGATTCTGAGCCGATACGTACCCTTGACACTATATCTAGCTCGTCTAGATCGATGCGTTACAAACGGAGGAGCAATTTTAATATACCCGATGTCATATATGTATGCACGGGTATAAAAATTCAGACTAGCTAAATGTAAAAAAAAACACATATTGTAAAAAAAATAATTATTTAAAGTTTTTTCCTGAACTTATAGCTTAATTGTTATGAAATAAAATAAAATAAATAATACCAAACAACATAAAAAAAAAACAAAACAAACAAAATATTTTTTTAATAAACGATCAAATTTTTTTTTTTTTAATTTTTATAAAATCTTTTATTTTATTGATTTATTACAATATGTAATATATAATTAAGATATTGTGTACGATACTTAAGTTGTGCTGGAAAGTACTTGCTGCTTGTTTGTAAAATTTATGTTTATATTTAAATTAATGATATGAAAAGTTCTTAATTTGTCATTGTATTTTAGAAATACATTTATTGCATATTTTGCATTTATAAGCTTTTCTAATAGGTAATATATACTAAAAATTTAAATTAATTTCAATTTTAAAATTTTTTTCAATTATTAAATTTTGTGATAAAAAGTTACAAATCATTAAAGGTTTTAATTAACATTAAAAACCATCAAATTATATAAAACGAACAACTTTGAGTTGAATTTAAAATAGAGACAGAGATAACAGCATCATTATCATTATAATACCTATTTATATACAGAAGTGCTCAGAATTCCTTATCATATATAAATTTTTTTTTTGATGTAGACTCGAAACGGTTTGCCCGATTGGCGTCAAGTTTTGCATTAATGTTCCTCTTAGCTAGCCGAGTTAGTTATAGAAAGTCGGTTCAAATAAATTAACTCAATTCGGCCCGGCAGGCTTCCAACAATTTTTGTTTCCGATTTATGTCTAATTTTACAGGGTGCTTTTGCAGTGAAGAAGGGACTGACACAAATTTTTGTTTGTTTCGATAAACTGATTCGTATGGGCACGATTCTGAAACCATATTTCTTCAATATTTTGATGTCGAGCCGAAATAATGTGACCAAAATGTTCCTCTTAGCTAACGGAGTTAGATGCATAAAGTTGGTTGGAATATATTAACCCATTACGGGACGGCAGGGTTGCAAAAATGTATTTGCAGTCATGGCAGAAGCAAGATTTTGTTGAGGTCGGTTAACCCGTTTAGGCACGGGGTCCTATTAAAGTTTTTCAATCTTTTTGATGTGGAGTTGAAATAGTTTGACTGATAAACTCGAAATTTTTCACAAATGATCTTCTTAGGTAGCGTTAATTATTGTATAAAGTTGGTAGAAACATATTAGCCCAGCGGGCTACAAAAATATTTTTATTTCAGATTTGTGTCCAATTTTAAATGTTAATTTTGCAGTCCAAAACAAAGGCTGCAAAAAATTTTGGTTGAGTTCGATTAACCTGTTTGCCACGACGACTCCATGAAGTTTTCTATAAAGTTTATTCGCTTAAACGATTAAATGAATTTTATTGAAAACTTTGCACCAGCATTAATATTAATTATAGAAGCCCCCGGGTTAATTTGGTCTTGACCTGTTTACGAGTTTTGTTAAACTTTTATTCAAAAAGATCACTTAATTAATAAGACTAGTTGTTTTGCTTTCCTCAAATAGCGCAAAAACAAAATGAGATACTTTTTTTGCGATATAATAACCCGTTTGGGCAAGACATCTAATGACTTTTTCTAAAGTTTTATAACACTATTTTTAAAACTCTTAACATTTGTAAATTTGTTATTACACAAAAAAATTAAAAAGCAAATTTCTAATATTAATAATAACAATAAAAACAAAGATAATAAGGAATCCAAATAATAATAATATTCTTAAATTTAAATAACATAACATTTCCAATCTCTACATTTTTTCGTAAGTCCTTGGTTTTTATCTATTTTACATTTTTTGTTCTTTAAAAATAGATTTCAGTGTCAAAATTCAGTTTTCTTTTTTTTCTAAAAAAATCTAAAAATCAAAAAGCTCAATTTCATGTTATATATTATGCTTAAATACAAAGTATCTTAAAACCCTTTTTCAAAAAAAAGCCTGCATTTCCTACAAATCATTATAAAACGAGGAAGAGTGTAGTAGAACTTTCAGTTAAGTGTAGAACAAAATATTACTTGAAAAGTAGCTCTTTACACCTCTTCCAGTGCATCGACTATTTTTTATTCAGACGTGGGCCACTCAAGTTAACCACTCTTGACATAAAGAAATACTCATATTAAACAATATGTTTTATGGCGGCAAATAGAAAACATTGCACTACCCGAATTAAATTTTGCACAAACTTTGGTTATAAAGCTAAATTATTTTTGGAAAAATTTCAGTCACTCTGCTTAATTAGGTATAGAGTAATGCTCTTACAAATAAAGAAGTTGAATCACAAATACTCGAACCTACTGCAATGGACCAACCAAATGTTAACCCGTGGATCTAAATAACTGGATTGCAAAAACGAAGACGGCTTTTCATTACAACGAATTTGTAAAAATTTCAAAATCCTAGCTCTTTGTTTTGTAAGCCATTGTGCGGACGGACGGACGTACATAGCCAGTTGGATACACTTGTCGATTCTGATCCGACCCATACCTTTGAATCTATATCTAATCCCCTTTTTCTCTGCGCCACAAACGTAATGGCAAATGTAGTATTCATCATCATACCAATATCGGTTAACAATTATCAAGTCTATTAAAATAGGGAACTGCATTGGCGAACAACACTACGTATATAAAATTTGCAGGCAATCGGTCACACCTACCGCAAAGAATTTTGAAAACTGTTAACTTTAAGTATAGAACACTCTCCGTACCCAAAAACCTTAATATACAAATTTTCATGATAATTGACTGAGCCTATCTAATATATAAAGGAGAACATTTTTTTGTTTGTTTGTTTGTTTCTCCAGGATTCACGTGAAAACCACTGGTGCGTTTATCACAAAATTTTAAAGGAATAATTCTAAAAGCTCGAGGGTGACATAGGCTGTGCCACATTTTTTAAGTCAACAGGTTGCGACTCCAGAACAGTTTTAAACCTTTTCGTTTTTTGGATGTCGAGTCAAAACGGTTTGACCGATTGACTTGCAATTTTGAAAAAATGTTCCTCTTAGCAACCGAAAATAGTTGTATAAATTTGGTTGGAATAAATTAACCCATTTCGGCCAGGCGGGCTTCAAAAAAATTTTGTCTTTGCGATTTGTGTACAATTTTAAAGGGTGATTTGAAGTCGAAAAGAGAGGCTGACAGAAATTTTTGTTGAGTTCGGTTAACCCGTTTGAGCACGATTGCCCAATGAAGCTTTTTCAATGTTTTTAATGTCATGTCAAAACGGTTTGACCGATTGACTTAAATTGCACAAATGTTCCTCTTAGCAACCGGAATTAGTTGTATAAATTTCGTTGGAATAAATGAACCCATTTCGACCTGGCGGGATTTCAAAAAAATTTGTGTTCCTATTTTGTCCAATTTTCCAGGGAGGTTTCGCCGTGGAAAAGCAAGTCTTGCACAAATTTTTGTTGAGTTCGGCTAACCCGTTTGGGCACGATTTCCCAATGAAGCTTTTTTAATGTTTTGGATGTCGAATCAAAATGATTTGACCGATTGCCTTGAAATTGTGCACAAATGTTCCTCTTAGCAACCGGAATTTGTTGCATAAATTTGGTTGGAATGAATTAACCAATTTCGTCCTGGTGGGCTTCCAAAAAAGAATTTGTGTCAGATCTGTGTTCAATTTTACAGGTTGATTTTGCAGTGCAAAAAAGAGGCTGCAAAAAGTTTTAGGATTAAGTTCGATTAACCCGTTTTCCACGACGACGCCATGAAGTTTTCTATAAATGTTATTTGCTTAAACGATTAAAAGAGTTTTATTGAAAATTTTGTATCAGCATTTTAATTATAAAAACCCACAGGGTTAATTTGGTTTTGACCTGCTTACGCGTTTAGCACAACGATTCAATGAAATTTTCTAATTTGTGGTATTAACGCAAGTTATCCTTTATTCCAAAAGCTCACTTAATTAATAATACTAATTTTTTCGCTCTCAAATAGTCTCAAATAGTGCAAAAGCTAAATGAGATAATATTAATAATAATAAAAATAAAGCTAATAAAGAATCCGAACAATAATATCTTTAAATTTAAATAACGTAGCATTTTCTTAAGTCTTTGTTTTTTATCTACTTTGCAGTTGTTGTTTTTTAAAAAAAGATTTCGTTGTAAAATTGCAGTTTTCTTCAAATAAAATCTAAAAATCAAAATTAATTCAATTTCGTATATAAAATGCTTAAATACATAGTATTTTAAATCAGTTTTTCCAAGAAAGAAGCCTACATTTCTCTCATAAAGTATAACCAAACGAGGAAGAGCGTAGTAGAACTTTTAGGTAAGTACAAAACAAAATATAAGTTGAAAAGCAGATTTCTAAACCTTTTCTAAACCATCGACTCTATTTTATTCAAACGCTGGCAATTCAAGTAAACTGCTATTTACTTAGTATAATCAAATAATGGCAAATTTAGTATACCCTTTTGACCTCTGAAAAAAGTTAACACAAGAATGGTGTATATGTTAATTTTGAAATGTAATAAAGTAATTTTTTAAAACGAATTTTTTAGAGATTTTTTATCAAATTTAAGAAATTTCACTTGAAACTTTTCATAATTATTAAATAATAACAATAAAAATTCAAGTAGCACCAAATTGTCAAAAAGCAGAAGAAAAACCTATAAAAATGTTATAGATAATCGTTAAAACTGTTTTGCAAACTGTTTTGTAAAGGTTTTGTTTCCCAATCGGTTAAAAGAACTCGACAAAACATTTTTTTAAACATTCCCCTTATTCAAGGAAGTTTTACCAACCTTAAAAAATTGGACGTATTTGACTTACAAAAATTTTGTTTTTGAATAATCGTAGGAATGATAAGTATATAAATGTACGCATACAAAATTTACATCCAAGTGGTCAAACCGTTTCTGCTTAAGAGTAAAGTAATGCAAAAATCTGTAAAAAGCTGCAGTGCCACAATGGGTTAACGGAACTCAACAAACTTTTTTTGAAACTTTGTCCAAGCAATATTTCGCAAAATTGGAAGTTATATCCTTCCCAAATTTAAAAAAAAAATTGCCGGGTGGCAAGGGGTAAAAAATTCGAGGTCTGTTAATAGAGTGAACTCCATTGTCAAAGAAGAACACATATACAAAATTTGAAGTCAATTGGTTGAACAATTTCTAAATTATAGCAAAGTAACGAAAAAACCTATAAAAAGCTGTTGGGCCGTAACGGGTTAACGGAACTCCACAAATATTTTTTTGAGGCTTTCTTTTTAACCAAAGCAGTACTTCGAATAATGGCCGAAACTTTTTTTTTTGCAATGTGCACGCTCCCGGGCAATACTGGATAAATCTGCTAGTAAAATATAAATTTAAATTTTGAAAAATTCCCGGCAACGTAACCGGGCCGGATAAATAAGCTATCCCAATATATAACAAATACTTTTTTGTTTGTTTGCTTGTTTGTTTGTCAAGGAAAAGATGAAAACCACTGGTCCGATTGTCACCAAATTTACCAGGAATAAGTCTGGCAGCCTGCAGTATACATAGTTTTGATTTAAGTTTTGATTAAGTTTGTTCCATCTTCAGAGTTTTTTTCAGCGTTTCCATTTTTTGAAATCGAGGAAAACGGTTTTTCCGATGAATTTGAAATTTTGCAGAAATGTTCTTCTTATCACATGGAATTTATTGTAGAAAGTTCGTTGGAATATGTTAATCCATTTCTTCCCAGCGGGCTTCCTAAAAATGTTTTGTTTCCGAAATGTGTCAAATTTTCAATGTTATCTCAAGTTAACTTTTATTCCAAAAGTTAATTGGAAAGTTATTATTTTTTTTTGCTCTTCTAAAATACTGCAAAAGCTAAATAAGATAATTTGGTTGCGGTTAATATATCGTTTGGACACGATGCCTAATGACTTTTTTAAAGTTTTATTACAATATTTTTAAGACTCTTAATTTTTGTATGGTAGTCGTTCCATAAAAAATGTATTTGAATGTATTTGCATGGAAGAATGCATTTTAGGTTTAGATACAATATTGAGTTTGGTTCTGGCAATTTGTTTTGAGGGATTTTGGAGGTGACAACCTCAAAGTTTTAAAATTGGTTTTATTTAAATATGTATGTAAAATAATTAGAAAGGCCCTTAGGCTACAAAATCAGAATTATGCGCTTTATCAGATTATAAGAATCTGAATTAGGAGGATTTTAGAGTTCCATTTAAATTCAGGATTGCCGCTTTTCCAGAATATTTATTTATGTATATGTATATCAAATATTAGAAGAGATTTTAGAGGCGGATTCTTAATGAAGATTACCGCTTTTTCCAGAATATTTATATGTCTATAATATATATGTATACGTTAGTTCCTCAATCAGAAGGGATTTTATAGTTAGTTTAAAATTTGTGATAGCAGATAGGGATTATATTTTTATTTCATTATTTTATCTAAAGATAACTTGATAACCTTTATAATAAATGGAATTTGTATTCAAAACTTAGCGGAATGTCGTAATACGTAGTGTCTGAAAAAAAAATCTACTAAAATATAAATTTATATTATGCACATAAATATGTAGGCATTAATCAGTATATAATTAAAATATATACCTAATTACGTTTATTTGTTTATTTATATATAATAATATGTGAGTTATTAAGATGCATCAAATAATTAAAAATAATGAAACAAATAAATAAATAAAGAATATATAAGTTCAGCTCTAATAGTTGAATCCAACTCTAAAATCTTTTCTAAGTCAGAATCTGGCATATTCATATATATTTTTAAATATTATGGAAAAAGCGGCAATCCTGATTTAGAATTCAACTCTAAAATCTCTTCTAATATTCGATATACATATACACATATATTATAAATATTCTGGAAAAAGCGGATCTCCTGATTAAGAATCAAACTTAAAAATCTCTTCTAACATTGTATATACAAAAACACATATAAATATTCTGGAAAAAGCGGTAATCCTGATTTAGAATTCAACTCTAAAATCCCTCCTGATTCAGGTTCTTGTGTTTATATATGTTTTAAATATTCTGGAAAAAGCGAATAATTCTGATTTTGTAGCTAACTCTAAGGTCCTTTCTAATTATATTTTTACAAACATATTTAAATAAAAAAAATTTTAAAACTATGAGGTTGACACCTCCAAAATCCCTCCAAATAAATTACTAAAACCTAACTCAATGTTGTATCAATCTATTAAGCACATTCTTACATTTTAAAATAAATATTTCAACTGGAAAACATAAAGCCAAAATAAATTTATGAGAAATAAAGTATGAAAATGTATTTTTTGATAAAATTGTTGTGTCATTTTTGCATTTATGTTCTCTGGTGGGGCTATTTGTCAACATATGCCATACTTATTATATATCGTTGGAAAGAATTTTAAGAGACCTTTCTAATGGTATAATAATATAACAGGGTGTTTTTGAAAATTTCACAGTTATAGTAGTTTTTTTGAAAGTTTGATTTTTTTTTTTTTTTTTTTTTAAATTTTCACTTTAAATTGCAATATCTCAAAAATGGTAGCACCCATCCAGATGAAACAAGATGTTTATGAAAGACAATATCATGCTCTACAATATTGTAAGATGCTGGTTCCAGTTTATGGTCTTACAGGAAAAATATAACATTTTAATAAAAATGCTACAAAATCTTAGGAACATTTTGTAATGCATTTTTCGACCACTAGATGGCGCCATCGCCACTAATAGTATATATATTCGGAAACTTTGAGATATTTAGTACCGTTATATGATGACGTCATCTTGATAGCTCACAACCCCTTTCCGGAAGTTTTGCCAAATATTTTACTTTGATTTGATCATATCTTCATATTAAAATTCAACACTCAAAATTTTATTTATTTCAAAAAACAAAGTAGTATACGATAAATGCAAAAAATAAAACATTACAATATATACAAAGTAAAAATAGAACTAAATATATACAAAACATTATTAATTGAAAAGATTTTAATTTACTTTAACTTTAATTTTCTTTAATGAAATTAATTGTTTTTAATTTAAATTTTTTAAAATTATTTTCATTTTTAATGTCGTTGGGAAGCTCGTTAAACGTTTTAAACCCTTCGTATAAAATTGTTTTCTTTGCTTTTTCATGGCGGAAAAAATTCAAGCGAAAATTGAAAATATGCTTGAGGTAGTAATTCTGCACAACTTGAACGTACAATGGTTTAGAACAAAGATAGTTTGGCAACATATTACGCTTAATTTTAAAATTAAAAATTAATACATTCAGCTTGAAACGTTCTCGTATATTTAACCACTTCAGAGTATTGAGTCTGTAGTTAATAGATGTAAAGCAATTGAGCAATTATCGAAATGAGGCTATATCATTGGGTTAAAAATATTTATTGCACTGCATAAAGAAAGTTTGTTTCTAATGCGATGTATAAACAATAATTTTTTTGCGATTTTTTTGAACATGAAATCAATATGTTCGGTAAAATTTAACTTTCTGTCAATAATTAAACCTAAATATTTTATTTCATCGACAGTTTCCAAAATTGCACCATTGATTGAAATAGTTTTATTTAAGACACCATTGCTTGGTTTTCTGAATATTTAAGCTCAGTTTATTTTCTTTAAACCAACTACAGATGTTACTTAAATCTGCGTTTATCTTATTGACACATTGATTAACATTTTGATCCTCTATATAAATTAAAGCGTCGTCCGCAAAAAGTACTATTTTGCCAAATTCAACCACTTTTTCTATTTTCTATGTTCTTTATTAAATAGTATAAACAATAAGACCTCTAAAATTGTTCCTTGTGGAATCCCCGTGGGAACCTTTTTAGATTCAGACAAATGATTATTAAATTAATTTTTTTTTTTTGTTATTCAATTTTTTTTTAATTTCAGATAATTTTACAATAATATATAAAATTATGTATAAGAAATTAAGTAATTCTAAAACTATAGCTTATAACTTATATTTAATAACTTAATTTTTTACAATTTTTCTAATTTCTAGATTTTTATTTTTTAATTTAAATTTTCAAATTTGAAAGATTAATTTCTAAGATTTTTTACAAATTTTCTAAGTTTACTTTTAAATATGTTTAAATTTTGACTGTTTTTAATTTCTACACTTAGCGAGTTGAAAAATTTTATTGGGCTGCATTTTAGACTTTTTTGCTTCAACGTTGTTTTGGCTTTAGGAATTTCGATATTTTTCCTGTTTCTGGTTAGATAATTATGAATATTCTCCCTATTTTGAAGTTTTAGTTTTGACTTAATATTATTGTTCAGGATATTATACATGTTCTTACATTTTTCAAAGTAAATTAGTTGTTTAATATCCTGTGTATCAATTATTTTATATAAATTATTAGTCCTGGTTCTTATATTCAAATTAAATAAAGGTTTGAGAGCTCTATTCATTACTGTACTCATTTGATTTTTATGAAAATATGAACAATGACTCCAACGGCATATATTATACCTAATTCTTGATAATATATGGCCATTATATATAAGTTTAGCAGCATAATTCGGAATACTCTCCATTCTTCTGACAGCCATTGTTATAGGAATAATTTTTTTAATGCTTTTTATATGTTTATCCCATCTTAAATTTTCATCAATTATCATTCACAAGTACTTATCATTATCAACTTGTTCTATTATAGTACCTTAAGCGTAATATTATCATTTGTTTTCTTTTGCATTTTGAATAACATATAATTAGTTTTTTTAATGTATAAATAATTTATTTTGGTCCAACCAACTGCAATATATCTTTAAGTCATCATTTAGTATATTTTGAAGCTCTTCGAATGTTTTCATTTTTGCTATAAGGTTAGTGTCATCCGCATAAATGTTGTATTTTGACTTAATATTGTTTTTAGGTAAGTCCATTATATACAGCAGATATAATAACGGCCCCAGTAATGAACCTTGTGGTACGCCTGTTTTTATTACTAGTTCATCACTTAGTACTTCATTAACTTTAACACATTGTGTTCGATTTGTCAAATAACTTTTTAGTAAAAGATTACTATTACCTCTAATTCCTAAGTTGTCTAGCAATCTGATAAGTCTGGAATGACTTATAGAAATTTTTTATTCTTGAATTATTAACTTTTTCATATATTTTTCAAATTGAGTTTAGAATCGAAATTCGTCTATTGTTACCACAGTCTTCTTTTGCGCCACTTTTGTGAATAGGAACTAAATATGCTTTTTTTAACGAATCAGGAAATATACCATTAGTGAAACTTTCATTTATCATTTTCACTAAAGATGGGGTTATAATATTAACCAACTTTTGTAGATCCCTCACTGTAATTTTATCCAATCCTGGAGTTGCATTTTTATTTATATTCGTAATAATTTGATGGATTTCTGGTTCTATAACTAAAATAAGATTATATCAACGAGTTGCTCAACGAGTTGCTATTAAATAGATTTTGTGAGCAGTTAATAAAATCGTTGGTATTTAGAATGTTTATAATAATACGTTCTCCTATTTCAGTAAAAAAATTATTGAGAGTATTTGCAGTTTCATCATCATTTTTAATTTTTTCACCATTGCTTTTAATAACATGACTTACATTTTTCAGTTTATCTTCATTGGAATTGTTTATAGAATTATTCAATATTTTCCATAATTTCCTAGAATCGCTCCCGGCTTATTCAATATAATTTTTGGTTTCTTCTTTTATTAATTTTTCTACCTTTTTCTTAATTTTTATATATTTTGCCATTTTTTCACTATTTGTCGGATCATTTAATGTCGGTTATATAATGCTTTTCTTATTTTCAGCTTGTCATGAATAAAAGGTGCTATCCAGCTATTATTTCTCGGTCTCATTGGTTGGTCTTAGTACATAATCTTTTTGCTTGTATAATTTTTACTAGGGTTTCGATTTCTGGTATATTATTATTTTCTATTTTGTATTTTACTATGGAACGCATTTGATTATAATCGATTTTGCTTATGTTGTACATTTTCATTGGTAACTTTTCAATATTAATTGCTTTAATAGTTACAATTGCCAATTGATGGTCCGATAGGCAGTTATTTTCTATTATATAATTAACATCTTAATTGCCATTCATGTTTGTTATTATGTGATCAATTAAGGTGCTAGAGTTAGTTGTATTTCTTGTACTTTACTTTTTTTTTTAACTATGCTATATCCAGAAGTTGCTATAATATCTTTATACTTAATAATTGTATTGAAGTTCTCAAATAGATTTAGATTGGTATCTGTAAAAAATATATGATATGACTTATCTACCAGTTTAAGTTCAAGAAACTCCATAAATAGGTTGCTGTTTTCCACTGGAGCTTTATAAAATGTACCGATTTTTAATTTTGGTTTTGAGTTCAGGATTTCAATTCCAGTAAAGTTATATTTTTCATCTTTACATATTTCATTGAAACTAATATTATTTTTAATAAAAATGGCAGTCCTACCTCTTTTTTTATTTCTAAATTGGGGATGTTGTAGGTATCTTTTTCATAATCATAGATTCAAACCTCTGTAATTATTACTATGTCTATTTCTAGACATAGATTTTATTTCTAATGTTCATATATTTAAACATAATTTCTTTAGATCTCCAATTTGCATTATATTTTCTTGTTCTGCCATTATTATCTGCCGATCAGGTAATTTTGCCAAGATTCGCTTGTCTTTTGAAGAATTTCCCCATATTTGTTATAAACATGTCGTCTATATGTAGCTAGATCATTCGAAACATCTTTATTGCAGATTCCTATGTTTTCGTGGTACTGTTCATATATTTTCCGAAGTCCCGGATAGTCAGTTGGTAGTCCTTCCTGATTAATTAAAACCTTTATATTGTTTTGTGTTATATCATCAAAGCAAATATCATTTTGATAGTGAAAAAATGCCAAATATAATCGCACATTGTTATTTATTCTGTAATCCCTTAACCTGGAAAAAACATATACACTATTTCCATTTTCGATTGCTCTTTTTGTAAGCCTTACAATTGGGGGTGACATGGGATCAACAAAACTTTTGCTATCATCTTGGAATTTGCAGTAACCAAATTTTCTTTTGTTGTGTTCTGTGCCTTTATTCCAGTTTGGGTATTTCGAGTCTTTTCTTTCTACATTATTATTACTATTATCATTGGTTTGGTTAATTGTATCATTTTTTATCTTACTAATACTATCATTTTCTCTTTTTTCTGTATTACTATCATAGCTTGGGTTAATTTTATCGTTTTTAATTTTACTTTTTACATTATCATTGGTTTGGTGAATTCTATCATTTTTTTTAATCTTACTTTTACTATCATTTTCTTCTTTTTCTGTATTATTATTATAATTTTTTTGGTTAATTTTATCATTTTTAATGCTACTTTTTGAATTATTGATAGTTTAATTTATTTTTATATTACTTTTAACGATAGTGTTTTTATTTGACCATAATTTTGGAAAATATGAAAGAATGTAGCTACGCTTCTTTTTATCTTTATTATAATCAATTTTGTTAGTCTTTTCACTGTTATGGTTAATATTATTAATTTCATTATTATTAGTTTTAGTTTTTATATGATTTTATATGACTGTTAGTGTCTCTTATGTATATCTTTCTTTTTTTTGTTTAGTTCAAATATTCAATGAACAAAGAGATTTAAATTTTTTTTTTGTTTTTTCTTTATCTTAAAAAGTGAACGAAAAAAAATGAGTTCTTTTCGAAATGAAAGCAATACATTTGGTTTATACAGTAGTTTTCATTTATAACGAACTCGGTTCAATTTTAATTATAATAAACGTAACACTTTTTGCCAATGAATTAAATTTTACCTAAAAATGTAAGTTGTTTATTACATTTATATTTCTTTTATTTAAACTTATTATATCTAATAATGTTGCTTGGTGATTTTTTTAGTATTTTTGTATATATTTTTGAATATAAAAAAAAATCATAATAACGCATCAAAAATACAAAAAAAATTTCATTACAAGAAAAAGCATATATACATCTATAAACATAGAGGTGAGGCTGACACATCAAATAAAAATCTAGCAAATGAGTTCAAAGTGCCCATTCTAGAATGAGCACAATCTACAATGTTCAAGTCTTATACCAATTTTTAAAAATTCACAGCATTCTTTTAAAACGACATTCGTTTATTACGACGAATATTTTCAGTCCCATAATGGTCGTTATAACCGAAAAGTACTGTATTTTGTTTTTGTTTGCAATTTATTGTAATACAGTAGGTACTGAAAAAAAAATTTTTTGTAAATCGTAAATTGTGGTTGCTTTTTGTTAAGTTTTTTGTAAAATTAAAAACCGAATTCTGAAATATGCAGAAACTTAAAAAAAAAATAATATTTCTAAGAAAAATGATTTGTTTCTTATGGATCAGCCAAAATCAGCATGTACGGCATTCAGTTTCTGTCAAAAAATTTTGAAATAATTATTTATGTAAAAAAATTTATATGAAAGCATACGCGACGTTTTAAATTTTAAATTTTAAAATTTAAAAATTGACAAAGTGTATAAAAATATTCTAATTGTTTTTTCTTATGCTGCTGCGATTAAATTTTAAAAATAAAATATTTTAAAATAACATTTTTTTTTAAATAATTTAGTTTAAAACATACAAATATTCAAATAAATTAAAAATACTTACAGTAAATATGTTTGCAAAACTAAAAAAATTATCTTTCTCAAAAAAAGTTATTTGTTCCTTAGGACCTAACCTAAATAAAAGCGCGCAGCGTATAATTTCTGTCAAAAAATTGAGAAATAAATAGGTTCATAAATTTACATTAGAGCAGCGAAAATACGCGTAACGCAATGTACTGTATCACGGATTTTTAAAATTTACAAATATTGACAAAATGTATAATAATATTATTATTGGTTTTTCTTATATTTTCTAATATTATGTTTTAAAAATAATATTTTTTTACAATAATTTTTATTAAAAAATATCTTATATTCAAAATACCTATAATATGAAATTAAAAATATTTTTTGTAGGTACTAAATTAAAACATTCAAATCAATATTTTTGATAAATTAAATATTGTACGCGCGTATCAAATAAATATTTTTGATAAATTAAATATTGTACGCGCGTATCGATTTACCGATAATGGATATGCAGACAGACGAATTGACGTACTGCCGTATAAAAATTGTACGTCGTATGTTCTGATTTCATTCTAATAATTGAAAAGTTTATTTCACACTTTCAACATCGAATAATGCTTTTTTATAATTAAAAAAAAACTATTTTTAGTTTTACTTTGACAAAACGAACAAATTTTATATATCAAAAAGTGTACATGAAAATTAGATAGGCGTAGTTTGTAAATGGAACGCATATTTTTGTTTCAGGAGTACATAATTGTCAGATTATCATCATATATATATTTGACATTTTAAAACTACCTGTCATTTGAGAAGTTAATTATATTTAATACTATTTAAATATTAATAAAGTGAAAAAATTAAGGTTTATTGCTGATATAAATATAAAGAATATTTTTTAAAATGGAAGGGGGTAAGTGCTTATTGGTTGTCAAATAAAAAATATGATTTAACATAACCTATTCAAGAGAATTTTAAATAAAGCCATCTGCCGGAAATTATTTATCTACTCTGTCATATACTCTTTTACAAGGGCTGAAGTAGCTGGCAATAGTTGAGATTAGAAAAGAGTTTACTCCCCTTAAAGGAATAAACGCAATAATATTTATTTGTTTTAAGAAACTTATGAGTCATGGCTCATGACCATGTGTAGAAATATATTTTTGTCAATAAAAAACTTGGAAATATTAAATAAATAAACTAGACAAAAAGGTATATAGTAAACTAGGCAATTCAGAATCATTTTTCCCATGTTTTCAGAACTTTAAATAGGCATACATTTGTAGTAAAAATTTACCTATGTAGGTAACTATTAAATTTAAAAATGAAAAAAGAATAGGAAAAATTTATTCTTTGATTTATTGAAAAACTTTTTGTTTTGCTATAAATCTTAAGATTGAAATTTAAAAAAAGACTTCGGTCAACTTGACTATTATTTGTACTTCTGGCAGCTTCAATATAATATAATACTAATTACTAAACTTATGAATTATGATATGTTATATTTTGTTGTAAATATTATATATTCATAGAGTTTTTTAATTAGGATACAGAATACGTACAACATAGTTCATATCGTACTAAAATGTTTAGAAAAAAGTACAGTTTGCTATATGAAGGACAACATTAACTCGAATTTTGGGTTCTTGACTTCAATAAATATATGTATATGTTTAGAAATATGTATTTATTAGAATAATATTTATATGTATTTAGAATTTTAATTTAATTTACCTGTACCAATTTATCCTCTCTTTAAAGCGGCTTAAGTTATAGAAATAAAACTCAAAAATCGGTACTTAACAACGTTTTAATAATTAAGAAAAATTATAAATTTTTTTTAAGCAAATTTCAAGCGCAAGAATTGTTGACAACACTGTTGGCATAATTTTTATTATGTATAGTCTAATATAATTTACATAAAACGAATTTTATATGTTAACTTAAAAGCAAAAATAGCTCGAATTTCGAGCACAGGGCGATACTACTATTTAATTATCTACTCCTTTCATCTCCTCTTTTTCAAGAGGCGGTGTGGTGTAGCTGTGAAAAGAGTAGTTTACTTTTAGACAAATAGGTATAATTTAAAGAAAAGTAAAGAATTCAGAACCATTTTTTGTATATGTACATACATTTGTAGTAAAAATTTCAGATTTTATTATTGAGTGCATATAGTAGTGCTTATTTGCCTATGTAGCTACAAAATTTGAAAATGGAATAAGGGGAGGAAAAATTCATCAATTTTTTAATTGATTAGTTATTATACCCTACACCTATAGAATAGGTAAAAGGGTATATTAACTTTGGTATGGTGTTTGTAACCACCTAAAGAAAGCGAGCTAGATATGGAAAAGTTTATAAATTTGTGATCAGCGTGACCTCCTGAGTCGATATAGCCATGTCCTTTCGTCCGTCCGTCCGTCCGTAGACACGGTAACTCAAAAAATAATGGAGCTATCTTGATGAAATTTTAAATTATTGTAGGTTACTAGGACTGAACGTACGGCGGGGATTGCATATGGGCGAAATCGGCCCATGGGTTCGGATTCTGGACCATTTAATCGATCGAAGGGTTAACGAACATATATAAAAAATCACGATAACTCAACAACTAATGACGCTATCTTCATCAAATTTGTGTTGTAGGTTACTAGTAATGAAACTTCTGTGGGTATTGTGTACGTTCGGGATTGGACTATGCGTTCGGAACCTAGAACTTTTTGATCGAATTTAGGCCAAACAAGCATAATTCCGAAACTAATGAAGATAGAGCCTCCAAATTTGGTATCAGGGTGTCCCTTCCTATTTCCTAAGTGTCTTTGAAATTTGGGCCTCTTTGGAGTTGGGGGTCGGGGACCAGCCACACATTTCCAAAAACCTTAAAGCATATCTTTAAAATTAATAAAGATAGCAACTTGAAAAAATGTAGAAGCTTCAAATTTTGTGTTCTTTAGTATCTCTTGCGTGCCCCCCTAATTTGGGATCAATTGGAGTGGTGGTTCAGTACCCCTCTTAGACCTCCCAAGTATTAAAAGCTTATACTCGAAATTACTAAAAATAGTAACTTAAAATTAAGATAGAACGTTCAACTTTTGTACAAGGGTTAACTAGTACTTAAAGTACAGCGCGGACTGTATAAACCCGAAATCAGCCCAAGGGTTCGGATTCTGGACCTTTTAATCGGTTTCAGGGCTAACGAACATATGTAAAAAATCACGATAACTCAACAACTAATGACTCTATCTTCATGAAATTTGTGCTGTAGGTTGTTGGTAATGAAACTACGGCGGCAATTGCGCACGGTGAGGATTGGACAATGGGTTCGGAACTTAGAACTTTTTGATTGAATTTAGGCCAAACTAGCATAATTCCGTAACCAATGAAGATAGAACCTCCAAATTTGGTATTAGAGTGTCGATTTCGATTTACTTAGTCTCCTTGAAATTTGAGCCCAATTGGAGTAGTGGGTGGGGACCAGCCACTCAGTTCCGAGCACCAAAGCATATTTTCGCAATTAATAAAGATAATAACTTGAAACAAAAGTAGAAGGTTCAAATTTGGCACATGGGTGTTCTTTACTATTTCCTGCGTGTCCCTCTAATTTTGGATTAATTGGAGTGGTGCTGCAGAACTTCTCTTAGACCCACCAATGTGTAAAACCTTATCATCGAAATTAATAAAACTAGTAACTTCAAATTAAGATAACACGCTCCAATTGTGTACAAGAGTTAACTAGTATTGTAACTATGACAGGGACTACATATGGGCGACTTCGTACCATGGATCCGGGTTCTGAAACCCTTGCAAAGTTCAAGGGTTAACAAACATATGTCTTAAAACATCATAACTCAAAAAATAATGCCGCTATTTTGATGAAATTTAAACTCTAGGTTACTAGTAATGAAAGTACAATGGGAATTGGTCCTGGTCGAGTTTAATTTCGAAGCCAAAGAATATATTTCCTATTTCCTATGTGTCCCCGAAATTTTGACTTAATTGCAGTGGTTCAGCTATGTTCAAGGGTACTTGCTGCATTTATGTAAAATTTATTTTTATATTTAAATGAATTATATGAAAAGGTCTATATTTGTATATGTATTTTGGAAATACATTTATTGCATATTTTGCGTTTATAAGCTTTTCTAATAGGTACATAAAAAAGCCATTTAAAATAATTGCAATTTTGAAAAATTTTAATTATTAAATATATTATGCTTTGATTATCTTTTTATCACAAAATTTAAAAATTAGAATTTTTTCATTTTGTAATTGAATTGGAATAAATATATTTTCATTTATTTCAAGTTTGTTTGTTTTTTAATATTTTTAAATAGATAGAAGATTTAATATTTTTAAATAGTAAGAATTTATAATATTTTTTAATAGATAGTGTAATTAGAAAATGTTTTTTGTATTATAAAGTTAATTTGGTTAGCTATGTCTTACGATTAAATTAATAACAGCTTTTATGTTGTTAAAATGACTTATGGATATGTCCTTAAATTTGAACCAAATAGGTGTAGGGTATTTCTAAGTCGGTTGCACCGACTGACTGTTTCTTTACTTGTTTCATTTAGTAATTGAATTGCAATAAATATATTTTCATTTGTTTCAAGTTTTTTTGTTTTAATATTTTTATACCCTTCACCTATAGAATAGGTAAAAGGGTATATTAACTTTGGTGTGGTGTTTGTAACTACCTAAAGGAAGCGAGCTAGATATGGAAAAGTGTATATATTTGTGATCAGCGTGACCGCCTGAGTCGATATAGCCATTTCCGTCCGTCAAGCCGTCCGTAGGCACGATAACTCAAAAAAAAATAGAGCTATCTTGATGAAATTTTAACTGTAGATTACTAGGACTAAAAGTATGGCGGGGACTGCATATGGACGAAATCGGCCAATGGGTTCGGATTCTGGACCTTTTAATCGATCGAAGGGCTAAAGAACATATATAAAAAATCACGATAACTCAACAACTAATGACGCTATCTTTATCAAATTTGTGCTGTAGGTTACTAGTAATGAAACTATTTCGGGGATTACGTAAGGTCGGGATTGGACAACGGGTTCGGAACCTAGAACTTTTTGATCGAATTTAGGCCAAACGAGCATAATTCCGAAACCAATGAAGATAGAACCTCCAAATTTGGTATCAGGGTGTCCCTTCCTATTTCCTAAGTGTCTTGGGAATTTGGGTCCCATTGGAGTACTGGGTCGGGGATCAGCCACACATTTCCGAAGACCTTAAAGCATATCTTTAAAATTAATAAAGATAACAACTTGAAAAAATGTAGAAGCTTCCAATTTGCCACAGGGGTGTTCTTTACTATCTCTTGCGTGTTCCCTTAATTTGGGATCAATTGGAGAGGTGGTTCAGTACCCCTCTCAGACCTCCAAAGTTTTAAAAGCTTATAATCGAAATTACTAAAAATAGTTACTTAAAATTAAGATAGACCGTTCAAATTGTGTAAAAGGGTTAACTAGTACTACAAGTAAAGCGCGGGCTGTATAAGGGCGAAATCAGCCCATGGGTTTGGATTCTGGACCTTTTAGTTGGTGTCAGGGATAACGAATTTATATTAGAAATCACGATAACTCAACAACTAATGAGGCTATCTTCATGAAATTTGTGCTGTAGGTTATTGGTAATGAAACTACGGCGGTGATTACGTACGGTGAGGATTGGACAATGGGTTCGGAACTTAGAACTTTTTGATCGAATTTAGGCCAAACTAGCGTAATTCCGAAACCAATAAAGATATAACCTCCAAATTTGGTATCAGGGTGTACCTTCCTATTGCGTAAGTGTCTTTGAAATTTGGGCCCCATTGGACTATTATGTCGGAACCCGCCACTCAGTTCCGAGGACCTTAAAGCATATTTTCGAAATTAATAAAAATAGTAACTTGAAAGAAATGTAGAAGCTTCAAATTTGGCCGAGGGTGTTCTTTACTATTTCTTCCGTGCCCCCCTAATTTGGGATCATTTGGACTAGTGGTTCAGGACCTCTCTTAGACTCCCAAATATGTAAAAGCTTATCATCGAAATTAATAAAACTAGTAACTTAAAATTAAGATAGAACGTTAAAATTGTATACAAGGGTTAACTAGTATTGGAAGTATGACTAGACTGCATATGGGCGAAATCGTACAATGGTTTTGGGTTCTGGAACCCTTGACAAGTTCAAGGTCTAAAAAACATATATCTTAAAAACACCATAACTCAAAAACTAATGCCGGTATTTTGATGAAATTTAAACTTTAGGTTACTAGTAATGAAAGTACAATGGGAATTGGTTCTGGTCGAGTTTAATTTTAAAGCCAAAGAATATATTTCCTATGTCCTATGTGTCTCCGAAATCTAGACTTAATTGTAGTGGTTCAGCTATGTTCAAAGGTACTTTCTGCATTTATGTAAAATTTATTTGAATATTTAAATGAATTATATGAAAAGGTCTAAATTTTTAATTGTATTTTAGAAATACATTTATTGCATATTTTGCGTTTATAAGCTTTTCTATTAGGTATATAAACTAACCATTTAAAATAATTGCAATTTTGAAAAATTTGGATTATTAAATATATAAATTTTTAATTGTATTTTAGAAATACATTTATTGCATATTTTGCGTTTATAAGCTTTTCTATTAGGTATATAAACTAACCATTTAAAATAATTGCAATTTTGAAAAATTTGGATTATTAAATATATTATGCTTTGATTATCTTTTTATCACAAAATTTAATAATTAGAATTTTTTCATTCTGTAATTGAATTGGAATAAATATATTTTCATTTATTTCGAGTTTGTTTGTTTTTTAATATTTTTAAATAAATAAATTGGAAAGACTTTGTAATATTTTTTAATAGGTAGTGTAATTAGAAAATGTTTTTAGTATTATAAAGTTAATTTGGTTAGCTATGTCTTACGATCAAATTAATAACAGCTTTTATGGTGTTAAAATGACTTATGGATATGTCCTTAAATTTGAACTAAATAGGTGTAGGGTATTTCTAAGTCGGTTGCACCGACTGACTGTTTCTTTACTTGTTTTTTATACCCTACACCTATAGAATAGGTAAAAGGGTATATTAACTTAGGTATGGTGTTTGTAACCATCTAAAGGAAGCGAGCTAGATATGGAAAAGTATATATATTTGTGATCAGCGTGACCTCATGAGTCGATATAGCCATGTCCGTCCGTCCGTAGGCACGATAACTCAAAAAATAATGGAGCTATCTTGATGAAATTTTAACTGGAGGTTACTAGGACTGACAGTACGGCGGGGATTGCATATGGGCGAAATCGGCCCATTGGTTCGATTTCTGGACTTTTAAATCGATCGAAGGGCTAACGATCATATATAAAAAATCACAATAACTCAAAAACTAATGACGCTTTCTTCATCAAATTTGTGCTGTAGGTTACTAGTAATGAAACTTCTTTGGGGATTGCGTAAGTTCGGGATTGGACCATAGGTTCGGAATCTTGAACTTTTTGATCGAATTTAGGCCAAACGAGCATAATTCCGAAACCGAAGAATATAGAACCTCCAAATTTTGTATCAGGTTGTCCCTTCCTATTTCCTTAATGTCTCTGAAATTTAGGCCCCATTGGAGTAGTGGGTCGGGGACCAGCCATACATTTCCGAAGACCTTAAAGCATAGCTTTAAAATTAATAAAGATAGCAACTTAAAAAAATATAGAAGCTTCAAATTTGGCACAAGGGTGTTCTTTGCTATCCCTTGCGTGTCCCCTTAATTCAGGACCAATTGGAGTGTTGGTTCAGTATCCCTCTTAGACCTCTTAAGTTTTAAAAGCTTATAATCGAAATTATTAAAAATAGTAACTTAAAATTAAGATAGAACGTCCAAATTGTGTACAAGGGTTAACTAGTGCTTAAAGTTAAGCGTGGACTGCATAAGGGCGAAATCAGCCCAAAGGTTCGAATTCTGGACCTTTTAATCGGTTTCAGGGCTAACGAACATATATAAATAATTAGGATAACTCAACAACTAAAGACGCTATCTTCATGAAATATGTGCTATAGGTTATTGGTAATAAAACTACGGCGGCCATTGCGGATTGGACGGTGAGCATTGGACAATGGGTTCAGAACTTTTTGATCGAATTCAGGCCAAACGGCATAGTTCCGAAATCAATGAAGATAGATCCTTCAAATTTGGTTTCAGGGTTTCGCTTTCGTTTTCCTTAGTGTCCTTGAAATTTGAACCCAATTGGATTAGTGGGTGGGCACCAGCCACTCAGTTCCAAGGACCTTAAAGCATATTTTTGAAATTAACAAAGATAGTAACTTGAAACAAATGTAGAAGCTTCAAATTTGGCACATGGGTGTTCTTTACTATTTCCTGCGTGTCCCTCTAATTTTGTACCTTTTTTAGACCCCCCAATGTGTAAAAGTTTATCATCGAAATTAATAAAACAAGTAAAGAAATAGTCAGTCGGTGCAACCGACTTAGAAATACCCTACACCTATTTGGTTCAAATTTAATGACATATCCATAAGTCATTTTAACGCCATAAAAGCTGTTATTAATTTGATTGTAAGACATAGCTAACCAAATTAACTTTAGAATACTAAAAACATTTTCTAATTACACTATCTCTTATAAAATATTACAAATTGTTACTAATTTATTTATTTAAAAATATTAAAAAAGAAAAAAACTTGTTATAAATGAATATATATTTATTCCAATTCAATTACAAAATGAAAAAATTCTAGTTATTAAATTTTGTGATAAAAAGCTATATTTAATAACCCAAAATTTTTCAAAATTGCAATTATTTTAAATGGCTAGTTAATATACCTAATAGAAAAGCTTATACGCAAAATATGAAATAAATGTATTTCTAAAATACAATTACAAATTTACACCTTTTCATATAATTCATTTAAATATAAATTTAAATTTTACATAAATGCAGTTTCTTCATCAAATTTGTGCTGTAGGTTACTTGTAATGAAACTACTTCAGGGATTGCGTAAGTTCGGGGTTGGACATTGGGTTCGAAACCTAGAACTTTTTGATCGAATTTAGGCCAAACGAGCATAATTCCGAAACCAAAGAAGATGGAACCTCCAAATTTTGTATTAGGGTGTCCCTTCCTATTTCCTTAATGTCTTTGAAATTTGGGCCCCATTGGAGTAGTGGGTCGGGGACCAGCCATACATTTCCGAAGACCTTAAAGCATATCTTTAAAATTAATAAAGATAACAACTTAAAAAAATGTAGAGCTTCAAATTTGGCGCAAGGGCGTTCTTTACTATCCCTTGCATGTCCCCCTAATTTGGGATCAATTGGAGTGGTGGTTCAGTATCCCTCTTAGACCTTCTTAAGTTTTAAAAGCTTATAATCGAAATTATTAAAAATAGTAACTTAAAATTAAGGTAGAACGTTCAAATTGTGTACAAGCGTTAACTAGTGCTTAAAGTTAAGCGTGGGCTGCATAAGGGCGAAATCAGCCCGAGGGTTCGGATTCTGGACCTTTTAATCGGTTTCAGGGCTAACGAACATATATAAATAATCACGATAACTCAACAACTAATGACTCTATCTTCATAAAATTTGTGCTGTAGGTTGTTGGTAATGAAACTAAGGCTGCGATTGCGTACGGTGAGGATTGGACAATGGGTTCGGAACTAAGAACTTTTTGATCGAATTTAGGCCAAACTACCATAATTCCGAAACCAATGAAGATAGAACATCCAAATTTGGTTTCAGGGTGTCGCTTTCGATTTCCTTAGTATCCTTGAAATTTGAGCCCAATTGGAGTAGTGGGTGGGGACCAGCCACTCAGTTCCAAGGACCTTAAAGCATATTTGCGAAATGAATAAAGTTAGTAACTTGAAACAAATGTCGAAGCTTCAAATTTGGCACTTGGGTGTTCTTAACTATTTCCTGCTTGTCCCTCTAATTTTGTACCTTTCTTAGACCCCCCAATGTGTAAAAGTTTATCATCGAAATTAATAAAACTAGTAACTTAAAATTAAGTTAGAACGTTCCAATTGTGTACAAGGGTTAACTAGTATTGAAAGTATGACGGGGACTGCATATGGGCGAAATTGTACCATAATTTCCGGTTCTGGAACCCTTCAAAAGTTTAAGGGCTAACAAACATATATCTTACAAACACCATAAGTCAATAAATAATGCCGCTATTTTGATAAAATTTAAACTCTAGGTTACTAGTAATGAAAGTACCATTGGAATTGGTTCTGGTCGAGTTTGGTCAATGAGTTCGGCCCTATAGAATAGGTAAAGGGGTATATTAACTTTGGTATGGTGTTTGTAACTACCTAAAGGAAGCGAGCTAGATATGGAAAAGTATATATATTTGTGATCAGCATGACCGCCTGAGTCGATATAGCCATGTCCGTCCGTCCGTAGGCACGATAACTCAAAAAATAATGGAGCTATCTTGATGAAATTTTAACTGTAGATTACTAGGACTAAAAGTACGGCGGGGATTGCATATAGGCGAAATCAGCCAATGGGTTCGGATTCTGGACCTTTTAATCTATCGAAGGGCTAACGAACATATATAAAAAATCACGATAACTCAACAACTAATGACGCTATCTTCATCAAATTTGTGCTGTAGGTTACTAGTAATGAAACTATTTCGGGGATTGCGTAAGGTCGGGATTGGACCATGAGTTCGGAACCTAGTACTTTTTGATCGAATTTAGGCCAAACGAGCATAATTCCGAAACCAATGAAGATAGAACCTCCAAATTTGATATCAGGGTGTCCCTTCCTATTTCCGAATGCCAAGATATTTATAACATTGTTCCCTTTTGATTTCGTTGTTTCCAATACAAATTTTTAGATTAATATCAGGCTTATTGCCCATTCTAAATATCATATACTTTGTTTTTTCCACATTCACTGTTAATTTATTTCCATTTACCCATTTCCTATATCTATCTTGATCCTCATTTACAAGTCTTTCCAGAGACTCAGCAATTTTTCCTGTGTATATAAGTAAAGTATCATCAGCGAATATTTTATAGTCCGATTTTAAGTTAGCATATTGCATATTATGTACATACAGTAGATATAGTGTCCAAGTACAGATCCTTGTGGGACCCCCAAAGTTAATGTACTTTTACCACTATACACACCATTGACTTTGGTCACAATAAACCTGTTTTCAAGATATTATTTTAGAAGTTTATGAGGAAGCCCCCTTATTCCAATTTCATATACTCTATCCAATAGAATTTTATGATCCACAGTATCAAAAGCTTTTCTTTAAGCTTTCTCTTAAATCAACAAAAATTGAGCAGACATAATTTCCTTTATCCAGATTGCCAATAATAGATCTGATAGAATCATTTATTGCTACATCTGTGCCATGAGATTCCTGGAAACCAAATTGATTAATATCGAATCCACCGGAACTTTTGATAAATTCACAAATTCTTTTATTGATTATATTTTCAAAAATCTTACTCAAACAACTAGTATGTGTAATAGCTCTATAGTTAGAAGTATCGAAAGGAGAACCATTTTTGTAAATAGGTATTACAGATGCGGATTTTAATGTTTGTGGATATACACCTGAGCAAAAGCAATTATTAACAAGATTTATGAACAAGTTTTCCGAGCCAGGTGCATAATCTTTCAAATTCATAATAACAGAATAAACTTCATTATGATTTGTAGGCATTAAAAATATAGAGTTTTCATTTATTATATTTCTTATCGTATTTTCATCCCTAACTTGAATGTTATCAGCTAATTTTTTCCCAATATTACTAAAGTGATCATTAAATCTGTTAGCTAAGTCATTACTGTTATTTAAATGTTTAACATTATATCTAATTTCCTTAATTATTTTCTTATCATCTGATTTTTGGTTTGCTATGTGAGAGCTCAAAACTGTCCATATCATTCTGGTATTTGAACCTGCTGTTTGTAATTTTTTGTTAAAATGAGCTGATTTAGCTTTTTTTATCTCAATATTGACCTTGTTTTTTATTTTGTTGTAGTTAATTTTATGCTCTAAACAATTTGGGTACTTTTTGTGTCTCTTGTATAATTCGTTTCTATACTCCATCATTTTTAAGATTTCCTTAGATATTCAATTATTGTGCCTTCTGGTTCTAATGTTTTTAACAATTAAACACCTTTCTTTAACAGTACTTATTAGTTCAACCAGTTCATCCACATTTTCGTAATCGTAATTACGTAAATAATTTTCCATTAGATGTGATTATATTGCATAATTTGTAATATTTATTTGTTTATTCTCCATAGCTTCAAGTTTTCTAAGAACTGTTTTAATTTCTACACAAATAGCTTTATGATCTAAGTTTGGGATATCATGCATTGTGATATCAAACCCAAATCGATTCATTTTAAGATCCGAAAGTACATGATCAATGAGTGTCGCTGAATTTGCCGTTACTCTAGTAGCATTATCAAAATCAATATTATTTTTTATATGAACTGAATTGACATCTAGCATATCTTGATACCGTCTGCTTACATCCGTTTCAGAGAGCAGATCAATGTTTGTATCACCAATTAATATTATATTTTTATACTTATCAAACAATTGGTCTAAGTACGCTATAAATGCACCATTGTTCTCATTCGGGCTTTTGTAGCATACCGCAATGTTAATAACAGGCTTAGTATCTTCTAAGGAAATTACTATAGTATTGATTGCTGTATACCCAGGAATATTGAAGTATTTTTCCTCAACGGAATATAACCATGTTTCACCAACCATGATAATGTCAACCCCTGTTTTAATTTATATAAGAGCTTCTACTTGAATTAGATTTTTTCTTAGACTTCTTCTAGAATTAAAGTGCACAATTTTGATATTAAATAGCTTATCCAACATCATGGTATTCCTATCATATAGTTTTGCCATAATTCTCTTATTTTCTGCAGATGTTCTCTATATTTATTATCTATATGCCTTCTGAAAATAGTTAGATCTTGTAGTACTTCTTTTCTAGATAATCCTGTAGATTCATGATAATTATAATATAGTTTAGAGAGTTCTTGGTAGTTGTTTGGTAATCCTTCTTGATGTATAAGTACTTTCCGGCTAGTCTGTGTCATACCCTCATATCAAATGTCATCATGATCATAAAAAAAAATAAGATAAGAACAATCTTACATTATTATATATTCTGTGATCTCTAAATCTAGAAGTGGCATAAATATTATCACCAGATTCAATGGCATTTCTTAAAATCGGTACAGCTATCAGTTAGAGTTTCTCCCTTAATCCAGTTAACATATTTATCTGTTGTCACTTCTTTAACTTTCTTTGTTTTTACAGCTTTGATATCAATTTCTTTGTTTAATTAATCAGATTTATTATCGGAAATTATACTAATATTATTATTGTTATTATTTTTATTACTATTAATAGTAGTATTGTTATTTTTATTATCATCAATAATATTATATTGCTATTATTACAAGATACATTTTTACTTCAAATGATTTCATCACTAATATTTTCAACATTATTATCCTTATTGGCACATTTATCATGAATGATTTTGTTTATATTGTCTTTATCATTCATTAGAATTTTATTTTTTCTTGACCAAAATTTAGGAACATAAGTGAGTATGCTAAAATGTCTTTTCACATGATTTGTCTTAGAGCTTTTATTTTTAATCGTAACTCTAGTTTTATTATAACTATTATTATTGTTGTTGGAAACATGAACACTAGTTTTCTTGTAACTATTATTATTATTATTATTATCATTATTATCATCATTATTATTATTATTATTATTGTTATTGGGATCATTATTTTTTGTATTATCAAACTTATTACTATAATTAATTGTACTGGAAAAACTATTTGTATTGCTAATATTATTATTAGTAGTAATATTATTAATGTTACTAATTTGAGTACTATTCATACTAATTCTATCATTATCATTTTTGGTATCATATTTAGTATCATTGTAATTTGCATTATTTTGAACTATTTCAATTGTTTTATTTTGTTCAGTTCCTATTATCTGTGATTGCTAGTAGCCTATTTTTTGTTTTTTTAAAGTAAGTTTATGTTGAAAAGCAGGACAAGATCTTCTAAAAGTTTTGTGATGAACATGCACATTGACTTTTAATTTCTCATTATATTTCAGACAGTTTATGCACTTATTGATGTCTTAATTCTTGCATTCACAAGTTTTATGTTCCTGATGGCACTTCAAACAAGTTTCAGCATTCCTACAGTCAACTGATTTATATTTAAATCTTTTACACTTAAAACATCTTGGAATTTTTATAGCGTCAAATACTTTATATCTTTCCCAACCTATACATACTTTTTCATTTGACAAAAATTTTGTGAATGACTCTTTCCTTGTTATATTTTTTAACTGAATATGTTTTTAGCACTTTAATTTCACTAATTTCTAGGAAAGCATTTTGTTTTTTTAGCATTTCAATAATATCTGTATCACTATATTTATGATTAACATGTACAAGTTCAACTTTTGGTTTCATTTCTACCGGGATTTTGATCTCATAGCTTTCATTTAATTTTTCTTCCAACTAATTCTTAATTTTTTCACGATCCTCTTTTGTACCTGTTTCTATCAAAATTATACCAATTTTCCTATTTGGAACATTTTTGATATTAAAATTTTTTGGATCAACCTTTGTATTCAAGTCACATTTTGTTTTTTCGTTATTTTGCTTACTTTTCGGTTTTACAAGTAAAGGTAATTCTTTTTTTATTATCGTATTTGTACATTTTTTTGTATTTTTTAAAATATCGGCAAATAAACTCGTATTTGTTTTTTCATTTCCAGTATTATTTATTTTTTTCCGTATCTCATCACTTTTTTTTATTACATTTATGAATTGTTCACCTTATCGCTTTGGGTTTTAAAGACTTCTGTAAATTTAATAGAATTTGTTTTAATCGCCTTTAACAGTTCTATAATCTCCTTCTCATTATTTTTAATTGCTCTATCGAACTCTTCTTTATACTCTTTTGGTTGCTCGTTACTTTTTCTTACCGCACTTTCCATATTTTGAAGGACCAAGGCTACATTTTGAATGTATTGGACACAGTCATCGAATATCAACTTAATCTTCTCATTAGCAAATAACATATTTACTGTTGATTGATCCAAGCCAGAACATCTTAGCGCTTCATGGTGTATTTTCTTACACACTCCTGCACACTCTATCCCTGTTTCCCCCTTTATTTTCATCTTGCACTTTTGGCACGAAGCCACTGTTGTTAAATATAGTTGAACAACAAATTAAAATAAATATTGCTGAGTAATATTTTTTTTTTTAATTTTACCGTATTTAAATAATATTTTAATTGATAATTTTAGCTCAGTATTTGACCATGTAGCTTTTCGGTATTGACCTATTTTATTTTTCATCATACCACTTAATTCATTTGAAAACCACATATTATTGCTGTTATTTATATGCTTCGTTATAATAAATTTGCTTGCTATCTTAGTCAAACTTTCACTAAAGATGCTCGCTTTTTTATCGCATGATCCAAAATGTCGTATAGTAAGTAGACTTCTAATAATATTGCAATGTCAATTTGCAATTTAATTTCTAATATTTATAATAATAAAACTAATACTAATAAAGAACCCGAATAATAAGATGCTTAACTTAAATAACATAACATTTTCCATCTCTACATATTTATATTTTCGTAATCCTTTGATTTTTATCTGCTTCCCAGTTGTTGTTCTTTAAAAATATATTTTTGTGTCAAATTGCAGTTTTCTTTTTTCTTCTAATAAATTCCAAAATCAAAAAGTTCAATTTGGTATATTTTATACATATAGTATAGTAAAACATTTTTTCTAAGAATGAAACCCACGTTTCTCTCCTAAAACCATAAAAAAACGAGGAAGAGCATAGTAGAACTTTCGGTTAAGTATAAAATAAAATATAAGTTGAAAAGCGAATTTTTAAACACTCGATTTTATGCAAACTTTGGCCATTTAAGTAAACTACTATTGAAATAGTATAATGACATAATGTGAAATATAGTATTCACTTTTAACCTTTATTCAAATGGGTATAATAATACTTATATGTAAACTAGCTAATACCCTATTCACGTTGTTCGGCCCCTCAATGGAGATTTATTTTAAGTTGATGTTAGTGAAAAAAGTTAACACAAAAATTACACATGGTGTACATGTTAATTTAAAACTAGTATCGCCCTGGCTCGAAATTCGAGCTATTTTTGCTTTTAAGTTAACATATAAAATTCGTTTTGTGTAAATTATATTAGACAGACTAATATTACACGACAAATTATTTATTTTTTTCCTATACATAACAAAAATTATGCCAACAGTGTGGTCAACAATTCTAGCGCTTGAAATTTGCTTAAAAAAAAAAATTTATAATATTTCTCAATTTTAAAAACGTTGTTAAGTACCTATTTTTGAGTTTTATTCCTATAGCTTAAGCCGTTTTAAAGAAAGGATAAATTGATACAGTTAAATTAAATTTAAATTCTTAATACATATAAATATTATTCTAATAATATATAATGTTCTAAAAATTTGATTATACGTATTTCTAAACATATACATTTATTTATTGAAGTCAAGAACCGAAAATTCGAGTTAATGCTGTCCTTCATATAGTAAACTGTACTTTTTTTCTAAACATTTTAGTACGATTTGACATATGTTGTATGTATTCTGTATCCTAATTAAAAAGCTCTATGAATACATAATATGTACAACAAAATTTAACATATCATAATTCATAAGTTTAGTACTTAGTATTATATTAAATTGAAGCTGCCAGAAGTACAGAATAATAGTCAAGTTGACCGAAGTTTTTTTTTAAATCTCAATTTTAAGATTTATAGCATAAAAAAAAAAGTTTTTCAATAAATCAAAGAATAAATTTTTCCTATCTAATCTTCATGTACACTTTTTGATATATAAAATTCGTTCGTTTTGTCAAAGTAAAACTAAAAATAGTTTTTTTATTATAAAAAACTATTATTCGATGTTGAAAATGTAAAATAAACGTTTCAATTATTAGAATGAAATCAAAACATATGACGTAAAATTTTTATAGGGCAGTACATCAATACGTCTGTCTACATATCCATTATCGGTAAATCGATACGCGCGTACAGTATTTAATTTATCAAAAAATATTTATTTGAATGTTTTAATTTAGTACCTACAAAAAATCTTTTTAATTTCGTAATATAGGTCCGAGATACAGTACATCGCGTTACGCGTATTTTGGCTGCTGTCGTGTAAATTTATGTACCTACTTATTTCTAAATTTTTTAACAGCAATTATACGCCGTACGCTTTTTAGGTTGGGACCTAAGGAACAAATTATTTTTTTTAAGAAAGATAATTTTTTTAGTTTTGCAAACATATTGTAGGTATTTTCAATTATTTTGAATATGTTTTAAAACAAATTATTTAAAAAAAATATTATTTTAAAATCTTTTATTTTTAAAATTTAATCGTAGCAACATAAGAAAAAACAATTACAATATTTTTATATGCTTTGTCAATTTTTAAATTTTTAAACTCCGAGGTACAGTACGTCGCGTATGCTTTCATGTAAATTTTTTTATATACTTAACTACTTATTTCAAAATTTTTTGACAGAAACTGAACGCCGTTCATGCTGAATTTGGTTCATTCATAAGGAACAAATCATTTTTCTTAAGAAATATTATTTCTTTTTTATGTTTCTGCAAACGTATTATAGGTATTTCTTAATAAACAAATATTTTACAAAAATATTATTTTAAATTTTCTATTTTTATTTTTCGCTTTGTCAATTTTTAAATCCGAGGTACCAGTTGTTCGCGTATTTCGGTTGCTCACATGTAAATTCATGTACCTAACCATTTATTTCAAAATTTTCTAGAAATTTCCAGAAATAATACACCGTACGGGTTTATTTTGGTTAGGCCCTAAGTAACAAATCATTTAAATTACAAATTATTTTTTAAGAAAGATTATTAGTTTTTTTTTGTTTTTAATTTCTTGTAAATATATATATTTTTTAATATCATTACTCACAAACGTAATGGCAACTACAGGTTAAGTCGGTTTTTTATTAAAAACAAAAAACTTAACAAAAAGCAACAACAATTTACGATTTACAAAAAAATTTTTTTTTAGTACTGTATTATAATAAATTGCGAACAATATACAGTGCTTTTCGGCTATAACGACCATGATGGGACGGAAAATATTCGTTGTAATAAACGAATGTTGTTTTAAAAGAAAGTGAATTTTGAAAAATTAGTATAAGACTTGAACATTGTAGAATGTGCTGATTCTAGAATGGACACTTCGAACTCATTTGCTAGAATTTTATTTGATGTGTCAGCCTATGTACAGTGCTTTTTGATCTATTGAAAGTTTTTTTTGTATCTTATATGCGTTATTGGGATTTTTTTGTATATTCAAAACTAAATTAACAACACCTAATTAATCGCTAAGCAACATAATTAGATATAATAAGTTTAAAAAAAAGAAATATCAATGTAATATAAAACTTCCATTTTTAGGTAAAATTTAATTCTTTGGAAAAAAGTGTAAAGTTTATTATAATTAAAATTGAACCGAGTTCGTTATAAATGAAAACTACTGTATAAACCAAATGTATTGCTTTCCTTTCGAACACAAATCATTTTTTTTTTCACTTTTTAAGATAAAGAAAAAACAAAAACAAAAAAAAAATTTTTTAAAATTTAAATCTCCTTATTCAATGAACATTTGAACTAAAAAAAAAAAGAAAGATATACATAAGTCGGCGCCTATAATATTTTGATTAAGATTTAGCTGCGAGTTACAACCGAAAATGAATTACATTTACACAGAAAGTCGGCGCATGATATTAAAGTCATAAGCCTCAACTTTTAACCGGGTGACCGTTAAATTCAAAATTACGTTAAATTAAAGACGGGTTTTCATTTTTTTATAATACTAAAAACATTTTCTAATTACACTATCTATTAAAAAATATTACAAATTCTTACTAATTTATCTATTTAAAAATATTAAAAAACAAAAAAAACTTGTTATAAATGACAATATATTTATTCCAAATCAATTACAAAATGATAAAATTTTAATTATTAAATTTGGTGGTAAAAAGCTACTCAAAGCATAATATATTTAATAATTAAAATTTTTTAAAATTGAAATTATTTTAAATGGTTAGCTTTAGAAGCTTATAAACGAAAAATATGCAATAAATGTATTTCTAAAATATCACTACAATTAAGTCTAAATTTCGGGGACACATAGAAAATAGGAAATATATTCTTTGGCTTCGAAATTGTACTTGTTCGGCTTCAAATCGATCAAAAGCTTCTAGAATCCGAACTCATTGACCAAACTCGATCAGAACCAATTCCCATGGTACACTCATTACTAGTAACCTAGAGTTTAAATTTCATCAAAATAGCGGCATTATTTTTTGAGTTATGGTGTTTTTAAGATATATGTTTGTTAGCCTTTGAACTTTTCAAAGGTACAGAACCCGAAACCATGGTACGATATCGCCCATTAGCAGTTTCCGTCATACTTTCAATACTAGTTAACCTTTGTACACAATTGGAACGTTCTATCTTAATTTTAAGTTACTAGTTTTATTAATTTCAATGAAAAGCTTTTACACATTGGGGGTCTAAGAGAGGTACTGAACTACCACTCTAAGACTTTCTCTTTGACCAAAGCAGAACTTCGCAAAATTGAATGTAATTACCTCCCAAATTTTTTTTGGACAAACGTTGGGCAGCATGGGTTAACAAAATCCAAGTCACCTTATAGAGTTAACTCAATTCACAAAGAGCATCACGTATAAAAAAGTTAAATTCAAATGGTTGAATCTTTATCACTTTACAAGAAAAAGTTTTAATATTAGTAAATATTAAGAGCACAGCCCCAACTTGTCGTTCCCCAATGCAAAATTTTTAAACCAGGATTTCTTTTTTTACAGGAAAAAAAGGTAATATATATAAGTTAAGAATTTTAACATAAATTCTTTTAAAAAAATAATTATTAGGACTAATGTCCACTTTATTAATTACTTCTTAATTGACAAATTTAAACTGTAACTTAACTAATAACTAACAGCTAATTTATATTATAAAATATGCTGATATGACATTTTACGTTATTACGAAATTAATTATTTCCCGTGAGAAATAATTAAAGTTAAAAAAAATAATTTAAGTATTGTAATTTGATATTTAAAGCAAAATAAAGAACGCGAACAAAAATATTCTTAAATTTAAGTAACATAACATTTTCCTTTTCTAGATTTTTTCGTAAGTCCATATTTCTTATTAACTTTACATTTGTAGTTCTTTAAAAAAATTTCACTTGCAGTTTTCTTTTTTTTTTTAATAAAATCTAAAAATCAAAAAGTTCGGTTTCGTATATATTAACCTTAAATACATAGTATTTTAAAACCTTTTTCCAAAAACACGCCTACATTTCCTTTAAAAAATCATAAAAAACGAGGAAAAGTGTAGTAGAACTTTCAGTTCTTTAAACCCTTTCCAGTACATCGACTATATTTTTTTCAGGCTTTGGCTGTTCAAGTTAACTACTATTGACATAAAGTAATGCTCATATAAAACTAGAAGGTTTATGGCAGCAAACGGAACGCACTGCATTGCCCTACTTAAATTTTGCTCAAACTTTTGTAATAAAGCTAAAATATTTTTGGAGCAGCTCCAGGCACCCTGCTTAATTAGATATAGAGTAATGCTCTTATTAATAAAGAAGTTGTATGGCAACTGCTCAAAACTACTGCAGTAGACCAACCGAATGTTAACCCATGGAGCTAACTGATTGGATTGCAATAACGATGACGACTCTTTTATTAAAAAGAATTTGAGAATCCTAGCTCTATATTTTTTTTTAAGTTATCGTGTGGATGAATTAAAAAACATAAATAGATTGATTCACTTTTCGATTCTGATCTGATCCATACCTTTGAGTCTATATCTACCGCCCTTTTTCCCTGCGCCACAAACGTAATGGTAAATTTAGTATAACCTTTTGACCTACAATCATACGAGTATAATTATACTTACTTGTAAATTAGATAATTACCGGTTGAGCGTTTCTGCGCCTTTTAAAGGGTTTTTATTTGAAAGCAAAAGTTTAATTTGTAAATTGTGCCGGAATAAATTAACGGAAATCAACGCAAGTGTTTTAGAAATTTATGTGGATTTTCTAATTTTTTTTAGATTCATCATCATCCCAATATTGGTTAACAAATGTCAAGTATATTAAAGAGTGAACTGCATTGTCTATTTAAAATTTGCAGGCAATCGGTCACACCTATTTTGCTTTACAAAGAATTTTGAAAACTGTTCCAACTTTAAGTCTATAACACTCCCCATACCCAAAAACCTTTATATTAAAATTTTCATGATAATTAAATATATATATATAATAAAATACAAATTTAAGTCTTGTAAAATTCCGAGCAACGCCGAGTAAATCTGCTAGTATATCTATAATTAAAAACAACATCATAAAACAACAAATATTAGAAAATGAGATCTGCCAAATAAACGGCATTACAAACAAAAATATCATGACTAAGTGTGTAGCAAAAAAAAATTCATTAATAGAAGAAGAAGAAATTCATGGTTAATTCCATATAATAGATGAGGAAATAAATATTACAGCAGTTGGTATCCTAAGCAGAGATTTTCTATTCAAGTACAGATGCACGATATATCATGAAACTTGCACATTGGTATTATCACTGCAAGAACAAGATATAGTAATGCTAATGGGTACAGACTGTAAAACAATAACAAATATAACAGTACAACCGCAAATGGAAGCAATTTTGGCAATCAATTTGGAAATAAAAGAAGACAATATAATTATAGGTAAAGAAATGGCTAAGGGTGTTTTTTTAGCAAATTCAATAGTACATAGATATAGCTACAAAACATATAAAAATATTAAAAACAAGGGATATAGCTGTGACAATTAAAGCATCCGATGTAGAAATACGACATTTAGGGGATTACAATGTATTATGTATAAATCACAAAAATACTAAGGTAAATACAAGATTTAAGAAGTTAAAAGAAGTATTACCAATAGATAGCTTAGATGAAAAAGCTGAAAACTCAATTTAAAGTTTAAAAACAAGTTGATAAATTAATGGAAGAAGATATAATTGAACACAAGTCCATATAACTCACCATTGTTGATAGTTCCTAAAAAGAGCCAAGATGGGGAGAAAAAGTGGAGACTAGTGCTAGATTTTAGGTCATTAAATAAAAAAATATTAGATGGCAAATTTCAATTAACAAGATTAGACGACGTTTTGGACAAATTGGACATATCTAAAAAATTTTTCTACATTAGATATGACAAGTTCATTTTATCAAGTTACCATTAAATTATAAATCCAGACAAATGACAGCATTTTAAACAAACAACGGGAACTATCAGTTTAAGAGGTTGCCTTTTGGATTAAAAATATCTACAAAAAGTTTTCAACGCATGCTTTCAGTAGCATTAAGCGGACTGCAAGAGCTGCATTTCTATATGTAGATTATATAATAGTATTTGGATTAAATTTGAGAGATCATAATGAAACTTTAACTAGAGTTTTAGAACGATTACAAAAATAGAATCTAAAGCTTAATCCTGGGAAACTCAATTTTCTGAAATTAGAAGTGGTATATTTAGGACATCTCATAACATCAGAAGGAATCAAAACTAATCCAGCCAAATATGGGACAATTAAAAATTATCCTACATCAAAAGATGCAGATGAAGTTAGAAGATTTGAGCGTGAGTTGAATAAGCCGATTATAGAAAAAGAACTCTTGACAATAGATTGGGGTATTAACTATATTAGAAGATATCTTTTTGGTAAAAAATTTATAGTTTATACTGACCATATACCATTAGTAAGCTTATTATCGCATAAAAATCCATCATCGAATTTAACAAGAATACGTGTAGATCCCTTACACCTAGGCCTTGCGGCCTGTTGTGCACCCCTCATTAAATACTTTCTATTTATTTATAACTATTATATTATTTATTTTGTTTATATTATATATTTGTATATTTATATTATATTTGGTCACCATGGGGATTCGTAAAGAAAAATTATTTTTCAATAATTTTTTTTCAATTAAATATTGTATGACCTGACCGGAAATTGAACCCGGACCCCCTCGGTTAATAAGCCAAATGCTTACCCACTGCAACACCGAGGCCCCATAAATAAGTGTAATTAGCAAGTTTTAAAATTTTTTAATAAACTGGAATAAAATATGTCAAAAAATATTATATTTTTATTACAAAGGCTGCCGCTTCCCAACTCCCGCTAAACATATATTGAAACACTGACATTATACTGAAATACTGAATTTGTAATCAATATTGTAAAAACAACGCCCAAAAATTAAGTTTTTCTAAATAATATAAATCTAAACATGAATTTTGATTTTTTTTTGGATTTTAAGCGTAATCCGTTGGTTTCAAAATCTTGGTTTCAATCATTTGTTTAACGGGGATTAGCGGCGGCAGCCCCCGCTGTCTTAAAAACTTTGTAGCAAAAATATTTATATTAGAATATAGATTAGAAGGGATTTTAAAGTTGTTTAAAAATCAGTGAATTCCTTTTGTCCAGAATATTTATATATATATATGTTTATACGAGACTGTAAACTAGGAGGGATTTTAGAGTTGCATTCAAAAGCATGATATATGAATATATGATTGATATATGAAAATCTGTATATGTGTATATGTCATATACTCAATTAGGAGGGTTTTTGGAGTTGGGTTCAAAATCAGGATTGCCGCTTTTTCCAGAATATTTGATACCTACATATTAAAAATTTTAAAAAAGGGTTTTTAATTTTTTCTCGAATTTTTATTTATAATTATTTTTGTTTGGAAAATTAAATTGCTATTATTTTACAAATAAAATTAAATTTTTAAAAGGAAATAAAGCCATATGGCTTTATTTCGCAGTAGAATGCGAAAAAGAAGCATACGCGAAAAAAATGGCGATATAGCTTTATTTGTTATTCAATATGCCATTATGGCTTTATTTCGTATGGCGTTATTTCACGGCACCATATAAACAATTGTGAAACGTGTAATAAAATAAAAGTAACAAAATATACTAAGGAAAATTATGAAATTACAGATACACCCACAACAGCATTTGAAACAATAACTATAGATACTGTCGGCCAACTTCAACCATCAAACAATTATAGATTTATCCATAAAAACAATTATAGAAATATTTGTAAATTTGTAAATATTGAAAAAGTTACGTTAACACCTTATCATCATGAAACCTTAGGTTCTATTGAACGAAATCATAGGGTATTAAATGATTATATAATGAGTTTAAAAAAACAAGACGTTTGGGATGAATATTTACCTTACTATACGTATTTCTACAACTCAACACCGCGTACAACAGGTTACTCACTATTTGAATTCGTATATGGCAAAATAAGTACACTTTCATGTGAAATATTAAATAATAAACATAGCATCTACAATTTAGATGACTATTTAATTGAATTAAAAATTAAATTAAAATATGCTAATGAAAAAGCAAAAAACTATTTAATGAAAGATAAAACGAAGAAGATTATAGTTGCCCTTGTCAACTTTTAGATACCCTTTTTTTTTTTTTAAATAAACTTTTATTTTGTTATATTTTTTTTACATATGAATATCTTAACCTACAAAACAAAGTTAACAAACAAGGTATATCTCTTTTATTTTTAACATTTAAAAATATTTGGATTTTTTTATTGTTAAATTTAATATATATAGTAAGTAAAATTATTTCTGTTTCTGTAAGAACAAAACTATTGTAATATAATCTTATAAATACATTGTAAAATTTAAAAAATCAATGTTTAATAATTTTTTTTTTTTTTATAAAACTTAACTAACTTAACCTAACTTAACCTAAACTTAAATTTAAATAAACTAACTTATTGACTATAAAATAGCACAAATGCTTTTAGAAATTATATTAAGATGTATTTAACCACCAATAATCTTTATTTATAACTTTATCTTTTTCTGATATGGACATTTCATATCTTAAATTATCTCCGTTAATATTGCCTGGGATATACTCGATTTTTTTGCATGTAGCCCGTCTACTATAATGAAATAGTATAGGGACATGATCTTGGTTTTGAGTGTATCTATATTTATCTAAGAAGATGAAATGCTCAGGAGCTATAAAACCCGTGAGCAAGGTCTTCTTACTGTACTCCTCATTGTGGTAAAATATATGTGATATTAAACCATTTTCTGGAATTTTTAATGCTCTATCAAAATGACTTCTGATTAATTTTATCATAAAATTATCTATTCTCATGATTTTGGCTTCCTTGTACAAATATTTATTAGAATAAAAATGCTTGTATTCGGAATCAGGCTTTCTATGTTTATTAATACAAACTCTTATGCACTTTCTTTCGAATTTACGTATTTTTTCCATTAAGCTTGCACTAATGTTGTACCATATTGGTACCCCATAGACAAGATTTGGCCTAATTAATGTCTGGTAGCATATTATTTTAACTCTATTGCTAATATTTTTGTTGTAAAAGAGTTTTTTAGCTGCCATAAAGGATTTATTGCCTTTATCTATTGAGTATTTTACATGATCTATGAAGTTTAAGTTTCGATGTAACTGAACTCCAAGATATTTAACGAATTTTTTGTTTGCGAGAGTTAACATAGGCGATTTAATTTTAAATTGTTTCCAATTTTTTCTGATGTCTGAACTAGTTTTGTCAACCGTATTACGGAATAATATGGTTTCACATTTGTTAAAGTTCATTTTTAATATCCATATCTTGCAATAATCCTGCACAATATTAAACATTTTTTGTACATTATATTGTATGCTATTTACAGTGTCATTCGCAGAGTATATTATAATATCATCTGCGAATGCCAGGGCGTAGTTATTTCCTTTTACTCGTTCTAGCAAAAATAAAAGATCTGCTGTATATATAGTAAAAAGGATAGGTGCATTAACAATACCTTGCTGAAGACCGTTTTCAATTAGGAATGATTTGTCAGACTCGTTATTTTTGCTATATACTAAAAATTTGTTATTTATTAACAAATTAACATATTTTTAATCAGTATAATTAAGCGTGGCGGGAACTTATATTTTATTAGTTTATAGATTAATCCATCCAACCAAACTGAATTAAAAGCCTTTTCAAAGTCAATCAGACAGGCACCAATGCCGTTTTTATTGTTTATGAACCAGCAGATATCTGAGGTTAATTTGGTTATAGTATTAACAGTACCATGTTTGTGCCTAAACCCAAACTGATTTTCTGGAATAAGATTGATTGACTTTGCATAATTTGAAATTTTGTCGTTTATTAAGGTTTCAAATACTTTACTAATGTTTGGCAGTAAACTTATCGGTCGATAATTGCTGGGATTGGTTGGATCTTTGCCAGGTTTTTTTAGCAATATCGTTTTCGATGTTTTCCAAATATGCGGAAAATACGAATTATTTATTGCATTATTGAATAGGATAACATACTTCGAAATAATTACACCACTTAAATTTTTTAAAACTATATTTGAGATTTTATCGATACCAGAAGAAACTTTATTTTTTAAAGCTTTAAACTTTAAAGAAAGCTCTGACTGGTTCGTGAATTCGCTATTTTCACCACTTTGCTCAGATGATTTGTTTGTGTTGGAGAAATTACTCAGAGTTGAGTTGAAATTTAATGTTTGAGAGTTATTGAATTGTGTTATTTTATTTATGATTTGGTTATGTATTCTGTTATCTGTAGGTATATTGATTTTGTGAGTGTTTTCAATGTATGTGCCAAGTACATTGTAAATTTGTGATTGATCTTCTACTATAAATTTATTTGTGGTGGTTTTATTTAATTTGATTTGTTGATGATTTGTTTGTGTTGATGATTTGTTTGTGTTGAAGTCTATGTTATTTTGAGAGAGTAAAGTTATATCATTTTGGTCTATGTGTAATTTTGAAATCTGATTGTATTTGTTTTTGCGGAATATTTTATTTATTTCGGGGAACATGTTTGAACTATTTGTTGGAGTTATTTTTTGGAGACGAAGCTGCCAGTATTTATTAATTTCTATTTTAATTTGTTGTTTAATTAATGTATTGATGTTATTTAGAAGGCTTTTGAGCAGTTGACTTTGTTGATTAGAAAAGTTTAATCTTTGTTTTTTGATCTTATGTATATCGTTCATGAGGCTGTGTTTTTTGTTTAAAAGAATTTTTAGCTTAACTGAGGAGAATTTTTTTAAATTATTTTGATTTTTAATTTTTGGTATAACTTCATCCATAGTTTTAAGAATTATTTCGTTCAGCTGAGAAAGATGATAATCTACATTTTGGTTAGACAAATTGCAGTTATCGAAAATTTTATTGCAATTGTTGGAGTTGTATTTGGAAAAATAGTTTGAATTTAATTTATTTTGAAATTTGCCCCAGTTTACTTTTGAAAATATGAATTTATTACTAAGACTTGGTAACTCTTGCAATAAAAGCTCTTCATTTTTTAGTGACATTGGAATTTTAATGGCATTATGGTCACTATCGTATGGGAGAGTGGTGAGTTTGTTTTGATTTGTTTCAAAACAAATTTTTATTCTAATATCTGTTATCACTAAATCAATATAAGAATTTGCACGTGGTAGTGTTGGTGCATCGGTTAAGAGTAAGTTACTCTTGTATAAAATTTTGTTGTCTTGTAACCATTTGTATAATTGATTGCCTCGAGTATTGTTAACACAGTTTAACCAAGAAGTATGTTTGGCATTAAAGTCGCCAGTTAATATATAGAAATTATTGAGATTCGAAAGATTTAAAATTTCGAATATTTTTTCTAATTCTGTTAAAAAACTATTTGAATTTCTATTTTTACATTTATTAATAGTACTAACAACCATTCTAGCACATATAGTAATATTACAAAATCTCACTCAAAAAATTTAACTCAAAATCATGCACATAACAATAACAACTCAAATCAAAGCTCTACTAACACTAACAATGAATCATTCTCTTATCAAGAAATTATATCTATAGTAAATGAATTACTCACTAAATTAAATAGAAATCAAAGCAAACAAATACAATTTCAGATTATTACTGAATTAACATTAAAATTTGTTTTTGACAATATATGTTAATGGCGGACAATAATACTAAGATTTTATTTTGGAATGCACAAAGCTTTCTAAACAAAAAAACTGAATTCTATAATTATGTTGACAAGGAAAAAATTGATATTGCAGTAATAAGTGAAACCTGGTTAAATTCTAGTAAAAGTATTTGCAATAAAAATTATAAAATATATAGATATGATAGAGAAGTTGCTCAACATGGTGGTGTTGCATTAATAATTAAAAAGCCCATAGAACATTGTTTATTGCCTTGTTTAGAAACAAAATGTTTCGAAACATTATCTATTAAACTAATTCTCAGAAATAATGATAGTTTAACTATAGTAGGTGTATATTTTAAAGGAGGTTCTTATAACAGTAGCTTAGGTAAAGATTTTATTCATGATCTGAAACTGTTTAACAGAATACAGGGTAAATATATAATAATGGGTGACTTTAACTGTCGTCATGTAAATTGGAACTGCTTGAAAAACAATCAGTGGGGTATACAACTGAATAACATTTTGACTTGTAGTAATTATACACTCTTATACCCCAGTAGTAGTACTTATATCCCAAAACAGAGCCGCGGGAACCCCTCGACGTTAGACCTCATATTGTCAAATATACCTGATAAACTTTCAAATCCTTATACTATCAATGAATTTAATTCTGACCATCTACCTATTAGGTTCAATTTAAACTTGTACCTTAATAACCCTACTAATAAATTCTACTTCGATTATAATAAAATTAATTGGTCAAGGTATAAACAACTTTTAGGCTCAAAAATTAATTTATCCCAAATTTCTTCTAGTCTGGATAATCCCGACACTAATATAATAAACAGTCACATCATGCTATTTGAGAAAATAGTATTGGATAGTGCACAAAAAGCCTCACCACGTAAAATTATTATCCAAAAACATGAAAAGACATTCTTACCGCAGTCTATTCTTCTATTAATAAATAAAAGAAATAGACTTAGGCGGCTTTGGCAAAGAACTAGAGACAGATTTTTTTAAAATGAGAATTAACTTTTTACAAACAGTAATATCAAGTAAAATCCAGGAAATTCATAACCAAAAATGGCAAAATACTCTAAAATATCTACCTAGATACGGAAAGGCTTTTTGGAAAATTACGAAAGTTTTAAAAAATAGAGACAAACTTATCCCCCCAATCCGCGTGGATAATAAAATCTTTATTACTAACGAGGAAAAAGCTGACCTGTTTGGATCCTACTTTGAACAACAGCATAAACTAACAGAAAACTTAGGTGACATGGTTACAAAATGCATGGTGAATACAACCATCGAATCATACAATAGTAATAACATCATTAATAATAATAATAACAATAATAATAATAATAATAATAATAATAACAATAATAATAATAATAATAACAATAATAATAATAATAATAATAATAATAATAATAATAATAATAATAATAATAATAATAATTATAATAATAATAATAATAATAATAACAATAATAATAATAACAATAATAATAACAATAATAATATTAATAATAATAATAATATTAATAATAATAATAATAATAATAATTCGTTTACTACATTTAGCGCAGTAACTTACAAAGAACTAAATAATATACTCGAAAAACTTAAAAACAAAAAAGCAGACGGTTCAGACCAAATCAAACAGATCTTTTTAAAAAATCTAAATAAATCGGCTAAAATATTCTTAGTAAAAATTTGTAATGCTTGTCTAAAGATTGGATATTTCCCAGATTTGTGGAAAGTTGGCATGGTTATATGTATTCCAAAACCAAACAAGAAAAAATCAGATATTAAAAACTACAGACCAATTACACTTTTGAACAACATAAGCAAAGTTCTAGAAAAAGTTTTAAAATTTAGACTAATAAGCCATACCATAATTAATAATATCTTGCCGAACGAACAATTTGGTTTTAGAAAACATCACTCTACAACACATCAACTCGCTCGATTAGTGAAACATGTTAAGACTGGGTTCGCAAATTCACAAGCTACGGGAATTTTAGCACTTGATATCGAAAAGGCTTTTGATTCCGTATGGCATGACGGTCTTATTTTCAAAATGATAAATCTAAAATTTCCCCCATACCTCATAAACATTATACAAAGCTTCCTTAGCAAACGCTCAATTTTTGTAAAAATAAATGAAGGTAAGTCTGCTAAAAAACCACTAAATGCTGGAGTCCCTCAGGGCTCAGTGATAAGTCCAATTTTATTCAACATCTTCACTTCTGACATCCCGAAGCCAGCAAATTGTGAGCTAGGAATATTTGCCGACGATACAGCGTTATTTAGTTCCCATAGGAAGCCCACCACAATTTCCAACAACCTCGAAAAAGGGTATAATGAAATTAAAACTTATTTTAATAGATGGAAAATAAAAATTAACGTACTGAAAACACAAGCATGTTATTTCAGTAAAAAACGCAGGCCTGATTTACTACCAACTCAAAATTTAATACTGGATAACGTTGAAATTTCCTGGGAAGAATCCTTAAAGTACTTGGGCCTAATATTGGATAAAAAATTATTATTTAAAACTCACATAGATTTCGTAATTAAAAAATGCAACATCGTCATAAAAACTTTATATCCCTTAATAAACCGAAAAGCACTACTGTTGAAAGACAACAAAATACTGTTATTCAAATCAGTTTTCCAAAGTTTGCTACTTTATGGCTCCGAAATTTTGGGCTCATGTGCTAAAACACATTTAGAACAACTTCAAATTAAACAAAATAAAATTTTAAAATTATTGTTAGACAAACCATTCTTTTTTTCTACTGCAAGACTTCATGATATTGGAAATGTCAAAACAATAGAAGATATAATCAATGTTAGAAAGAACTCATTCATTATTAGGAGCAACGATTCTGAAAATCCGTTAATTAAAAATTTGTATAATTAGTCATTTTGATTTACTCAAAATTTTGGGATAATTATCCCTCTCCCGTTCCCTTTTGTTATTTGTTATTCTTTAGATATAAGTCATAGTATTTAAGTTTTTTTAAATTTTAATTATAAGTTAATATAGGTCAAAAGAGGTTTTCTGTTCCTTTCCTCTTAATAAATTTGAATTAAAAATAACAATGTATCAAATAAACAATAATAAACTTTATATTTTAGCTGTAAGGTAGAAACCGATCACTATTTAATATTTAATAATTAAGTCATAATTTAAGAATGTAAGTCTGGAACATGAAATAAATAAAAAAAAAAAAAAAAAATTTCTATTTGATGCATAAATAGAAATTATAAATAATTTTTTTCTTTGTTTTAATTGTAATGATATAATGCATGGTTCGATACATAGAAAATTATCGAAAATGCGATTATTTACAATATCAAATTGGAAACATTTTTTAATGCATATGGTAACACCGCCACCATCAATATCGATATTTCGATCATTTCTAATTATGTCATAATTATCCAATGACATATGGTTATTTGGTTTTAATTTTGTCTCGCTCATGCAAATTATGTCAGGTTTATTGAACTCGGGGATTCTAAGGTTTAACTAGTATCCGCGTAGGACCAAATGACTAAATATAAAAGATAGCTGGTGTTGCCAGCTTTCAAAAAATATATAGCTTTAATGGCGCATATTATCCTTTAAGGACGAAAAGGACATTTAAAAGTATCCTTGTTATTTTAGTCTATTTTACAAAAACCGTTATAACTAGCGATCTGTTCAATATATATGTATTTAATTCAAGCTAATAATTAAGATGACGGTCTGGAGAATATTTTATCGTTTATTTGATGACGATAGGTGCTGCCGTTTTGGAGATATTGTAGTTCAAAGTTGAAAATTTTTACAAAAAAAAAAAATTTTTAACATCCTTTCTCTAAAACTCATATTTTTCAAAATTTTGCAAGGAAACCCCCTAAATATTTTTACATCGTTGGAAAGCTCTTATTTTTTTCTATAATTTGGGCATACATAAGGTCTGTCTATATTAAAGTGTTTAGAAGATATAAGCATTTATGAAATAAAAAATTTTTTGTTTTGTAATTTTTTTTGCATAAAAAAAAATGTTGATATGTTTTACATTTTTTATGTTTTTATGTTCAAATTTTAATATGTTTATAAATGGGTTGGGTACGAAATTCCAAAAAAAAAATTCCATTTCCGAAATTCCATTTTCATAATTCCAAAAAAAATAATTCCAAACAAAAAAAATTCCAAAAATCAAAATTTAATGACAAAATATTTTTTAATAACAGTAATTTTTTACATGCACATTTCAACAAATAAAAATTTAAAAATAGAGGCGGCTGCCACCCCCAAACCCCGCTAAACAAATTATTGAAACCCTGATTTTGAATCCAACTCTAAAATCCCTCCTAATTCAGACTCTCACGTATACAAATATATAAATATTCTGGAAAAAGCGTATAATCTTGTAATTGTAGCCAACTATAAAATCTCTCCTAATTATTTTTTACATGCATATTTCAACAAATAAAAGTTTAAGTATAGTGGGGGCTGCCGCACCCAAACCCCCGCTAAACAAATTATTGAAACCCTGATTTTGAATCCAACTCTAAAATCCCTCCTAATTCAGAATCTCACGTATACATATGTATAAATATTCTGGAAAAAACGTATAATCCTCTAATTGTAGCCAACCATAAAATCTCTCCTAATTATTTTCTACATGCATATTTCAACAAATAAAAGTTTAAGAATAGTGGGGGCTGCCGCCCCCAAACCCCCGCTAAACAAATTATTGAAACCCTGATTTTGAATCCAACTCTAAAATCCCTCCTAATTCAGACTCTCACGTATACAAATACATAAATATTTTGGAAAAAGCGTATAATCCTGTAATTGTAGCCAACTATAAAATCTCTTCTAATTATTTTTTACATGCATATTTCAACAAATAAAAGTTTAAGAATAGTGGGGGCTGCCGCCACTAAACCCCCGCTAAACAAATTATTGAAACCCTGATTTTGAATCCAACTCTAAAATCCCTCCTAATTCAGAATCTCACGTATACAAATATATAAATATTCTGGAAAAAGCGTATAATTCTGATTTTGTAACAAACTCTAAAATTCTTGCTCGCTAAAGCTATGGAAATATTTTTTGGATTTTTTTTTGGAATTTTTTTTTTTGGAATTATTTTTTTTCTTTCTTTGGAATTTTGTAAATTTGAAATTTTTTTTTTGGAATTATGACACCATCCCAACAAAAAGGCAAAATAAATTTATGAGAAATAAAGTATGAAAATGTATTTTTTAATAAAATTGTTGTGTCAGTTTTTCATTCATGTTCTCTGGTGGGGCTATTTATCAACATATACCATACTTATTATATACCGTTGGAAAGAGTGTCAAAAGACCTTTCTAACAGTATAATAAAAAATACAGGGTGTTTTTGAAAATTTCATAGTTATAGTGGTTTTTTTGAAAGTTCAAAACTTTTTTTTTTTTTGTTTTAAATTTTCACTTGAAATTGCAATATCTCCAAAACGGCAACACCTATCGTCCTCAAATAAACGTTAAAATATTCTCCAGACCGTCATCTTAATTAATAGTTTGATTGAATATATATATATTGAACAGATTGCTAGTTATAACGGTTTTTGTAAAATAGACTAAAATAACAAGGATACTTTTAAATGTCCTTTTCGTCCTTAAGGGATAATATGCGCCATTAAAGCTATATATTTTTTTAAAGCTGGCAACACCAGCTATCTTTTATATATAGTCATTTGGTCCTACGCGGATACTAGTTAAACCGTAGAATAGCCTTGAACTCTACAAAGTGCATAAGAGAAAGCTTTTTATTGTTGGAGATTAGTGAATTGACGTTTATGGATATTATTTTTAATTTAGTATTGTTGATATTCATTTATAAATTAGTTTTTAATTTTGAACGATTCCATACAAATTTTTATATTGTTAGAATTTTGATTAATTTGTTTTTTTAGTGTAATAGCTTCATTTTGCATATTAATTAAAATATTTTTAATTTCAATTAAAATGCTATCATTACTATTATTGGTGTTTAAATTTGAGTTTATATTATTAGAATTTTTATTGTTATTTTTAAGGTTAGAATTATTTTGTTTTGTGCTATTTTTTACAACATTTGAAAATGAAATATTTTTATTAATAAAACTTGAATTAATGTGTTTACTTACTATGTTTTGTTTTGCATTATCTCTAATTTTTTGGCGAAGCTCCATTTTTTTAATATGAACTGGGCATTTGGTGTATGATGCCGGATGACCATGGTTCCCACACAAGGTACAGTATAATTTATCTCTCGGATCTTCTGCAGAAATTGAACATTGTTCTGGTCTGTGATTATTGCCACATTTAACGCATCTCAACTGCATATAACAATTAGCCGCTGAATGTGAGAAGCGTTGACATTTTGTACATTGCAAGTTATGGGATTTTATTAGTTTTTCCCATCTTACTATTTGATAATCCAGGACTTTAATATTCATAATATCATTTATCAAGCTATCCGCTGAAGCTTGAACTATATAGTGTGGAAGAGTTATTCCGTTGTTAATTGAGTATTTGGTGGTTAATCGTGTAACCTTTTCAAATTTAATATTTATTGTTTCTTGTTTTTTTAAATAATGAAGAACTTCTTCTGGTGAGTACAAGCTATTTAAACCTTTTAGGATTAAGGTTTTCTTTTTTTCCGTTTTAGGTGTAAATGTGAAGTGGTCGATTTTACCATCTTCTAGCAAAGCACGAGCTTTTTTAAAGTCTTCCATATCGTATGTGTACAACGATGAATGCTTTTCACTGTGCTCTTTAATAGCAAAATTTTTTATACCTAATTTATTCTTGATTAGACATTTTAGCCTGTCAACTCTCGTATCAAACATATTTATTGGTGGCATTTTTTCACCCTTTCCGTGTAATGGTTGATGGTCGTTTTTCTTTTTCAGATTTTTTTGTTGGTGTTTTTTTGAGGTTAAGGACGTCAAATGTATCCTCATCGTCAATTTCAACAATTTTTGGCTCTGCTTTGCCGTTGTTATCTTCTGTATCACTGCATTCATCGGTAAGATCCATTAAAGAACTGTAATAGTTCGACTCGTCTCTTGGTGGACTGGATGATGTTGAGGGGACAAACTTTTTTAAGGCTTGTCGTAATTCATTTTATTCTTTTATTAAATATTCAACTAAATTCTCTATTCGGCTTGCACCGCTTTTAGCTTTTTGTTGGTCTTTATTTTCACTTTTCTCTAGGATTTCTTTAAATCTGACATTTACTGTCTCTTTTAATAAGTTTTTTTTTTTTTTCGATGGCATGATTGCTATCCTTGATAGGATACAATCTGTAATAATACCACTTATTTAATTTAAAAAAATTTATTTTTTTATTAAAGTTTTTTTTTTTTGTTAGATTTTTTAATAAGATTTTTAATCTTAAATATTTTTTAATTTTTGATTTTTATAATATTTTTATTTTTAATTTTTTTAATTTTCACAAAGAATAATAAACTTGATCGCTTGACAGCTGAAATCGAAGTCCTTTTAGATACCCGTGCATACCCACTAACCGTTATTTATTTCCCCTATGCTATTATAAATATTACAAAAAAATATAAGAAAGTAAAATAGTTAAAAAAAATTTAACTTTTTATCCCATAATTTTTGCTAAATAAGAAAATTAAATTTTTAATTCATTATACCATAATTTTTGCTTAAAAACAAAAAAAAAAAAACCATAAAAAACAAAAATAGCCCGCCCTAAAAGTTGGTCCGAGTGATGTCCAACTTTGCCAACTAACTTGCCCTATTACTTTATCTGCACAGTTTTGATTTTAAACTCGTAGCTTCATTAGATTCACAGTTATCGAATTGATTACTTTGTATGGCAGTTGCCCGAAAACGGGGCCGTAACATTTTGAAACTACATATAAGTGCTCGATTCATTATATAACTATCAGTATGTAATTTTCATCCTCGTAGTATAATTAGTTTTAAAGAAATTCATATTGGTGCAAAGAAGTTGTATGGCAGCCCCCCGAAAATGAGGACGTAACATTTTGAAACTTCATATAAGTGCTCGATTCATTATATAACTAACAGTGTGTAATTTTCATTCTCGTAGTATAATCAGTTTCCAAGAAATTCATATTGGTGCAAAGAAGTTGTATGGTAGCGCCCCGAAAATGGAGCCGTAACATTTTGAAACTTCATATAAGTTCTTGATTCATTATAAAACTAACCGTGTGTAATTTTCATCTTCCTGGTATAATTACTTTTGAAGAAATTCATATTGATTTATATAAGTTGTGTTCCCCGAAAGCTTGGTCTGGTCTTAACCAAAAAGAATAGGGAACCTCAAAAATGTCCAAAAAATGTTATGTGTGAATTTCAAAACTCTAGCTCAAATTTTTCAATTCTATCTCTGTTAATTAATTTTTAATTCACGAATATATTAAACTTAGGCAAAACAAGCTTCATATGATCATATTCATATAATGATCATCATGATAAATAATAATCATCATATTCATAATGATTATAATATCTATCAATACCAATAAGCCATTTACTTAAAAAAAAAAGTCTTTGTGTTCTTTTTTGCTTATCTTAAATAAACTACGCATCATTTAAATCATATGAAATTCTAACTCGAAATCGTTATCTACAAAAAAAAAAAAAATAAAACAAAAAACAAACAAAATTCATATAATTTCATGTTAAATACAAGATGCATAGCAAAATTTCAAATTTTTATATGAAAATATTGGAGTTAAAAAAGTTAGTTGTTTGAGAGCTACCCGAAGTTTTGGTCCGATCTTAACCTTAAAATAGGGAACCTAGAAATTGATTGAAAAATATTTTGTGAAAATTTCAAAACTGTAGCTCTTTTAGTTTTCGAGTTATCGTGCTGACACACAGACGGACGGACGGACAGACACACATAGCTAGATCGACTCATTTTTCGATTCTGAGCCGATACGTACCCTTGACACTATATCTAGCTCTTCTAGATCGATGCGTTACAAACGGAGGAGCAATTTTAATATACCCGATGTCATATAAGTATGCACGGGTATAAAAAGAAACAAGTAAAGAAACAGTCAGTCGGTGCAACCCACTTAGAAATACCTTACACCTATTTGAAACCTAAATTTAATGGGAAATCCATAAGTCATTTTAAAATCATAAAAGCTGTTATCAGTTTGACCGTAAGACATGGCTAACCAAATTTACTTTATAATACAAAAAACATTTTCTAATTATTTTATCAATTCAAAAATTTTAGCAATTCTTACTAATTTATCTATTTAAAAATATTAAACAACAAACAAAATTGAGATAAATGGTAAATGCAATCACAAAATTATATATTTAAAACTTTTATCCAATTAAATAAAATTTTACACACATGCAGCAATTACTCTTTTAAGGATTTTTAGCTGTAGTGCATTTACAGCTGAATGATTTAGTACCCTTGGTTAATTATTTCAATTTTCAATAATTTTTAAATTTATTCTCTTCATTTACTTATTTTTTAACGTTCTATATAATTGAACTCAAAGTTATTCGAAAGAAATTTGTAATAATATAAATATATAATAAAATAATAATATAAATATAAAGTTTATATAATTTCATGGTTTTTAATGTTAGTTAAAACCATTAATGCTTCATTAGCTTTTTATCACACAATTTAAAAACCAAAATATGCAATAAATATATTTCTAAAATACAATGATAAATTTAGAACTGTTCATAAAATTAATTTTAATACAAAAACAAATTTTAAAACTTAAGTATCGTACACAATTTCTTAATTATATGTTACCTATGGTAATAATTCAATAAAATATAGATATGATATAATAAAAATTAAAAAAATATTTAGTTTTAACTTATAAAATACTAGCTAATACCCGGTGCGCGTTGCTGCGCCTCTCAATGGAGGTTTAATTGAAGTTGATGTTACTGCAAAAAGTTAACACAAAAATTACACACGGTTTACACATGTAAATTTTAAAATGTATGAAAGCAATCTTTTTAAAACGATTTTTCTAGGATTATTCTAGTAATTTTTGAAACTTTCTGTAATTCAAAGCAGCACAAACTACTTTCCAAATTTTGACGTAATTTACTTCCAAAAATTTTTTTTTCAAAAATCGTAAGACCGACTGTTAACAGACTCAACTCCATTTTCAAGTTGCTTCACACATATAAAATTTGAGGTCAACCGGTCAAATCGTTTCTTATTAAGAGTTAAGTTGGGTTAACGGAACTACACTTTCTCTTTGGGCAAAGCAGTATTGCGCAAAATTGGACGTAATTAGCTTTTCAAATCACTCAACAAATTTTTTTTGAGGCTTTCTTTTTAGCCAAAGCAGTACTTCGCAAATTTTGACAATATTAGCTTCCAAAATTATTTTGACCAACCGTCGGGCCGACATGGGTTAACAAATTCCAAATCTGTTAATAGTGGCAACTCAATTCTCACAGGGGAACACGTATACAAAATTTTAAGAAAATCGGTCAAACCGTTTTTAATTTAGAGTTAAAAGTATTGAAAAAACCTATAAAAAGCTTTTGGGCCGCAATGGGTTAATGGAACTCAACAAAATTTTTTTTGGGGCTTTCTTTTAAGCCAAAGCAGAATTTCGTAAAATCGGACAAAATTTGGACCCAAAATTTTTTTTGACCACCCGTCGGTCCGACATGGGTTAATAAATTCCAAAACTGTTAATAGTGTCTACTCAATTCTCAAAGAGCATCACGTATACAAAATTTGAAGTCAATCGGTCAAACCGTCTTCATTTTAGAAAAAAGAAGTTTAAATACTTGCACCACAGCCCCAACTTGGCGGTCCGTTAGAGCAAAATTTTTGGGCCACGATTTTTTTCCGTACCCAAAAACCCCTATATACAAATTTTCATGAAAATCGGCTAGGCAGTATAGGAGTCTATTCGCTACAAACAAACAAACAAATAAACAAACTTTCGCTTTTATATATATAGATAATACATAATATGTTTAATAGTAAAACTCTTAGCGTTTTAAAAATATAAAAGAGTTTAATAAGAACGGAAATAGGAAATAGTATATCAAATTTAACATTTTAATCTTTATTAATTTCGAATATATTAGGCTTTAAGGTTTTGGGAGTAGTAGTACGCAAACCGCTATTCCAATTCATCCAAAATTTCACGTACACAAAACAAATAAGAAGTAAGACATATGTGTCTCAAATATAATGTTCTTTCTTCTTTGGTTTTGAAATTATACTAAGTTGACTGCAATTCGATCAAAAGCTTATAGAATCCGAACCCGACAAGAACCAATTCCATGGTACTTTTACTACTAGTAACCTAGAATATAAATTTCATCAAAATAGCGTAATTAGTTTCTGAGTTTTGGTGTTTTTTAGATATACGTTTGTTAGATTTTGAACTTTTCAGAGGTTCCAGAACCCGAAACCATGGTCTGAATTCGCCTATATGCAGTCTCAGTCATACTTTCAATACTATTTAATCCTTGTACACAATTGGAACATTCTATATTAATTTTAAGTTACTATTTTTATTAATTTCGATGATAAGCCTTTAACCCTTAGAGGTCTACGAGAGCTACCTGAACCACCACTAAAATTGATTATACATTAACGGAACACGTAAGAAATAGTTAAGAACAGCCTTGTGCCAAATTTGAAGCTTCTACATTTTTTTGAAGTTACTATCTTTATTATTTTCGAAAATAAGCTTTAAGGCTTTCGAAACTATATAGATGGTCCCCGACCCACTATTTCATTTGGTTCCAATTTTCGAGGACACTAAGGGAATAGAAAAGGACAAATTGATACCGAATTTCGAGGTTCTAACTTCTTTGAATTCGGAATCATGCTCGTTTGGCCTAAATTCGACGGAAAAGTTCTAGGATCCGAACCCACGGTATAATTGAAACGTGCTACTTTAATTTTAAGCAATTTTTTTAAATAATTTCAATGATATGCTTTAAGGTCTTCAGAAGGTGTGGATGGTCCCTAACCCACTACTTCAATTGGTCCTAAATTTCCAGGACTCTAAGGACATAGGAAGAGGCACACTGATACCAAATTTGAAGGTTTTATCTTGATTGATTTCGGAACTATACTTGTTTGGCCTGAATTATATGTTTCTTGGCCCTTAGAACAATTAAAATGTCCAGAATCCGAACCCATGGGCCGATTTCTCCCATATGCAATCCCCACCGTACTTTAAGTCCTAGTAGCCTACAGTTAAAATTTCATCAAAATGGATCCATTAGTTTTTGAGTTATCGTACCTGCGGACGGACAGACAGACGGATGGACATGGCTTTGTCGACTCAGGAGGTCTTTATCGACTCAGGCTGATCACAAATATATATACTTTTCCATATATAGCTCGCTTCCTTTAAGCGGTTACAAACACCATACAAAAGTTAATATACCCTTTCCCTATTTCATTGGTGTAGAAAATAATAAATAAAACAAAATAATATAAATAAATCTAATTTTAAAATAAATGATTATGTATACATTAAAGTAGGAAATAAGAAAATATTAAATGTACCATTTAAAGGACCCATTAAAATTGTAGCACAAAAAGGTCTAAATAGCACAGTAATTATAAATAATAAGGAAGTATAATTACATAATAACAATATAATTAAATCTAAAAAAAACTATAAATACGCTCTCTGAATAAATATTAAATGTAAAAAAAAAAATAAATATATATGAATTTAAATATAATTAAATTTTTTTTTTGATAAATTTTAACTAAACATAAATTACTTTTGAAAATGTATTTAAATTGATATTAATTTTGGAGGAAGGATGAAGTATATCTCGACCTTTTTCCAAAATAATTGTAAATTATTAAAATTAAACCATAACTGTGAATGACCAAAAATACAAATTATTATTTATATTAAATTTACACAAACATAAATGCTGACATAATATTTTTTTTGTTAGCTCAAATTACATTTTTTTATTTGCAATGTTAATATGGTGAATGATAGTGATTCATTAAAATTTGGGTGATATTTTTGGTCAATGATCTTTATGTATTAATGAACTAGGTCAGTAAATATTGTAATGCATTCTTTTGACCCAAATAAAACTCTTTGTAACTAAGCAATAAATTTTAATAATTTATTGCTCTAGATTTAATTTGTATGGATCTGAATGAATCCAAATTAGTATATAAGGATCGATATTTTTAAATAAAAATCAAAGTTAATCAAACTCCAAATATAATAACATATCTTTTATTTTAATATATTTTATTCATGCAGTCTATTTGCAGTCTATAAAAGAATAATTAATAATCAATATTTAATATTACTAGATACATTTGCATGATTGTCTTCAATAATAATAAATATAAAAAAAATTGGCATTCTGTGCCTCTAGATGAGCTAATCCTTCTCGCTGTTATTAAACAAATGAAGGAACACACTGCATCAGTCAATTAACTTGCCTGAACAATGTGTGTTCGGGCATGAATTTAAAAAGACAGACGAGAAAAATTACAATATATATTATTATATACATATAAATATCCTGCAAAAGCGGCAATCCTGATTTTGAATCCAACTCTAAAATCCCTCCTAATTCAGAATATTGTGCATATATATGTTCATAAATATTCTGGAAAAAGCGCATAATTCTGATTTTATAGCCAACTCTAAGGTCCTTTCTAATTATATTTTTACATACTTATCTCCAAAATACCTCCAAAATCTCTCCAAGCAAATTATCAAAACATAATTCAATATTGTATCTTGCTCTAAAGTATTTATGTTCTCTGGTGAAGCTTTTTGTCAACATATGCCATACTTATTATATACCGTCGGAAAGAATGTAAAGAGAGCTTTCTAACGGTATAATAATAAATACATAGTGTTTTTGAAATTTCAAAATTATAGTGGTTTTTTGAAAGTTTGTATTTTTTTTTTTTTTAATTTCCAATTGAAAGTGCAATATTTTAAAAACAGTAGCACCGATTCAGATAAAACAAGAAGTATATTAAAGACAGAATAATGCTCTACAATATGATAAGAAATGGTTCCAGTTTACAGTCTTACAGTAAAAATAAAACGGTTTAATAAAAATGCTACAAAATCATAGTAACATTTTATAATGCATTTTTCAACCCCACCCCACAGGCATCGCCACTAATAATTTATACATTCGGAAACTTTGAGATATAAAGTACCGTTATGTACTTTATTCCACTCGTTATGGAACTACAGCCCCCAAAGTTAGAAAAAGCCCTATTTTTAAATAGACAAGAGTACCGCTAAGTGTATTTTCAATCTGAAAGCGTCACAAAATAGCTAGTTTTATAAACTTTATAAATTTTTAAAAGGCATATGTTTAGGATTACCATACGATACTAAAATTTTTCAAGCTTAGGAGAAGTTAGATTCTCAGAAATTAGTAGAAGTCGGTTAACAAAAATTTTTTGTCACGTACCCTGTTTAGAAGCTATAAGGGCTCGAAAATTGATATTTTCTTAAATTTAAACACCTGTAACTTGAATACCTGTTCAAAATTTTTTTTAGTGATTTACCAGATTGAAAGCTCTTTAATAATGTTTCCACATGTGTCAAAAGTTTTTCTTCATTTTGAAGGGTGACGAAGCTTCATCCCCGAAAGTTTCAAAAAAGCTATTTTTTTAAATTAGTATAACAAGAGTTCTGTTAAATGTTTTTTCAATCTAAAAACGGCAAAACATAGCTGTTTTTATAGGCTTTACAAAACTACAAGGTCAAAAATTATAGGGCTTCCATACGGTACCAAAATTTACGATTATGCAAAACTCAATTTTTGCAAAATTTTTGGGCCCACATATCTTCTAAACGGTTCAAACTAGGAGAAGTTAAACCTTCAGAAATTAGTAGGAGTCGGTTAACAAAATTTTTTTATCACGTCACAAATAAACAAAATTTAAAGCTTGAGCATTATGTTTCAACATATGTTGAAGGTTTTTCATAAATTTGAAACGGTTTCTTTAAGCTAAAGAAATTGTTTTTGAGTTTTGACCTTTTTTGCTTAAATAGTTAAATAATAGGTAAAACTCCTAATTTTGGTGGAGTTCACAATTTATGTCCTAGAACCTAATAAAATGGAAAGGTGGTGACAGAAAGGGGATGGGCATATCCATCATAAGTTTGCTAAGCAAAAACTTGGGAATCTTCCCTATTGAAGGGCTACTAGGTCTTCAAAATTAAAACTTTTATGTTTTTATAAAACCGTAAGTTATTCACCAGTGTATGTTTTTCTAAAATTGAACGTTAACATTGAAGCTCCAACGTTATATTTCGCACTTGTTAACACGTTTTCTTGAGTGCATTCAGATTATATTCTAAGTATTGATTTCACTATTAGTTGTAAAATTCATAATAAATTGATGAAATAACTAAATTATAATATTATCATTTATTTTTATATATATTTTTATAAAAATAAATGGTAAAATACTCAGTAAGAAACCCTATATAATTTTGAAAATGTTATTTTTAAAAACCCATGGTTTTTTTTATAGCTTGTTTATTCTATTTTCAATCATTTTTTTGTCTATTTTGATATTCTGAACTTCGAATGGACTAGCTTTAATTGTCGAATGATAAGTACTATTGTAATACTGTATGGTTTTAAGAATTTGATCTTTTTTTTTGTTTTTAAATTTATATACTTTATTTAGCTTTCTTATTGTCTATTAAATTACAAAGGCTTTTTTTTTATAGTTTTACTTTTATATATATAACATATGATACATTTCCTTTTTTTTTTTTTTTTTAACTGTGCTATAAACAAAACAATTGATTTTGGTATAAAATAACACAGATTAACCTAAAACTAAACTAAATAAAGACAAGCTAAAATATACATGTATACGTATATAATATATATCAATATATATATATATAAGTTATGTTAATATACTTATTAAAGTTATATAATATTAATTAAATTATTATTATTATGTTAATACAATTACTCATTCTGCATAACGCTATCAAGCAATATGGTATTCCGCTTTAGTAGGTACTTCAGATTTTTAACAAATAGTTTTATGTTAGAGGTCTGCTTGAGATCATTTGGTAGCTTATTATAGATTCTTATAGCTGAGGATAATCCGCTGCTGTGAGATAACTCCGTTCTATATCTTGTATGATTTAAATAGTTCAGGCTTCTGGTGTTATAGTTATGTACACTATTTCTTTTCGTAACATTAATATTCTTCCTGTTAATTCCTTTTTCCAGTTTAAAAATTAATTTGGCTTTTTCCATAATAATAATTTCCGGAAGCATCAAATATCCCGTTTTTTTATAAATTTCGACTGTTGGTGTCAGCCAGCTAAACTTGTGTAAACTTTTAATTGCTTTGTTTATCAAAGTACTGACCTTTCTTTCAGCCATGTAGCGCAACTGGACCAGTTACATATATTATACCGAATATGTGACATGTTATGAGCATGATATATATTATTGGCTGCTTTTCTGTTTAGTTTAACTCCACTTCTTTTAATGGCACCAAGTATTGGCGCAATTTTGGATGCTATTTTATTGATATGATTTTCCCATCTCAGTTTTTCATCAATTATTACACCAAGGTGTTTATATATATTATATCAACTCTTTCAATTTGGACATTGTTTATCAATATTTTTAGATTTAGATCAGCTTTTTTTCTCATTTTATATGTGATAAATTTAGTTTATCAGCATTGATACTTAATTTGTTGCGTTTAAGCCAATTAATATATTTGTACAAATCTTCATTTATTATTCTTTCTAATTCATTTCTGGTTTTAGCACTGTAAATGAGCAATGTGTCATCCGCAAATATCTTGTAATCGGCTTGAAAATTAGCACATTGGATGCTATGGATATAAAGCAGATTCTTGCAGAACACCTATATTTATAGTACGCTGGGTACTCAATACATCATTAACTGTAGTAGCTATTTTCCTATTTTGTAAATAAGATCTAAGAAGATCCAAAGCTGTTCCTCTTATACCGCTTTCACAGGAATTTATGATCAACTGTATCTATCGAATGCTTTTTTTAAATCAACGAATACTGAACATACATAGTTTCCTGCATCTAATTTGCTTACTATAGAGTTTGTTGATGCTAAGACTGCAGAATCGGTTCCAATATCTTTTTGAAATCCAAATTGATTATCATCAAAACCTACTACCTTTTGAATAAAATTCTGTATTCTATTATTTATTATTTTTTCAAATATTTTTCCCAAGCAACTTGTTAAAGTAATAGGCCTGTAATTTGATACATCATTAGTTGCTCCTGATTTGTATATTGGCACAACCATACTTGATTTTAGACCTTCAGGATAAATACCAGTTGTTAAACAATTATTTATTAAGTAAGCGAGCTTGGGTGCTATAATGGTTGCCACATGCCTTAGATTAGATGCTGTTATACCATCAACTCCTGGTGAATTTTTTTTTAGCAGCTTAATGATTTTTAATACTTCTATATCATTTGTTTTTCTTAGAAAAATAGATCGTTCAGTAATAGTATAATAAAAAAAAAAATAATATTATCCGCCAACTTGTTTTACGGAAATTATCACATATTTTAATGCCATTGTTATTTATTTCATTGATAACTTTACTGCAATTAGACGACTTTTCAGTATACAGTTGTTTAGCACTTCCCACATTTTTCTATGATCCGACCCAGCTAAGTAGATTTTTTTATTAAAATAATTTTGCTTTTCTCTTTTTATTTCCTTAGTGACACTATTTTTCAATTTTTAAAATTTGGCTTGCATTTCTGGGGAGTTAGGGTTTTACTTTAAGTTTTTAAATTATTTATTCCTTTTTTGGATGAGGTTTATTATTTTTTTTTTAGTCATCCAATCATTATTTTTTCTTGTTCTTATTACTTTTTTTTCAGTGGAGTTCTCTTTGGCCAATTTTAAATTATTTGAATTAAATAAAGCTGTATACCCCGGAATATTAAAAAATATCTCCTCATCAGAGTATATCCAAGTTTCACCAATCATAATTATGTCAATACATTTTTTAATTTTTATAAATGATTCTATTTCTATAATATTTTTTCTGAGACTTCTGGCATTAAAATGCACAATATTTAAATTTGAGAGTGTATTGAACATCAAGGTTTACTGATCATCTAATTTTGCCAAGTTTCTCTTGTTTTCTGCAAATATTCTCTGTATTTATTATCAATATGCCTCCTGTAATAAGCTAGGTCTTGAATTGCTTCTTTTCTGGATACTCTTGTATTGTCTTGATAAATAAAATAAAATTGAGGAAGCTCTTTGTAGTTATTTGGCAATCCCTCTTGATGAATTAGTATTTTTAAACTAGTCTGAGTGACACCTTCATAGCAAATATCATCCTTGTCATGGAAATATGATAAAAACAGCCTTACATTGTTATAAATTCTGTGGTCTCTTAGTCTTGAAATTGCATAAACATTATCCCCAGTATCAATTGCTTTCCTTGTTAGCCTAAAAATAGGAGGGACCAATGGATCGATGTACGTTTTACTATTTCCCTGTACATTTTTTGTAATGTTTGGGCAGAGCGTTTCTCTTTTAGTCCAATTTGAATATATGTTATCTGGTATTTTGAGTTTGCTTGGAGTAATGCAAGTTTTATTCTTTTCTTTTCCTCATCTTTTGAAACCACGCAATCGCTATTTTTAATCTTATTTGGATTAGCTACATCAACTATAGATTCTTTCGCAGTAGTGATATTTTTATGTTTTTTCTTTGTGAATGATAAAAAATTTAAAAGATTTCTATGATTTTTGGTTTTAATATTTGATGAATCATCTTTTGGTTTGACAATTTCTCTAACTGTTTTAATTAACGTTCCTGTTGTACTAGTATCAGCAATTCTATCGTTATCAGTTTTATTATTATTGTTATTATTATTAAATTATTATTATTATTATTGTTATTATTATTATTATTATTATTAATGCTATTATAATTATTATAATTTTTATTTTTATTATTATTATTATTAGTATTATTATTATTATTATTATTATTAATGTTATTATTATTATTTTTATTTTAATTATTATTATTATTAGTATTATTATTATTATTATTATTATAATTATTATTATTATTATTAGTATTGACATTAATATTATTATCATTAGTATTAGTATTTTCACTACTAATATCCAAAGCAATTGAGATTTTGTTTTCTTTCTCAACTACCATTGATTGCTAATATCCAATTTTTTATTTTAGATTGCTTAACTTTCTCTGGTAAACTGGACACTTTACACTGAAAGTCTTGTGATCAACGTTTAAACCAAGCTTAAGTGTTTCATTAATTTTTAAACAGTTAATACATTTGTTAACTTCTTCTTTATTACAATCTTTACTTTTGTGATTTTGATGGCATTTGCTACATGTTTCCTCTTTGGTACAATTTACAGCTTTGTGATTAAACCCCTTGCATTTGTAGCATCGTAGAACTCTCAAAGCATCGAAAACTTTACAACGCTCCCATCCTATTGATACCTTTTCATTTTCAATTGCTTTTCGGAAAGATTCTTTATCAATTTCTATTATAGCATTATATTTAGTACTTATCAAATTTTTTGCTTGATATATTTTCACCACTTTCATAGAACATTGCTCTAAATTAGCGTTCTGTGCCTTAAGTTTGTTAATTAAGTCTTCTTCAGTATATTTAACACCCATATGTACAACTTCAATTTCTGTTTTTATTTCAGCTGGCACCTTAATTTCATAATTTCATCTTATTTTCAAGTTTATTTATTATTTTATCCCGTTCTTCTTTTGTTTCAGTTTCAATAAGCACCATTCCATTTTTCCTATTTACCACATTTTTTATCTTGAGATTTATTGGATCTACTTGTTTACTTAAATCCATTTTAGTTAATTGGCATTTTTGTTTTTGTTTCGGTTTAATAACCAGTAGTACACCTGTTTTTATTGGTGGCAAATTTTTTTTTGCTTACACTAGCACTTTTTAAAATATCAGCAAATGAAATATTTTGACCTATATTTATATTTTTTTTATTTTCGTTGTTTAAAATTTTTAATTCACTATACAGTTCATTGTTCTTAGATATAGTATTTTTTAAGATTGGCATTCATATTTGCACTTTCCGGTTTGAAAGTTTCCGTAAGTTGACACATTTTTTCAATTTCGCTTTTTTGTTCTTTTTTTATTTGCTCTCTTTAAGTATCTTCCTTCGATGGCTTTTAGTAATTGAATAACCTCTTGTTCATTTTTCTTCAAAGCACATTCAAATTCTGCATGGTATTCTTTTAAATAATCACTATTTTTTTTTGACTGAGCAATCTATGTTTTGAACCACCATATCAACATTTTGGATGTATAAAACACACTTATTACATATAAATTTGATATTGGGATTCACATTTAGTACTCCAATTGAAGATTGATCTAGTCCCGAGCATTTAATTTGACTGTGGTATATCTTGTTACATACCCCAGCACACCTTACACCTGTTTCACCTCTAATTTTCAGCTTACATTTAGTACAATCCATTGCTATCAAGCTTATGGTTGTAAGAACAACTACTGCTCGATCACTTTAAATAATGAAGTGATCAAATTTCAATTTCAAGCGGTAATAAAAAATTACGTAATTTAAGTTTAATAAAAAAAATAAAAATTATTAATTTCAGTTGTTCCGTTAACTTTTAGCACGTCTACATTCGATGACGATTAATTGATATATCTTTTATTAGGATTTTGTTTTCAATATTCAATACAATTTTCTCAGTTAACGTATTATTCAGTCTTTCTATGTTTGCATTTCCTGTATCAGGTTGTCAGGCCTTACGAAATGAATTATTATTCCCTCATCTTTGCAAAACTGTTTTATATTTATACTGTTAAGTTCCTCGTCACAAACAAGTTTTTTAATTTTTCATATTATTTAAATATACTGTCGAAATTAGCTTATTAACGTTTGATTATTTCTATCTTCCAGATAAAAACCATTTTTCAAAAAGCATGTGTGGAAAATTTCTTTATAAAAGTAGTGAAAGAGTGTTAAGAGCATACAAAGATATTAATTTCCACTGGTGTTGCTGTAATTTCAGATTTCTTTTTAATCGGATTTCTATCTTATTTTCCTGCAGTAAAATCTCACAGTTATTCACCACTTTATGTATTAAAATTTTTAAGTGTGGGGAAATTATTTTATGTTTGATGCTTTCGTAATTGGCTTTTATACCAGCATGACCAGAATCTGTTTTATAGAATAGAGATATTTGTTGTAAAGCTTATTTTTAGTTCTTCATATCCTTGGCAAGATAACTTTCCTCCTAAAAGTATGCAATTTGTGAACGAAGTTTTTGTTTTAGAACGAAAAAAACGTAACATCAGAATTAATTTCTAAGAATATTAATTCATTACTGAAAAACATAAATTCATTAATAAAACAAAATATTAAACTCTCAATAAATAATTATTGGACTAACAGAATCAAAAACATAAAATTATCAAACAAAAAAAACTTGTTCTCTGAAATTAAAAAAATTTATAAAAAACAAACTTCAAACAAAATTGACTACTTAAAAATTCCAATTAACAATACGCAAATTCTAAACGACGCCCAATTAAATTTAAGTAAACTTAAAATAGAAAACAATAATTATATTATCAAAGAAAACGAACACATAAATGAAGTAATGGCAACACATTTACACCAAGTTCAAAAGCAAGTTACAAACAGATTTTCCCCGATAAGTAACAATGTAGAGCAAAGTATTAACAATTTATACCAAATAATTCAAAATAACAAAACAAATAAAATATCCCTAGTTAAATTTAACAATCATTTACATTCAAATAATTTACTGGAAAATGAAACTCTAAATAATTATTTTATAGCTCAAAATGAACTCAAAGATATTTTATCAAAACTCAAAGGTAAAACATCGGCAGGTATAGATAAAATTCCAAATATAGTGTTCCAACATCTTCCTTTTTCAGTAATTAACTTATACACAATAATTTTTAACAATTGCCTTAATATAAGCTACTTCCCAAATAAGTGGAAAAAAGCAGTTGTTATTACATTAAAAAAACCAGGAAAAAGTGCTTCAGATCCTAGCAGTTATAGACCAATAAGTTTATTACCAAATATAGGAAAAATCCTAGAAATAATAATAAATAAATTTATAGTCAAAATAACTGAGATTAAAAATATTATACCATCAAATCAGTTTGGTTTTCGTCAAAAACACAGCACAATACATGCTATGACGAAGCTTTCATCGGATATATGTAGAAATATAAACGATGATAAGGTTCTAGCAGCATGTTTTGTGGACTTTGAAAAAGCTTTTGACACCGTCTGGATTGATGGTATAATATACAAACTCTTAAAATATCAATATCCTTTACATTTAGTAATTCTGATTAACAACATGATTAGAGGTAAAACTTTTAGCACATGGGGGTCGGATAATCATTTATCCAAAGAATTCAAACTATTCAATGGGTTACAACAGGGCACCGTAAATTCCCCAATTTTATTCAATATATAAGCGAATTACTGAATTCTCTAAATAAAAATTTAGAGCCCAATTACAGTATAGCATTTGCGGACGATCTGACAATTTACGCAACAAGTAATAATCTAATAGATGCAGGAATACTATTAACAAGGTAAAATATAATGTTAAATCATGCTGGAGAGATTTTTATATATTAACTCCAGACAAAACAAAAATTAAAAACTCTGTGAACTTCAAGTATTTAGGAGTTCACTATAATTATTTGTTAAACTTTAACTATCATGTTAAAAATCAAATAAGAAAAGCAAATAACGCCTTTATTAATTTAGGAAAATTGTTCTTTTCCAGAACACTTTGCAACAATGTTAAATTGCTCTGCTACAAAACCTTAATCCGTCCAGTACTAACATATGCCTGTCCAATATGGTATAATGTTAATGCTTCTGTGATGGAAAAATTAAGAATATTCGAACGCAAGTGTTTAAGAGCTTGTACAAATTACAATAGAAAACCTAACACTAATATGCACTATTATTCAAATAAATTTATATATGATTAAGCGAACATAGTTAGAATCGACAATTTTATCATTCGTCTCATACGTAACCATATTCAAAGGAGTAGTGAATCATGCGAGAACTCATTAATCTGCCATCCATGGTACGAAGATTTTGAGTACATTAAAAACTGCCTAGTTACAGGTTTTTTGCCTCCAGAAGGATTCGTGTTTTTGGACAAACATAATTATATTGAAAATAATCAAAATATTCCTATTTTATACCACTATAAAAGAAACGCGAAAATAAAACAAATACCTTTAAATTTAAATATAATAAATATTAATGACAATGAGTTATTTAAATATGATAAGTATATTCCTGCAAAAAATAAATTAGAAATTAAAAAACCATACTTTTGGAAAAATTTAGATGTAACGTAGGTTATTGTAGGTTTAGGTATAGGTATAAGTATTAGGTTATTTTAGTTTTAAGTTTTTATAAAACATATAAATAAAAAAAAATTGGTTTTTATATAAAAAAATTTTTTCCAATAAATTCAATTATATTAATATTAAATTAAAACTAAAATATATTATGTTAAAATCAAAATATCAATATTAAAACATCAAAAGAGATTATATTAATATAGTTCTAAATAAATTGTGAGAGCTGACATATTGGTCAGCCATGTACAAATTACATTTTAGCATATAAGAATTCTTTTTAAGTTTTTGTTTTTGAATTATTAAAAAATAATATAATGAATAGAAAAATAAAACACTAAAAAAAAAAAAAAAAAAAAAAAAAATAAAGAGAAGATAAGTACAATAATTCCAACTAACAAAACAATTAATAAAACTAACCCAATTAATTTAAATATTCAAAATAATAAAATTAATCAAACGACAAGTTCTATTGAAAAAAACTCTCACAATAACAACAATAATACCAATAACAAAAAACAAAAACAATTTTTAGAAATTAAAAACATCTGCGGTGACAGTAATAATTACCTTGATAATAATGAAATGAGTAATTTTAATATTGCAGATAGCATTGATAACGAAATTACTATGAATTAAGAATGCAGATTTTTCTCTTCTTTTTTTTTTTTTGTTTCTCTTTAATGTTTCTTATTCTTTTTTTTTATTTTTATGTTTTCTCTCTTTACTATAAGAGCATATAACTAATTAATTTTATTTTTAATTTTTTTTTATTTTTTTTATTAGCAATTTTTTTTGTTCTTTTTTCGGTACTGAATAGTTCATAATTTTTGTCGTTATCATAATTTCTTTTTAATTTTTTTTGATTTATAATATAATAATAAAATGAGTTCAGATAATAAAATAAAACAATTTTGCGACATTCTACAATGGAACATTCAGGGCTATTATACAAATATAGGACATTTAGAATTATTAACTATGAAATACAAACCTATGATTATAGAATTACAAGAAACTCATCTTGGACCATATGGTCCAACCAAGTTTAAAAATTATAGTTGTATCTTTCAAAACAACAATAATAACCCATCCAAAGGAGGATTGGGATTTTTAATAAAAGATGGCCTTTACTTTCAAGAAATTAGTTTAAGAACTAATATTCAAGCTAATGCTATTCAAGTCAATTTACCCAAATTCTCTTCACCGATTACAGTTCTTAATCTCTATCTCGAACATAATCGTCAATATAATCAAACTGATTTAGAACAACTTGTCACGCAGATACAAAAGCCTTTTCTTATTTTGGGCGATTTTAATGCTCGTAGTGAGACTTGGGGAGACCGAATTACCAACAATCGTGGAAAAATGGTAGAGGGATGTATAAACAATAATGACGATCTTGTACTTTTTAATGACGGATCTCCTACCTTCCTGAGCACGCATGGCACGTTAACATGTATAGATCTGACTATCGGTTCTCCAGATTTAGTGTCCAAATTTAATTGGTTTACTACACCAAATCCAAAAGGAAGTGACCATTTTGCCATTCTTCTATGTTCTTTAAGATGCGAGGGAAAAATCAAAGACAAAGTTAAATTCCTAGAAAAAACTGCAAATTGGAACAAATTTTCAGAAAGCCAAGATATTTTTTTAACAGAATATCCAGAAAGCACAAACATAAATAAAGAAGTTGCTACCTTGACTAAAAGTGTAAGATATGCGGCGAATCTTTCGATGGCTAAATCAAGTACTCACAAATTCAAGTGGCCAATATGGTTTAACAAAGAAATTCACTCTCTAATTAGAAATTGAGACAGAGAATTTAGGCAGTTTAAAAGAGACAAAACCAGCGAAAATCTCATAGTCCTTAAAAAAACTAGTGCAAAACTTAGAAGAGCAATTAAAGTCGCTCGAGCAAGATCTTGGGAAAACTTTGCAAACAGTATTGGAGAAGACACCCACAACTATTGGGACAAAGCAATGAGGGTTATAGGGAAAAAAAGGTCAAATCTATTGGCAATAAGGCACGAACCTCAAGGCGAACTAATTACAAATCCCGAAAAAAACGTTGATTATCTTGTAAGTTTGTGTTCTAAAACCTCAGAGGATACTTCATACTCTGCAGACTTTATAACACAAAAACTAAACTTTAAATTGCCTACATCAAGTTCAAATTTACTGGATGATCCCATTACTGTAACAGAAATGGAGAATATACTACGCAATTTCAAAGCAACAACGCCGGGTATAGACGGAGTCTCGTATCGTATGTTAAAACATACGACTCAACACATTAAAAATCGTTTGGCCAACCTATATAATAGAATACTTGATTCAGGAGTCTTTCCACAAGCATGGAAAGTCGCTGAACTCAAGCCTATTCCAAAAGGAAAAGCAGACCCAAGTAACCCACAAAATTACAGATTCATATCCTTGATTTCCACGCTCTCCAAAATTCTTGAAAAAGTTTTAGGTAATAGACTAAGCTGGCTACTAGAAAAAAATTTATCAAATAAGATACATGGTTTCAGGCCTAATAGAAGTGCTACCACCTTACTTCAAACGCTTGAATTTGATCTCGCAATGTCATTGCACAATAAAAAACACAGTTCTGTTGTGTCTTGTGACATAGAAAAAGCTTTTGATGCCATTTCAGCACACACAATCTTAAAACAATTGGCAACATGGCAAGTGGGAATAAAATTCACTAAAATTATAGATAGTTTTTTAAAAAACAGGAAAATAGTTGTAAGTTGAAGAGGGACATATTCGTCTGTTAAACAATTGTACAATGGCATACCACAAGGTTCACCGCTTTCTGTTCACTTGTTTAATACATTCATTTCCTCTATAACAACAGTCCTTAACGAAGCCAAAGGTCTACGTTATATCATTTACGCAGATAATATTCTATTATATGCTGAAAGAAATGAAAACCTAATTCCGGCTACACTTCAGCATGGCTTAAATTTACTTAAAGGCTGGGCAGGTAATAATGGAGTAAAATTCCCAAGTAACAAAATGGAATGTATACACATCTGCAGAAAGAGAAATTGCGTACAAAACCCCCTAAATTATGACTGCCAAACAATAAGATATGTCAATGAAATTTCAATATTAGGACTTACTTTTAACAAATTTTTAAAATTCGAGCCACATATAAATAAACTAGTAACAAAACTCAAAAAAACTAATAATCTGTTAAAAATCATATGTAGAAATAAATATGGACCAACTATCAACATAGCCACTCAAATAGCCAAATCTATGCAAATAGGAAAAATTGACTTTGCTGTTACAGTGTACGGATTCTGCACAAAAGCCCAAATAGCTAAAATTCAAATACAACTAAATTTAGCTGCACGAATCGCTTTAGGAGCTCTAAGAACCTCAAATGTTGAAAGCATAATGATAGAATCTGGTTTCCCTACCTTTGTAGAAAGAAGAAACCTTATTGCTATGAAATTTGCAGATAAACAAGCTAGTGACAAGGAGCATCCATTAAACAGGTTAGTTTCAGCTTTACTTGAAGATAAGATTAGAGTGCCAATGCAATCTTCGCTTGTAAAAGCAATTAGTCTTTCAAAGGACAATGAAATCCCGTTTGATATAGCACCTCTAAATTCTAGAATTTCTACCCCCTGGTTATTTGATCCAAATAAATTTATAGATACTTCAATATCACAGTTTATAAAAGACAACCGCAAATTACCAACAGATTTATAAGGAGCACACTGAAAACCTTTATCCTGATGCGTATAAAATATTTACAGAAGCATCAAAAACGGAAAATGGGGTATCTTTTGCTATAGTTGACCAAGAAAAAGTCTTAGAGCTAAAAATACTAGAACCTGCAACGGAAATATACATCGCCGAGTTAGTAGCAATACATGAAGCACTAAAGAGAAATTTTAGAGGAAACGTGAAAATAAGAGGAAAAAAAATTGCATACTTTTAGGAGAACAGTTGTATGCAATTAAACGTGGGAAAATAAGGAAGAAGAAAAGAAAATTGCATACGCTTAAAAGAAAATTAAGCAATAAAATAAAAAGGCAGCGCAAATGGTGGAGGAATGCAAACAATGTCGAAAACCAATTCGTGGCGAATCTGGAATAAGATGTGAAGGAGTTTGCGGAAAGGTATATCATACGACGTTGAATTGCTGTGGATTGGATCAATCACAATGCAATACAGTAGAGACTTGCAAGAGAATTAAGTTTATATGTGATGATTGTATCACGTATATACAAAATGTGGATATGATATTGAAAACTATGATGGATGCGGTAGATAAGAATAGTAATTATTTAAAGGAATATAAAAATGAGTTTGAGGAGTCTATGAAGAAGAATGAAAAAGAAATTAAGTGTCTTTTGGAAGCCATTGAGACAAGGTATTCGGAGAGAATAGAAGCTATGAAAAATGCTCAAGCGTTAGAAATTCAAAAGATGCATAACTTAACAGAAATCTTTAAAGAACAAAGCGATAATATTTTGAAGGGTGTAACAAACACAAAGGGTAAAATAGATGAGGTTGTAAATGAAATGGAAAAGTGCGATAAAGCTAGAAATGAAAGTGTAGGTGTCTCGTATGCTTCAGTACTAAAAACTAAAAATAATCCGCCAGTTTTAATTAGACCAAAAGATAAGAAACAGAAGATAGAAACTACTAAGGAATATATACAAAAAAAAATTGACCCATCCACGATTAGATTTAAAAATATTAGAAGCAAGAATAATGGAGTAATGATGATTGAATGCGAAAATAGCGAACAGAGTATGAATATCAAATCGGTATTAGAAGAGCAAATAGGGGAAGAATACAATATTAAAATTCCGCAGTTGCGTAAGCCACAACTGTTTATTCATGGGTTAAGTAACGAAATAAGTGAAACAGAAATAGTAGATAAAATAAAAAGCCAAAATGAGGATTTAACAGGAAGTGGAATGAAGTGCCTAAAAGTCATAAAGGGTAAAACAGGCGACATTTATAATGCGATTGTGGAAGTAGAAAGTCAAGACTATAAAACGGCGATACACAAAGGAAGGATAAACATTGGTTGGGATAGGTGTAAGGTTTATGATGCGACATCTGTGAGAAGATGTTTTAATTGTTGTGGCTTTAATCATGAAGCCAAGGACTGTCACGCGGAAAAGTTATGTTTCAAATGTTTGGGAGATCATGATTCACGAGTATGTAAAAAGGAAATAGTAGAAAGATGTATCAATTGTGAAAAATCAAATAAAAGATTAAACTTGAAATTAGATATAAACCACTCAATTTTAAGTAAAGAGTGTAAGGTATATCAGCACAAGTTAAAGGTAGAGCGGGAAAAGATAAAATTCTAGCAATTAAAGAGTTTTAAAAGTGTTTATTTAAATATTCAAGGCTTATTAAATAATTTTAAGGAATTACAAATTATAGTTCCACAAAACCAATTTGAAATAATAATGTTAAGTGAAACACATTTAACGGAGGATATTAATTCGGCAGAAATTGAATTAAAAGAGTATAACTTAATTCGGTTAGATTCAAAATCGGCACGCACGGGAGGAGTAGCTATGTTTATAAGAAAAGAATGGTCGTATACTATGGTACAAAATTTTCGAGTTGGATTAAATATTTGGTGGCTTGCAGTAAGATGTAATAAAAAAGAATGTAGAGTAATAATAGTAATAGTATACAGATCTCCTAATGAACATTCACAGAAAAGACAATTTTGTAGCATGTTTTAGGATTGGTTAGGGCAATTAGAAGAATTAAATGAAGATATCTTGATAACTGGTGATTTTAATATTAATTGGTTTAATAATGATTGTTATAAAAAAGAATTATTGGATACTATAACAGATAGTGGATTTAAACAAATCGTGAACTTTTTTACCAGAATTACACAATATTCAAAAACGATTATTGATTATGTAGTTACTAATATGATTAATGTGATTGTAACCGCTAATAAGAGTTGCAATATTAGTGATCATGAAACTTTAGAATTAGAATTTAAATACAAGAATAAAAAAATTGATCGATGTAATGGTATATATAAAGAAATAGAAACATTTAAGTATAATGAAAGGCTGTTTAAAAGTGAACTTAGAAAACGAAATATTTTGGCGCTGAATAATGGTAATGATATGAATCTATGTGTAAGAAATTTAGATGGTGTGATGAATAAATTAGTAAATGAATTTAAAGTTAAAAGGAGAATTAAAATTAAAGAAGATAATGGGTGGTTTAATAATGAACTACAAAGAATGAAAAATTATAGAATTTGGATTTATGAGAGGGCGTGTTTGGGTAATGTAGAGGAGGACTGGGAGAGATATAAAGTAATAAGAAATAGTTATAAAGCTGCAGTAAATAAAGCAAAAAATAACTTTATTGAAAAAAGAATTGAAAAAGCGGAGAATCAAAAAGAAGCCTGGAAAGCTATAAAAAATTATGTATTAAAAGAAGAAAAACATGAAATTAGAGAAGTTAAATTCGGTTCAACAATGGTTAAGGATAGTAATAGAATAGCTAACAATTTTAATAAGTATTTTATAGATAGGTTAAAGGAAATTAATAGATCCATTCCGTGCGAAAGTTATAAAAATACGATGGAGCAAGTTGATAGTAAATTTAAGTTTAAAGAAGTATCGAAAAATGAATTAAAGGAAATCTGTAAAAATATGAATAATAAAAGAGATTATAATATGATAAATATTAAAATGGTATTGGATAGTTGGAATGAATTAGGCTGTATTTTGGTTAAAATAATTAATAACTCAATGAGGTTGGGTGAATTTCCAGACAAATGGAAAGAAACCCTTGTAATACCAATACAAAAAGTAAGTAAAACTAAAAATTGTGAAGAATTCAGACCAATTAATATGTTACCTACGTTAGAAAAAATATTGGAAAAAGTTATACAAATGCAACTGCAAAAATATGTTGAAGAAAATGAGTTAATTATAAAAGAACAATCTGGATTCCGTAAAAGTCACTCATGCGAAACGGCTCTAAATTGGACAATGATTAAATGGAAAGAAATAATAGAAAATAAGCAAAGAATAATAACAGTATTTTTAGATTTTAAGAGAGCCTTCGAAACCGTTGATAGGAATATATTAATTTTGAAGTTAAAAAAGTATGGTATTGAGAATAAAGAGCTTAAATGGTTTGAATCTTACCTGAGTAATAGATACCAACGAACTAAAATAAATGGAGTTACCTCGGAACGTAATTTAATAGAACTAGGAGTACCTCAAGGATCAGTCTTAGGAACATTATTATTTTTAATATATATTAATGATATCAAAAATGTTCTAAAATACTCTAAAATAATGTTATTTGCAGACGATGCATTAACTTATATTAATGGGGTTGATATTAACGAAATGAAAATAAATTTAGAAAAGGATTTAAAGATGCTAAGCAAGTGGTTAAAAATGAATAAATTAAAAATTAATATTATGAAAACTAAAGCTATGGCTATAAATGGAAGTCTAAGTGACAATATTTGTATAGATGGTGAAAAAATTGAAACTATTGAAGAAATTAAATATTTAGGAGTAATAATTGACAAAAAGCTTAACTTTCAGAATCATATTAATTATATTCGCAGAAATATTAGTAAAAAGATCGCATTTTTTAGAAGAATTAGAAGCAGTGTATCTTTACGATGTGCAATTAATATATATAATGCCATAATTAAGCCGCACTTTGAATATTGTTCAACAATATTATATATATGTTCAAAAACTGATATGGATAGATTGCAAAAACTCCAAAATCGCGGTATGAGAATTATTCTAAAGTGTAATAGGTATACGTCAGTAGAACTAATGCTAGAATGCCTGAAATGGATAAGTATAAGTAAAAAAATAGAACTAAATGTACTAATGTATATATTTAATTTAAGAAAAGGAAAGCTGCCAAATTATTTAGGTCAAAGAATGAACTTAATCCAGCACGTTCAACCGTATAATCTAAGGAACGCTGATGTTAATTTTAGGTTGGAAAATTACTTAACAGCTGGCGCCCAAAATTCATTAATATACAAAGGCTTTAGGAGATTTAATCAATTACCAAGGGAAATTAAAGTAGAAACTAATTTTAAAATATTTAAAAAACAAGTGATGAAAAAAACCAAGAGTTTTTAAAAAAGCACATTTTCAAAATAATATAGTGTTTCATACTAAGTATTTTATCGGAATATAATGTTGAAGCTTCAATATTAATGTTTAATTTAGGAAATATATAAGTCAGTGACTAAGTTACTGCTTACTTATAAAAATAGTAAGTTTTTAATTTTCAAGCCATATTAGCCCCTCTATATGGAATGTTGCCAAATTTCTCAAGGATATAATCCTCACTACTCCCCATCCCACAAACTTTTTTAGGTTCTAGGAATTAAATTGTGAATTCCACCAAAATTTGAAATATTACTTAGAATTTTACTATTTAAGCAAAAATGGTAAAAACTGAGAGACACTTTCTTCAATTTAAAGAACCCCTTTTAAATTTAAAAAAATCTTTTAACATATGTTAAAATATAATGTTGGACCTTTAAATTTTGTATATTAAGGAAAAAATATTTAAAAAGGTATTCAAGTTACAGGTGTTTAAAAATAGCAAAATTTCATTTTTCGAGCCCTTATAGCTCCTGAACATGGGGCTTGACGAAAAAATTTTGTTAACCGACTCCTACTAGTTTCTAAGGATCTAACTCCTCCCAAAATTTCAGAACCCTAGCTGGTACCGTTTAGAAGATATGCAGGGCCAAAAATTTTGCAAAAATTTAGTTTTGCATAATGGCAAATGTTGGTACCGTATGGCAATCCTATACTACTTAGCGATATATTTCTGTAAAGCTTATAAAAGCAGCTCTCTTCTACCGTTTTTCGATTGAAAATAAACCTAACAGAACTCTTGTTATATCAATTTAAATATAGTGCTTTTTTGGAATTTCCAGGGGCTGTAGCTCCGTCATCCTTCAAAATTAAGAAAAACCTTTGATACATGTTGAACTATAATTATAGAGCTTTGAATTTTGTATATCACTAAAAACAAATTTAGACAGGCATTCAAGTTACAGGTGTTTAAAAATAACAAAATTTCAATTTTCGGGACCTTATAGCTGCAAAACATGGGACGTGGCAAAAAAATTTTTTTCACCGACTCCTACTAATTTCTAAGGATCTAACTCCTCCCAAAATTTCAAGACCCTAGCTTGAACCGTTCAGAAGATATGTCTGGCCAAAAATTTTGTAAAAATTGAGCTTTGCGTAATGTTAAATTTTTGTACGGTATGGCAACCCTAAACATTTGCCTTTTAGTTTATAAAACCAGCTATCGTTTGCCGTTTTCAGATTGAAAATACATTCAGCAGAACTATTGTTATAACAATTTAAATATAGGGCTTTTTCCAACTTTAGGGGGCTGCAGTTCCGTAACAGGTGGGGCTACGGAAAAAAATTCTTCCACGAAATTATTTTTTTTGTAATACCTACTCGTGGTTAAAATTTCTTTTCTCTATTTCAAACGATGTAAAAGTTTTTGTAAACATACGGACAGACAGACAGACAGACAGACAGACAGACGGACGGACGGACGGACAGAGTGAAACTATAATTTTTTGAAAATGTGCTAAAAATGTATTGAAGAAATTAAAAAAACCACAAGTTAAATTAATTTATATTAATAGTTATTATAATTAAAAATGTAAAATTAAAGTATATATATACTAATAAAAAAGTTACTTACTATTATTACTTACTATTAAAGTTATGTCTAAAGCTAAATAATTCAGAAATAAATATTTCTCTACACACAACGCATAACATCTTAAGTCGACTTAAGTAAAAAATGAGAAAAAATAGGTATTCAAATTTTAAATAGAATATCTTACTTTTCCTCTGGGTCCCATGTTTAAATTTTTTCTCTAACGGCTTTTATAAGCAATGATGCTTCATCTTATGTCCATCTTTTTAATGTTTTGCATTTGTAATATAATCTTAAGTAAACCTAAGATATTATTCAACACAAATTTATATTATGTTCTGTTAAATATTTGAAAAGGCAAAGTATCCTAAGAAAACATAAGATGTTTTGCCTTGTGCTAACTCATTCAGACCTTTGCCTTATGTCCACTTAAGATAAAGTAATAAAACTAATCAAAGAAATTTCAAAAAAGGCATAATATCTTATGTAGACTTAAGTTATTTTGAATTGATACGATCAAAAAATAATTCATAATTAAGTACACATAAGAGCATTTCGCTAGTGCATGTATAAAAATTCTAGCTGTAATTTCCGTTACATAAGATGATTTTTTTTTATTCGGTAATCATTCGATCATTATTTTTACGAAATATAGGTATGTATGTATAAAAATTATAAATTATTAATAATTTTATTATTATGAAATTATTATAAAGTTTTTATTGATATCAAAATAATTTATTAATATTTTATTGAATGTAGTTATGTGGTATTAAAATATGTACATACAATTTACTAATTTGAATTTGGAAAAAGTAAATGAAAATTATTGATATTTGTTAATGTTTGCATAAAAACAAATAATAAATTTATTATTATTTTTGAACTTACAAAAATGATTTGTTTTATTTACGAAAAAGAAAAGTAAGAGAAACTATTTGAAATAGGTAGATATGGAAAAATTTAGTTAATTCACTTATAATAATAATTATTATTTCTTATTATTTTATTAGAATTGTTATGAGTACATTAATTTTAATATACATATTTTATAATAATTTCTACAATGCTGTCTCTTATTTAATTACTTTGGTTTTTTACTTTTTAAAATAGTTTTAATAAATTATAACACTTTTATAGATATCTTGAAATTGAATACGCGGGCGGCTAAAATAGTGGCATTAGTCAAAAATAAAAAAATTTTAGATGATACAAAAGTTTTAATTTCAACAATAATTAACGGATTTTAGAAAATAATATTATAATTAATAAGCCACAGCCAAAATACCAATTTTTAATTGAAGAGGATTTTGACGATATTTATAAGGATCCTGATTACTAAAATTCATAATTTTCAGAGATTATTACTAACCCCATAGAAAATGAAAATTATGATTTAGAAATCATGGGAAGAGAGATTGAAAGAAATATTTCCGAAGTGATCGATTCAGAGCAAAATATTACCGAAGTGATCTATTCAGAGCAAAATACTTTAGCTGAAGTTTCTTCAAAAGAGAGCTCGAAGTCTAGACAACACAAAAGAAAAACCGGAAAAGAATATTTTACAAAAAAGGGTAAATTGATGAAACCGAACAAATAGTCAAAACTGTAGTTAAAAAAAAATTAGAATCCTCTGCTTCTTTAAGTTTAGATCAACGCGGAAGGCATAGGCCAAGTAATAAAATACCAGATGTACAACTAGAAGAAATTCGTAGTCATTAACATGTTCCCGGCTTATGACAGTCATTATACCCGAGAAAGATCATCAAAAAAATATTTACATAGTGATTTAACATTAAACCAAATGTACAAACTTTATGTGGAAAACAATTCTACTCCTGTTTCATATGCTAAATATGCTGAAATATTCCATTCCACTGGAATAAGGTTTAATAAGCCAAAAAAAATCGATGTAACAAATGTGAAATTCTAAAAATAAGAATAGACTTTGCAGAAAGTGAAGAAGAAATGCTTAAGTACAAAGAAGAACAAAAACGTACAAAGAAGAACAAAAACAACACCACGAAGAAGCAGTGTAGTGTATCTACATTCAATTCCATAATACACTGCAATAAGTTGTATTCCGTGATACACCGCAAATAATTGTTTAAGCATTATTGTGACAATTCTTATAATTAAAATAATTATATGCTACAAATTAAAGGATCATATTGCATTCTATATTTTTGTTTTTCTTTCTGTTTTCATTTCGTTCGTAATATGAATATACCATATGTTACTAATAATATTTATAAGCAATGCATTACATTGTGTGTGGTATATTCTTAGTGTTAATGAACGGAGTGTACAGAATACCTAGTGACCCACTTAAAGAGGTTCTTGGAATGCACTATGTGAATTATTATTTGTAGTATACCAATATATAAATAAATTTGGGTTAAAGTAACTAGAACCAAATTTTTAATGTAAGAACTAATTTGTATAATATTAATTGTATTAGTAGAAATTAGTAATCTTTATTGTAATTAATTTATATGTATTTGTAATTAAAAAAAAGTATAAATACCAAGGGTTTTTGGTAAAATAAAAATAATGTTATTCTTGGCTTTGCCAACAGAAGAAATAATTGTTTATTTATTTCTACACTGGATAGCGGCGCAGCACGCCTAAATGTTTGAAAAAGTGCATTGGATAAAGCACTAAAAATTATCCAATCAATTACGGAACTATACTGTGTCATAGGTCAACCTATCAGATTCACACAGTACCGTATTGATTTATCATCTTTAATAATAGCCACCCAACATTACATGGCGACCCTGCCACACTGTCACCAGGAATAGACAGTGTCGTGGGCCAGAATCCAGAATTCATAATATACATTACATAATATATATTAATTAAAAAATCTTTAATATTTTTATCATAACTGCAAGTTTAATGTAAAAAAAAATAATATTTTTATTGTCAAATTATTAAATATTTAACACAAATATATATCTTACTTAAACAATTTGTATCAACCACTCCAAGCGTTATGATAAAATAAACTTTTAATTAAACTAATCAATTAATTATCTCATATGTATGTGTATATAATGCATATTTTAATTTTTTAAAATGACAAAGAAAATAAAATACCCTCCTGCAAATGATCATTATATATACATTTATAAAAAAAAAAAAAAAAAAAAAATTTTTTTTATATTATAACAAAACAATTTACAATTTAAAAATTATAAATATATACTAAAAATTATTAACTACAAAAAGGATTAATTACTATAAAAACCTATTAATATGAAAACTAAATATATTACTTTAAAAGGTATAAATATATATACATATATTATAAAGAAAAAAAAAAAGCAAAAAATATATAAAATTTATATTTAAAATAAAATAAAAATCTATTATAAATATATTTGTAAGAGTAAAGTTAGACTAACTAACTTAATAACATCAATTAAAATGCAAAATATATATATATAAAATATTTTAAAGTATAATTTTTATATAAAGAAAACCGACTACAAATTTAAAATTTTTTAAAATTACCAGAATCCGTATTTTAATAGTTTTTAGATTTAAGATTGATAAAATAAATTCAAATATAAATTTTTTGATTAATATAAAAACATATAACAATATTTAACGTATTTATATATTTCTAAACATTTTATTATATTACATATATTTGAGATATCATATATCAAATAGAATATGAATATTTAAAACATTTAATAAAATCAAGAAAATTAATAATATTAGTTTATAAAATAAAACAGACAGAACAACAACAATTTTAAAAATAACAACTACAATAGGAATAACAATTATAGAAATAATTTTAATAGGAACAGGAACAATAATAATAACTCTAGGAGAATAAATATAATAAATAACCAAGAAGAGAACCAAAACCATTTTTTAGGTTTAGAAGGACCGACAGTTTAATAGAAAATTCAACTGATCGGATATCCTCTCCATTAAAGATATATAATCTTAATCATGATTTGACAAACTTTATAATTTTAAGATATAATAATAAAGATTTAAAATTTTTGATAGACACAGGACACAGGTGCTGACATATCAATTTTTAAAGAAAATTGTCAGTCGAATAATAGCTCATACGAAATTAACGAAAGAGAAAAATGTAAACTAACAGGTATAACGAGTGAAGAAGTATGCTCACTCGGTACAATAAATATAAAAATAGATATTTCTAATAAATTCATATATAATACTTTTCATCTTGTAGATGAAAATTTTCCAATATCTACTGACGGTATAATTGGTAGAGACTTCTTAATAAAGTACATGTGTAAAATAGACTATGAAACGTATACTTTAACATTAGATATCAATGAAGAAGAAATAACCATTCCAATTAGAACTAGACCTTTGAACATAAAACATATTACAATTCCCGCTAGAAGTGAAATCATACATCCAATAAAAATTAATATTAAAGAAGATAGTATAGTCTTAAATAAAGAAATAAAAGATGGTGTATTTATAGCCAATACGATCATACCATGTAAAGGGATTAGTCACATAAAAATTTTGAACACCAATAACCATGAAGTAAAAGTACTTGATTCTGAAATTAAAATCCAATGTAATTCTTTAAAACAATATGACATTTTAGTCAATACAAAAACAATAACAAAAGACAAAAAACGATTAAATAGAAGAAATCTTAAAACTAATAAATATTGAAACAAATGATGTTCATGCAAAGGATACTTTGTTAAAAATATTTGAAAAATATCATAATATTTTCCATTTAGATAATGAACCATTATCTACAAATAATTTTTATACTCAAAATTTAAATACCGTAGACAACAATCCGGTATATATAAAGAATTACAGATTACCTCAATCACAACAAGAGGAAATCAAGAAACAAGTTCAAAAATTATTAGATGATGACTTAATAGAACCATCTATAAGCCCTTACAACTCACCATTATTACTAGTGCCTAAAAAAAGTACTAATGATGAAAAGAAATGGCGTTTAGTAGTTGATTTTCGTAAACTAAACGATAAAATAGTAAATGACAAATTTCCTTTAACGCGTTTGGAAGACGTTCTAGACAAATTAGGAAGAGCCAAATACTTTTCAACTTTAGACATGACTAGTTCTTTTCATCAAATTAAACTAAATAAGGACTCTAGACCATTAACCGCATTTTCGACCCAAGATGGTCATTTTCAATTCAAAAGGTTACCTTTTGGTCTAAAAATTTCATCAAACAGTTTTCAAAGAATGCTGACTATAGCATTAACCGGTTTAAATTCAAATGCTTTTCTTAATGTCGATGACATAATTGTTTTTGGTTGTAGTATAAAAAATCATAATGAAAATTTAATAAAAACTTTCGAAAGATTAAATAAATACAACCTAAAACTAAATCCAAATAAATGTTGTTTTTTAAAACCCGAAGTTGTGTACTTGGGACATTTGATAACAAGCGAAGGTATAAAAACCGATCCCGCAAAACATAAAGCAATAAAAGAATACCCGGTACCCAAAAATGCTGACGAAGTTAGACGATTTGTAGCTTTCTGTAATTATTACAGAAGATTTATTGCAAATTTTGCAGAAACAGCTAAATGTCTAAATTCGTTATTAAAGAAAAATCAACCATTTATATGGTCAAATGAATGTGAAAATGCATTCATAACTTTAAAAAATAAATTAATGAGTCCACCTATTTTACAATATCCTAATTTTGATAAAACTTTTGTACTTACAACTGATGCTTCAGATTTTCCACTGGGCGCAGTTCTTTCGCAAGGAGAAATAGGAAATGACTTACCTATCTCTTATGCAAGTAAATCTTTAAATAAACATGAAATCAACAAACCAATTAAAGAAAAAGAACTATTAGCGATTCATTGGGGAATAAATTTTTTTAGATCTTACCTTTACGGTAGAAAATTTATTGTGGTCACAGATCAGAGACCTTTAGTTTCGCTCTTTTCACACAAAAATCCATCTTCAAAATTAACAAGAATAAGACTAGATTTATCTGATTATGATTTCGAAATAATTTACAAGCAGGGAACAATAAATACTAACGCTGATGCGTTGTCTAGAATAAAAATTGACTCGGACATACTTAAGAGTATGATTCCGAAAAATAATGATGAATCCGTGAAAAAGATGTTAGTGATGACTAGGGGGATGTCTGCTATAAAAAAATAGAGGCATTGATAATAATAAAAATGATAAAAATAAAAGGGATGACAGTTTTCAACCGAAGCCTGCGGGACTGTACATCCATATCTGACGTCAAAAATTTAATAAAATTAAAATTTATAGTTGATTCAAATTATAAGGTACCTAAAATAAATAAAATTAAAAATGAAGTATTAGTAAGACGTAGTGATAATCATGCGAAATCCGTTTCGACAGTTGAGAAGCTATTATCTGAAATATACAAATTAAAAATAAGCAAGCTTGCATTAAGTGATACTGATGATATATTCCAGTATATTCCGAAAATGGAATTTAAAAATTTATATAATAATCTGCAGAAAAATATATTGAATAATAAAAATAATATGAATCACTTTTCCACTAACATACTTATATATATACCACCACATAAATAAATGATGCTATTATGCAATATAAATTAATTGATGAATACCATAATGCACCACACGGAGGGCATTTGGGAATAAGAAAAACCGTCATAAAATTAAAACAAAGATATATTTGGAAAAACATGTCTAAAATGGTAAAAAAGTACATATCTAATTGCAAACTATGTGCTTATAATAAACAAGTACGAAACGTAAAAGAAAAAATGGTGATAACTGATACTCCAACAACAAGTTTTGAAATAGTATCTATAGATACAGTCGGACCGTTAAGAATGTCTAATAATTTTAGATATATATTAACAATACAATGTGACTTGACAAAATATGTAGTAGCTTATCCAATGGAAACAAAAGAAGCCGTTACAGTAGCTAAAACACTGGTAGAACAATTCATTCTTAAATATGGATGTTTCAAAATATTAAAATCAGATAGAGGTACTGAATTCAACTATGAATTAATGGACAATATCTGTAAAAGTTTTAATATTGTTAAAAAAAATATTGAATAAAAATTTTCAACTCCATATTACTACCAAACTTTAGGTTCAATTGAACGGAACCATAGAGTTTTAAATGAATTTCTACTTGCATTTTCAAATGACAATGACTGGGACAAATGGATACCTTACTACACTTTTGCATACAATACGACACCACATATAGACACAATTTACACACCATACGAATTAGTATTTGGAAAAATTGCATATTTACCAAATGACATTATAACGAGTAAAAATCCTGTGTATAATTTAGATGATTATAATAATGAATTAAAAGTTAGACTCCGTGAATCTATAAATAGAACACGAGAGATTATAAATAAAGTAAAAATAGATAGGAAGGAAAAATTTGACGAAAATGTCAACCCTTCAAATTTTAAAGTAGGAGATTTAGTATTAGTTAAGTTAGGTAATAGAAAAAAACATCAAACACCTTATCAAGGCCCGTACAAAATTATTAAACAAAATAACGTAAATTCGATTGTAGAAATGAACGGGAAAACCAAAGAAATACATAACAATATGCTAAAGAAATTTACAGAAATTATATAGAAAGTATTGTTTTTTTCATTCTAACGATACTAAACTACATCAATTATAAATAATAAATTATTTGCTTAAAGGCAAAAAAAAAAATTAAAAAATAAAAATTTATGTAATTTAAAAGACATTGAAATATCACAATATTAAGTAATACAAAACCAAAAAAAAAAAAAAAAGAAATATGTTTAAAGATATACAATAACATTTTTTTTTAGTTTATAAATTAATTGAGATATCAAATTAAACTAGTTGTACTTCACATTATAAAGAAAAACATTTTACTATTGAAAATAATAATATTAAAATAAATAAATTACTTATTAACTCTAAAATAAATATTACTTTAAAATTAATCAAAATAAATATTACTAGTTCCTAAAAAAGAGAAAAAACAAAATATTTTAATAATACAATTTTAAATAAAATTTTCATTTAAAAATAAAAAAAAAATCTCAAAATAATTTTAACAAAAATAAAATAATAAGAATTTGTACTTGTAAACTATAATGCTTAAATACAAAATAAAAAGTTATTTTCTATTCTTTCAAAAACAAAATAACTTTTCTCTTAAGGGTGAGGGTGTAGTGTATCTACATTCAATTTCATAATACACTGCAATAAGTTGAATTCCGTGATACACCGCAAATAATTGTTTAAGCATTATTGTGACAATTCTTATAATTAAAATAATTATATGCTACAAATTAAAGGATCATATTGCATTCTATATTTTTGTTTTTCTTTCTGTTTTCATTTCGTTCGTAATATGAATATTAACATATGGTATAATATTTATAAGCAATGCATTACATTGTGTGTGGTATATTCTTAGTGTTAATGAACGGAGTGTACAGAATACTTAGTGACCCACTTAAAGAGGTTCTTGGAATGCACTATGTGAATTATTATTTGTAGCATACCAATATATAAATAAATTTGGGTTAAAGTAACTAGAACCAAATTTTTAATGTAAGAACTAATTTGTATAATATTAATTGTATTAGTAGAAATTAGTAATCTTTATTGTAATTAATTTATATGTATTTGTAATTAAAAAAAAGTATAAATACCAAGGGTTTTTGGTAAAATAAAAATAATGTTATTCTTGGCTTTGCCAACAGAAGAAATAATTGTTTATTTATTTCTACACTGGATAGCGGCGCAGCACGCCTAAATGTTTGAAAAAGTGCATTGGATAAAGCACTAAAAATTATCCAATCAATTACGGAACTATACTGTGTCATAGGTCAACCTCTGATAGATTCACACAGTACCGTATTGATTTATCATCTTTAATAATAGCCACCCAACATTACAACAGATTCAGCATATAAATTAAAAAATAATGACAAAGATTTTGCGAAGATAAATCAATCTCGAATAGTGTTAACATTTGATTTACAAAAATGTTTCTTCACCTTATCTTGAATTATCTTGAAACCTCGGTTTCTTTTTACAAAAGATCCTTGTGGACTTACAATCTAACAGTCCATGATTGTGTAACAGGTCAACTTACGTGCTTCATGTGGTATGGATCCGTGGCACGCCGTTGAGGAAACGAAATTGAATCCTGTTTATTAAAATATCTACAATCAGTTTCAAAAACTAATTGTAAAAATAACGTATTATACAGCGACTCTTGTGCAGGCCAAAACAAAAATGCATTTGTTTCAATAATGTTCTCACTGTACCTCCAAGAGAATCATAATATCGAATTTATTGACCATAAGTTTCTTGTGCCTGGTCATATGCACATGGAGTGCGACGTAGATCACTCAATTATTGAGAGAAAAAAGAAGAAAACTCGCCTAACTATACATCATCCGCGTGACTAGATACAATTTATTAAATTCTTGGTTCAAAAAAGGTTTTCCAAGTTGAGGAAATGACGCAGGAAAGGTTTTTTAATTTTTCTTCATTATTAAAAGAAAAATTTATGTGGCGCAAAGTGGACGAAAATGGAAATAAATTTAATTGGAATTCGGTTAAGTGGTTGAGATATAGTAAAACTTGGCGAAATACTATATAAAAATTCACTAAATGAAAACGCGACTTTTGAAGTACTTAATATTAAAAAGCGTAATACTCCGAATGTAACAATAGCTAGTTTAAAGAAGTGCTATGATACGTTATTTATTACCTATATCGATACAGAACAAAAATGATCTAATGTATTTAAATAATTTGATTGATCCTCTTTATCGTGATTTCTACAAAAATTTACCAGTTGAAGGAATTCCTGATATACATCCCGATTTTCTGGATTCATCCGATGAGAATAATAAAATGTATTGTTTTATTTTTATTACTGTTAATTTATATTAATAGTTAATTTCCAATCTGAATATGGAGTTTTTAAGTTTACATTTTCGCTAAAGTATTAATTTATTTTATGTTACGTTTTGTTTAATTTATGTTATGTTTTGTAATTAAATTTAAGTTATTAATGGTAAAATATAAAAATTGAATTTTAAAAGTACAAAATCTTTCAAAATATTACGCTTTTTAATATTAATATCTTATTTACAGTTTTATGCAATTTGACACTTTAAAAACAAACTTATGTCGACGTAAGATGCTTTAGTGAAAGAAATATTTATACAAAAAATTTTATTAAAGTATCTTATGTCGACATATGACACCTACAAATTATATTATCATAATAAGTCACAATATCTTATATTACATTTTGTATATTAGTGGCTAAACTATTTGAGATATTTTCTTTTAATTTATGTCATTTAATGCATTTCTAAAATATCAATCGACATTTTACTCTAAAATTTCTTACATTTCAAAAATAAATTTTTCATATCATTTTTTCATTTAAAACGCTTCTACTGTAAAACTTGCAATTTTGACTTAAGATGTTATGCCTTGTGTGTAGAGATTTATTTAGGCAGTTTAAGTGCCATCAATGCCATAAAGAACTACGCAAACAAACAACCTTTAGTAAGAGCCGTTAGAAACCTTTTAAGTCAAATGGGAAGGGAATTGAAACTAATATGGATCCCCGGGCATAGCGGAATTAAGGGAAACGAATTTGCAGACAGAGAAGCCAAGTTAGCTATAAAGAGCCCCGTCATAGGCTTACATAACCAACACTTAAACTTAAAAATAAGGTAAATCAAGCAATTTATACAAAACACTAGGCAAGCAAACTGGGATAACTCAAATAGCTTTTTAAAGACACACTGGCTCACAACGTTAAAACCAGAATACGAAATCGGTAAGGGAAGAAAAATTGACGTGAAAATCTGTCGCATTGGACTCGGACACACACTTGCTACAAAAAAATTTCTATTTGACAAAACAGACCCTCCTTCTTGTCCAAAATGTGGACACAAACTCTCTGTAAAACACATTTTCACCGAATGTCCTTTCACATTAAATATTTTGACAAACAATAATCTTAACACTGAACATCTGCTTCAACCTAGCCGCAATAGAATAGACTTAATACAAAAGATAGCTAGGGATTTTAATATTTGGGATAAAATTTAGATATAATAGAAAAAGAGGAGAAAAAGCAAATTCTTAAAAGTTAAAATTAAAAACGGAAAACTAAAATGACATAAAAGAGTAATAACAATATTACTGCATATTATATAAAAACAAGAATTACAAGATTAAAAATTTTTTGAATGTTTAAATTAAATTATACATAAGGATTAGTTAAAAAATCAAAAAAGTATTTTCAAAATTTTAAATAAGTAAGTAATAATAATGTAATGTAAGTAACTGTAAATAAGCACATTGTTTAATTAAAATAATTAAAAATAGTTTTAAGATTTAAATTTACATAAGATATAAAAAATTGAAAAATTAATTAGATTCAGCCCACAATGGCCCTGGCAGCCGAGGGCCTTACCAATATTGCGTAGTTATTGTTATGCGTAATATTCGAATAAATAAATAAATAAACATATATGTTTCTCCTAAAAGTATGCAATTTGTGTCCTATTCTTTGTTATAACCAAAAATTATACATATATAGATAAAGCAAGTAGAACAAATAATGTCAATAAGAATTCTCTTAATTATACCCGTGCATACATATATGACATCGGGTATATTAAAATTGCTCCTCCGTTTGTAACGCATCGATCTAGACAAGATATAGTGTCAAGGGTACGTATCGGCTCAGAATCGAAAAATTAGTCGATCTAGCTATGTGTGTCTGTCCGTCTGTCCGTGTGTCAGCACGATAACTCAAAAACTAAAAGGGCTAGAGTATTGAAATTTACATAAAGTCATTTTTAGACAATTTCTAGGTTCCCTATTGTTTTTGGTTAAAATCGGATCAAGGCTTCAGGGAGCTGCCATACAACTTTTTTGCACCAGTATGAATTTCTTCAAAACTAATTATACTACGAGGATGAAAATTACACAAATTTAGTTTTATAATTTTTTTTGTTTTTTTTTGGTTTTTGTTTTTGTTTAAGCAAAACTTATGGGATAATAAATAAAAATTTTTTTTTTTTTTTTTTTCAAGCTAAAATTATGAGACAATGAATTAAAAGTTTTTTTGTTTTTTTTTTTTTTTTTACGGTTTATTTTATACACCATAGTGGGTATGCATGGGTATCTAAAAGTTGACAAGGGCAACTATAATCTTCCTCGTTTTTTCTTAAAACCATTGCCCCATATGCTATCTCTTTCTCATTAATGCTTTTTTGCACTATTCATAGAGGTTGCCTTTATAGTTTTTCTAGGTATCAAAAAATATGTGGAATATGTATCAAATATAAAAATAATAAGATTATTAAATTTTAATGATAAAATACAAGCTCATATAGAAAAATTTTAAAAATAACCTCTGTTTTCTTTTATTTTTTATTACTTTTTTCAAATAAAACTTATTTACTAGTTATAATTTTTTATACCCAATATAGAATTTTGATTTTGTATCAAACCATTTAACCAAGTATCAAACTATTAATATCGTCGTACAATACGATAGAGTTAATTTTTTTTTTTTTATGAAGATGTGTATGTAAATAAATGCAATATTGCCATATCATTTGCATCATTTACTTTGTATGTTGTTTTTTTTTGTTTTTTTTCTTACGTACTATTTTTCTGAGCGGCCGACTCATTTCTATTATTATTAGTGTAGGTCAAGATTAAAAAGTAAAATTAATTGAAGTTATTTATTTTGACTTAAAATTAAAATTTAAAAGTGTTTATTATTATTCATTATTACCTAAAGTTAGAATTTAAAGTTAATTCGGATTATTCCTTTTGATTTATAATTAAACTTTAAAATTTATTAGAATTATTATTATTTTAAAGACTACTTAGTTTGTGAATTTAACTAGCCTATTTTTATGTAAGTTAACACACGAACTTCAATCAATTTTATAACACCATACAAATAATACAATTTCATAATACAATACAAAACGCATAACGTTAGTTATTAAAATATCAAATTTCATTTAAAGCTTTTTTTATATTTTTGTACAAAATTTATTTAATTTTCCCGTGGTAACCAATGTAAAAACTTATTCTAATTGAAATTGTAATAATGCCTACTCGGCATTAATTTTAATATAAATATAACTGTAATTAGTTAGTAAGGACAGAATAAAATAGTTTCTCAACAAACTAATTCGTTTTTATATACTTCTTGTGAATTAAGCCTTTTTCCTCGATATACCCAAGGTGAGGCTGCCTTGGGCACAAGAATTAAAAGTAAAGATAAAACAATAAATTAACTGGCACCCAACGTGGGGCCTCGTGCGAAAAAAATTAATTAAAATACGCGATAAAAGTGCAAATTAATAAAATCCCGGTATAGGGAGATAAACAGGATCCAGTTTAATAATAAAAATCCCGGTAAAGGGAGATAAGGACAACAATATCCAGGAAAAGCACATCGAAGCGGAGTTATAACAGATCCCCATATAAGGAATACTACCATTTCGCCACTGTGGCCCCAAACGAACACATGCAAATGTAAGTCAAGATTGATTTTTTTATTTTTTTTTTTCCTCTTGAATAATTTTGGGAACAATTTTTGAGTCGGTAAACTCATAAAAATTTGTTTTAAAAAAAAAAAAAATACTATATCTTTTTTTTTCGGTAACTCGATAATAATTAAAAAAATAAAAAAAAAAAATAAAAACCAAAACTATAAGAAGTGGGTTTAACTTATTGTAACATTAAAATTATAAAAATTAAATTTTTTCTCTTAAATTATTAAGATTAATTATTAAGATTATTATATTAAAATTAAATTTTTTTTATTAAAAAAAAAAAAAAAAAAAAAAAACCCACAAATGATAGAAAATATCGACGAAGAAACCGTCAATTTTTGCTGCCACTTCATTGACCTAAAAAGAAAGGAGTGGGAGGAAACAAATTTAAAATTTAAAAAAAAAGGATTTAAAATTTTAATTAAAAAACTAATAATTAAAAATAAATATAAATTTATTGGAAAAAATTTTGAAATTTCAAATTTTAAATTAAATAACAAGTTTTTTTTAATAAAATTAAAACGAAACAAAATTATTCAAAATATTAAATTATATTAAAATTTTATATTGTATGAATTTTTATAGTAATTGTAATACCAAAATATATTGTAATTCCGAATTTGTAATCTTGCCATTACTATTTAAAAAATTTTTCTATTACCTTCTCTATAATGTCTATTAATATAGAACAAGTCCAAGACCTCATATCGGCTGTTATAGAACGAACAAGAACAGAATTCTCGGCTCAGATTCAAAATTTGACCACAAGTATTCAAAATTTACAACCCACGCCGGCAATAACTTTCCATCCTGTCTCTATTATTCCCGGTACTCGCGAACTTCATACCAGTCTAGAATTGGTTAAATCACTACCCGAATTTCAAGGTGATCCAGCGACTTTTCCAGCCTGGAGAACCGCTGCAAAATTCGCAATCGACTACCATACCGCTGGTTCCGATACTTACTACATTGCTACAGGAATCTTGCGAAACAAGGTAACAGGATCTGCAAACGCAACTTTAGCAGCCTTTAATACCGTATTAAATTTCGACGCAATCCTTGATCGACTAGACCAAACGTACGCCGACAAACGACTACTACATGTTTTAGAAAACGAACTAAGTATTTTAAGACAAGGCAAATTAACTATAGCGGAATATTACGACACAGTAGACAAACAATTAACCCTCATAATTAATAAAAACATAATGTCAAATACCAGCAACCAAGCCCTAACAAAAGCACTTAACGATAGAGCTCCTGAAACAGCACTTAGGGTATTCATATCGGGCCTTCGTCGGCCATTATGCGACACACTTTTCTCAGCTAGACCTGCTGACCTTCCCACAGCCCTTGTCACAGCACAAGAACTGGAGGTCAACCACAGACGGTACGAATTTGCCAAGACATTTGCAGTTGGTAATATAAAAGACAAAAGACCATTCCAGACAAAAACACAACACCAACAAAATAAATTTAAGTTTGCAAATCAAACAACTCCAATGGAAGTTGACCTGGGAATCTCCCAGCTCAGAAGAACCCAATATACAACCAATGCTTCACCACAACAAATTAGTCAAAACCAACTCAACTTTAACAGTCCAATTAGTCCTATTAATTTCAAACGTCCGCGCGATACCTTTAACACTTCAAATAGATCTCCTATTCAAAAATTCCAAAAACTAAACTATATTGATATTGCTGAGCATGAAGAAACCGACAATGAATCAATAGCTTCTTCTAATATCCAGTATGAAAGTTTACGAGAAGATGACCCCTCTGACGAAGTTCATATTTTAGAATAAACTCGCTCTTGCCATTCATCACTAAAACTTATAAGAACGGTCAAAAAAAACACTTTTATGTAAACTACCTATTACCCGGCGCACGTTGCCCCGCCACTCAATGGAATTTTAATTTAAGTTGATGTTATTGAAAAAAGTTAACACAAAAATTACATATGGTGTACATGTTAATTTTAAAATGAAAATAAAAAAATTTTTTTAAAACGCTTTTTAGCATATTTTCAAAAAATATTTTAAAAATGTGCCTATATAGCTTCACTCGGTTCGCCGGTCTGTCCGTCCGTCCCTTTTTACCTACGGCTGACTAAAAAATATCAGAAATGGTAGGTATTGCAATAAAAATAATTTTATGTTAAAATCTTTTTTTGTAGCCCCTCGCATTTTGGAGCTACAGCCCCACAAAGTCAGAAAATCCCAATGTTTAAACAGTTATAATTAGAGTTCTATAAGGTAAATTCCCATCTGAAAACAGTAACAGACAGCTGTTCTTATAAGCTTTACAAAATTTTAAATTTCTAAAAATTATATTAAAAATCATTCATTTTTAAATGGTGGTCTATCAGTGGTTAAACCTTTTGTGGTCAAATCCGTAAATGGAAGCAATCACATCTCAAAAAAATGTAAAATTAACATTTTGGGTCAAACCTCAACCTTTTTCATACTCCCAGCTCTTAAAGCATTCGATGGCATAATCGGTTATGATTTTATTAAAAATATCAACGCGAAAATCGACTTTGAAAAAGGAATACTTTTTCATAATACAGGAAAAGAAACACTCCGACATGTCTCCTCTGTAGAAGCAAATTCAATAACAATAGATGATAATTCCGTTCCTGAAAATATCAAAAATCAATTTGAAAGTCTAATAAAAAAAAATATCAACACTTTCGCCGAAGCCAATCAAAGCCTGCCATATAATACGCAAATAAGGGCAACTATTAAAACAACAACTAATGACCCTATCTATACTAAAAGCTATCCATATCCCATTTTAGCTACAGATTTTATCAACAAGGAAATAGAAACACTTCTCAAAAACGGAATAATTAGAGAATCAAACTCTCCCTATAACTCTCCGATTCATGTTGTAAGCAAAAAGGGTACCGACGAAAATGGTAAACCTAAGCTACGAATGGTTTAGGAAAGTTAACGAAAAGCCTATTCCCGACAGATATCCCATCCCCGATACTTCGGTAATTTTGGCCAATTTAGGAAAATCCAAATTCTTTACTACATTGGACTTGAAATCCGGTTTTCACCAGATTGTGCTATGCGAAAAAAACAGACAGAAAACTGCTTTTAGTGTAAATAATGGATAGGACGAATTCTGTAGACTACCTTTTGGCTTGAAGAATGCACCTAGTATTTTTCAGAGAGCTATAGACGACGTCCTACGAGAATATATCGGAAAATTTTGCCACGTCTATATTGATGATATTATAATTTTCTCACCTGATGAGAGAGCTCATTTACAAAATATAGAAAGTGTCGTAAGAAAACTTTATGAAGCTGGAATGCGCATTTCGGCTGAAAAATCCAAATTTTTGAAATCAGAAGTAGAATTTCTTGGATTTGTTGTATCTCAAAATGGAATCAAGACCCAATAAGGTTAAAGACATAATTAACTATCAAACTCCTAGAACCTTAAGAGCCTTACGGTCTTTCCTTGGATTAGCGGGTTATTACCGAAGGTTCATACGAGATTACGCCAATATTGTTAAACCATTGACAAAATATTTACGAGGCGAGAACGGACACATAGGAACAAACCAGTCAAAAAATGTAAAAATAAAACTAGACCAAGATTCTTTATTAGCCTTTGAAAGAGTAAAAAAGATTTTAGCATGAGAAGATGTACTTCTTCTATATCCTGACTATAAAAAAACCCTTCGAACTCACCACTGATGCATCCTCCGTAGCAGTAGGGGCAGTACTTTCACAAAACGGAAGACCAATAACCATGATATCACGGACTCTCTCCAAAGCTGAAGAAAATTACGCAACCAACGAACGAGAACTTCTCGCAATCGTTTGGGCGTTAAAGGCATTACGTCATTACTTATATGGACAAGCTAACATTCATATTTATACCGACCACCAACCGTTCACATTTGCTATTTCGGACAAAAATTCGAATACAAAACTAAAAAGGTGGCGAGCATTCATAGAGGAATTTTCTCCCACATTTCATTATAAACCGGGAAAAGAAAACAACGTGGCCGATGCCCTGTCAAGACAATATGTTAACAACATGACCCAAAGTGAAACTGACAGTACTATTACAGTGAACTGTACAGTGAACTTTCAAGTACAAACATTATTAAAACAATTCAATATCCGGTCAACCAATTCAAATCTCAGTTAATTATCTCTGAATCCACAAATAATAATAAAACTACTAAAATCATATTCCAAAAATTTATCAGACATACCATTAATTTTAATAACACAGACTTCCTCTTAAAAACCTTAAAAGACAGTATAAACACCCAAGTGATAAATGCAATATACTGTGACTTACAAACCCTAGCAAAAATTCAAAACATTCTATTATCCAATTTCCCCGGTATTAAATTTATTCATACTGAAAAATTTTTGATTGATTTAACAAACAAAAACGATCAAATCGAGACGATTACAACAGAGCATAACAGAGCTCATAGGTCCCTACAAGAAAACATGAAACAAATCAATAACGACTACTATTTCCCCAAAATGAAAAAAGCATTAAAATCAATTTTAGTAAACTGCAAAATCTCTTCAGAGAATAAGTACCAACGGAATCCTCCAAAAGCAGAAATAGGTAGTACACCGATACCCAACTTACCTGGAGAAATTTTGCATATTGATATTCTGATCACAGACAAGCAAAACTTTCTTACGTGCATTGATAAACTATCAAAATTTGCTATTGTTAAACCTATAACCTCAAGGTCTACAATAGACATTTAAGAAGCCCTGTTACAAATCTTACTTTTATTTAAGAATACTAAAATCATAGTTTCAGACAATGAAAGAGCTTTTTGTTCTAACAGTATAAAAACTTTATTAAGAGACCACTTCGGCATAAAACAATTTTTTATACCAACATTACACAGCGAAAGCAATGGCCAGATTAAGAGGTTTCATTCGACACTACTCGAAATTGCCCGCTGTATTAAAGAACAGCAAAACATTACCAAAACCATAGACTTAATTCTCTTATCCACATATAAATACAATAATTCCATTCACTTTGTCATAAAAGAAAAACCTATCGATATACTTCATCAACATTCCACAGTACAAATAGAACAACTAAAAACTAAACTTATAAATTCCCAAGAAAAAACTTTAAATAGACTTAATCGTAATAGTAATAAGAAAACTTATAACGCAGGCGACAAGGTCTTTCTACGGACGAACAAACGTTTAGGAAACAAATTCTCTAAGATTTTTATAGAAAAAACAATAGAAAAAGATTTAGCCACAACAGTTTTAATAGATGGGAAAAAGATTCATAAATACCTTCGCTAACTTTTCAAATTACTTTTCTTTTTGATCCGGCTCACCGCAGCCAGGATACCAGACTACACGTCAGCTCACTTTATCGCTATAACACAGAAGTAGTGATATACGATGACTTCTACTACATCATTCACACAACCAACCTTACAGAATCTCATGAAATTATAGACAAAAATAAAGAATTCCTTAAACAACTGACAAACGCATCTTGGCACCAAAGTATCTTAGAACAACAAATAGACGAAATTTCACACATAATACACACTCTGGAAATTCCGAAGCGAAAAGCCAGATCCATCGACTTCCTTGGCAGCGCCCTGAAATTTATAGCAGGAACACCAGACCACGACGACTATGAACACCTACTCACAAAAAATAATATGCTAATTGAAAATAATAATCGACAGACAAAAATAAATTCCGTTTTACAAAACAGAATAAACGAAATTACTGCAAACATTAATACACTACGACAATACAACGAGAACCATATCAAACGCTCTAAAAATAAAAAAGAACTCCTTTCACAATTTCTTATCAACCGAAATAATCACGTGATTAATCATTTAAACGCTATTTCCTTATCAATAGTACTGGCAAGAAGTGATATTATAAATCCACTTCTTTTAGATCAATCAATCTTGACAATATTCCAATAAGCATTAACAGCTTATTTACTGTAAGCAAAATAAAAATATTGCAAAATAAGAACTTGATACACTATATTTTAAAAATACCACGGCTAACCAAACTTTGTAATTTCATGATAATGTACCCGGTGATTCGAAATGGAACTGTCATCAAACTGGACACAAATAAAGCGGCAAATTGCGGAAACTACTCACAACCACTTACAGAATGTAAAAATACGACTTCAATAACCTTATGTCAGCCAAGTTATTCAAAATGCGTCACACAATTATTGAACCACAATAAAGCTCTTTGCTCAACAGAAACTTCACACCACATACCACCTATTCAACATATCAAAGATGGTATGATACTTCTCAATAACGTACCTCAAACTAAAATAGTCGACGATCATCAAGTAATAATAAAAGGAACATTTTTACTGGAATTTAAGAACTCAATTCAAGTTAACGAAACAACATATAAGAACAACCAAGCAAAAATACCCAGCACTTTTATAGAAACACATCCACCTAAAATACTTACAATATCACAGGTGAGCCATGAAACTAAACTATCTCTACCATATTTGCAGAAAATTAACATCGGCAACACAAACCATATAAACCTGTTGTATGATGAACTAGCAAATCAGAGTATTTTTAAATGGGTGATCTGAGGGGTGATTGTTTATCTTCTTTACCGTCACTATTTTTATCTTGAAAATAGTTGCCAAAGTAAAATCCAGAAAACTGAAACTATCAGCCAAACACATAAAGGACTTAATCGAACACGTTAAGCAACCAAACGAGGACGTTCAAATTTAACAAGGGGAGGAGTTAACACACGAACTTCAATCAATTTTATAACACCATACAAATAATACAATTTCATAATACAATACAAAACGCATAACGTTAGTTATTAAAATATCAAATTTCATTTAAAGCTTTTTTTATATTTTTGTACAAAATTTATTTAATTTTCCCGTGGGAACCAATGTAAAAACTTATTCTAATTGAAATTGTAATAATGCCTACTCGGCATTAATTTTAATATAAATATAACTGTAATTAGTTAGTAAGGACAGAATAAAATAGTTTCTCAACAAACTAACTCGTTTTTATTTACTTCTTGTGAATTAAGTCTTTTTCCTCGATATACCCAAGGTGAGGCTGCCTTGGGCACAAGAATTAAAAGTAAAGATAAAACAATAAATTAACTTGTACTATGTCTTCCTTATTTACTAAACTCCTCACTCTAATATTTGAACCTTCTATACTGATTATTTTAAATGGACCACCGTACAATGCATCTCATTTATGCGCACTTTCTTTTCTTATTAAGACTTCATCATTAATTTTAAAGTCATAACCTCTTATGTTTTGGTCATATATTCTTTTATTACTTAATTTGTACTGTTGTAGTAGATATTTAGCATTTTTGTTCATGACTTGCAAATTATATTTAAGTTCTTTACTATAACTATTAAAATTATATATTGGTTCGATTCTACCATTGAATATATCTTCTGGTAATGATGTTGTTTTACCGAAAACTAATTCAAAAGGTGCATATTTCTCTTGAAAACTGGCATTGGGTGTAGAGTTGTGACAGTACGTGAAATATAGTAAATAACTATCGCAATTGTCTTTGTTCTCGTTTATATATGATCTTAAATATTCATTAAGAACTCCGTGGTTTCTTTCCATTGTTCCTAATGTCTCATGATGATATGCTGTTGAGCATTTATGTTCTATATTTAACAGATTAAGTACTTCTCTCATAATTTGGTTTTTGTACTCGGTTCCTCTGTCCGTTAAAATGCTTTTTATCGTTCCAAATATTAAAACACAATTCTCAAGTTTTTGCTTCTATGTTGGGAATTGGTACAGTTATTAAGAATTTAGTCAAGTCACAAATAATTGTCATAGCATATTGGTTATTATTTATGGTCTTTGGTAATGGACCTACTGTATCAATTACTACTACGTCAAACGGTCTCTGTGGTGTTTCAGTAATCTGTAATGGTTCTTTATGTTTTATTTTTGCTTTATTTATCTGACATTTTCTGCAATTCTTTATAAATTTTACAATGTCTTTTGCCATGTTTTTCCAGTAGTATTTAGTTCTTAATTTTGCGTAAAGTCGTTTTTGTCCGACATGTCCTCCAAAAATAGGATCATTATGATACTTATCTAGTATATTATTTATATCAAGTTCTCTTTCCACCGGTTTCGGTGTGTTTATTATCGCGATTTTCAAGTTTCTTAGCGCTCTATTACCTATTTCTTTAAAATTTATTATTGTTTTTTGGTTAAATATAAGATCATTATTGTCAATTTGAATCTCTTTAATATTTAATTTTTCTGTTTCGTTTTCTCTTTTTATTTACGAATTTACCGAAGGGGTCCGGGTTCGATTCCCGGTCAGGTCATACAATATTTAATTAAAAAAAAAAATTATTGAAAAATAATTTTTCTTTACGAATCCCCATGGTGCCCAAATATAATATAAATATACAAATATATAATATAAACAAAATAAATAATATAGTAGTTATAAATAAATAGAAAGTATTTAATTTAAGAAGCCCAAATGCCAAATAGCCAAAGGATTATAAAAATATCAGGCAATATTTACTGTTGTCCTGGTACTAGTTATAAATAAATAAATAAATTACGAATTTATTCATTTCTATTCTAATTATACATTTTCTTTTTCTATATATCTCAGCTAGCATATTTTTATTATTTTTTATTATTTTTATTTTGGGAACATACCAATTTTTTATAGATTCATATACTTTAATTTTATCTTTTTCATTACAATCCTCCTCAGACGATTGTACTTTATCTTTAGTTTTTTCATTTTTATTTTCATTATTGTTGTTTTTATTTGTCGATCTAGTCTGTACTTTCATTACTTGTTTGCTTTCAGTATTTTCATCGGTAAATTGTAGGTCTTTTATGTTTATACGGGACAGTGCGTCTGCTACTACGTTGAGTTTACCTTTAATATATTCTATAGTGAAATTGTATTCTTCTAAATCTAATCTCATACGTGTTAGTTTAGATGACGGATTTTTTAACGCGAATAAGTAAGTCAATGGTTTGTGGTTGCTTTTAACGACGAAGTGTGTACCATAAATATAGGGTCTATAGTGTGTTATTCCAAAGTGTATGGCTGCTAACTCTTTTTCGATAGGTGATTTATTCGATTCACCTTTCGTAAATGATCTAGAAGCAAATGAAATTGGTAAATCTGTGCCATTATAATTCTTAGTTAGTGCAGCTCCTATAGCATCTTTTGATGCGTCTACAATTAGTGTGAATTCTTTTGAGAAATCTGGATAGTGTAATATTGGTGGTTTTAGTAACGAGTTTTTTAATTTTTCAAATGATTTCTGGCACTCATTATTTCAGTTAAATGTAGCTTTTTTTCTTGTTAAAGCGTTTAAGGGTTTTGCTATTCCTGCAAAATTTGGCATAAATTTGCGATAATAATTAGCAAAAGCTACGAAACGTCTAGTTTCATCTTTATCTTTTATTGGATATTTTGAAATTGCCTCATATTTAGAGTCATCCACTATTGTCTATAATTTTTAATATAAACTTAATAATCCTTAATTTTTGTTTATAGAAATTGTTAGTTGACATAGGGTCTGATTCTAATTGAAATATGTCTGAATATTCATTACATAGTTTAAGTAGTTTAGGTAAATATATTTTATTTGTATTTTTTGAAATTATCTCATTTAGTTCTTTTTTACGATTAAGATTTTTGTTGTAGTTTTGTTTTAAGTCTATTACTTCAAAGTCAGACAATGGTAAAGTTTTTAACTGTATAGTTTGAGATATTAGTTTATTTTCTGAATTCGTATTCATAACTGGAAATGCCATTCATGTTCAGGAATGGATCAGTCTACGGTGAACTTACTATACACCAATAGGAATATTAAGTTTATTTGTGACGACTGTATTCAATATATACAAAATGTTGATTTGGTCTTACAAAACATGGACAGTGCAGTTTCAAAAAATAATGAGTACCTTAAGGAATATAAAGAGGAATTTGAACGTGCAATAAAAAAAAATGAAAATGAAGTCGTTGAATTACTTAAGGCTATTGAAACTAATTAAATGAAGAGATTGGAAGAAATTAAAGCCAGTCAACAAAAAGAAATAGAGAAAATGCAAAAATTTACTGAAGTCTTCAAAATTGAAACAGAAAAAGTGAATGAATCATTTGTTAGTGCAATTAACAAAAATGATGAGGTCTGCAAAAAAATGAATGTTACAAATAATATAAATTCGAATATGGGTCAAACAGTGTCATTTGCTGATGTAATTAAAAATACTAAAACAAGTGTAAATTTAAAAATGAAGAAAGAGTTACCTTTAATAATAAAACCGAAGAATAAGCAGAAAACTGAAAAAAAAAAAGTGATTTAAATACAAAGGTGGACCCAAAAAATTTGAAAATAAAGAATATTGAAAACAAAAGTAATGGGATGATTTTAATAGAAACGGAAACCATCGAAGATCGTGAAAATATCAAAAAGGAATTAGAAGAAAAAATGAAAGATAATTATGATATCAAAATACCTGTGGTCATTAAACCTAACATAAAAATTGTTCACATGAATAATAAATTTAGTGAAAATGATATTGTGGAAAAACTTAAAAAACAAAATTCTTTTCTACAAATGAGTGAACTTAAAGTATTAAAGATATATCCAGTGAAAAAATACAACAAAGAAATGTTTAATGCAATTATAGAAGTGGATAAGGAATCATTCCCAAAAATAATAGCTAACGAAAAATTATGTATTGGATGGGAAAGGTGCAAGGTCTTTGATGCCATAAAAGTCTCTAGATGTTATAAATGTAAAGGATTTAACCATAGGGCTGCGGAATGCACGAATAAAGAAACATGCTTGAAGTGCCACCAACAACACAAGACAAGTGAATGCCAAAAAGCGGAAATTAATAAATGCATTAATTGCTTAAAATCGAACGAAAAATTCAGTTTGGGGTTGGATGTTAATCATAGAACTTTTAGTAGATCATGTCCAGTGTATAAAAATAAATTAAGTATAAGAAAACAAAAAATCGGATACTAGCAATTAAGGAAAATAGAAGAGGAAGATAACAAATTAAATATAAATGTAAATGAAAATAAAACAAGTAAAGAAACAGTCAGTCGGTGCAACCGACTTAGAAATACCCTACACCTATTTGATTCAAATTTAAGGACATATCCATAAGTCGTTTTAACACCATAAGAGCTGTTATTAATTTGATCGTAAGACATAGCTAACCAAATTAACTTTACAATACTAAAAACATTTTCTAATTACACTATCTATTAAAAAATATTACAAATTCTTACTAATTTATCTATTTAAAAATATTAAAACAAAAAAACTTGAAACAAATGAAAATATATTTATTCCAATTCAATTACTAAATGAAAAAATTTAAATTATTAAATTTTGTGATAAAAAGCTAATATATTTAATAATTAAAATTTTTCAAAATTGCAATTATTTTAAATGGCTTGTTTATATACCTAAAAGAAAAGCTTATAAACGCAAAATATGCAATAAATGTATTTCTAAAATACATATACAAATTTAGACCTTGCCATATAATTCATTTAAATATAAAAATAAATTTTACATAAATGCAGCAAGTACCTTTGAACATAGCTGAACCAGTACAATTAAGTCAAAATTTCGGGGACACATAGCAAATAGGAAATATATTCTTTGGCTTCGAAATTGAGCTCGACCAGGACCAATTCCCATGGTACTTTCATTACTAGTAACCTAGAGTTTAAATTTCATCAAAATAGCGGCATTATTTTTTGAGTTATGGTGTTTTAAGACATATGTTTGTTAACCCTTTAACTTTGCAAGGGTTTCAGAACCCGGAACCATGGTACGAAGTCGCCCATACACAGTCCCCGTCATACTTACAATACTAGTTAACTCTTGTACACAATTGGAACGTGTTATCTTAATTTTAAGTTACTAGTTTTATTAATTTCGATGATAAGCTTTTACACATTGGTGGGTCTAAGAGAAGTTCTGAACCACCACTCCAATTGATCCAAAATTAAAGGGACACGCAGGAAATAGTAAAGAACATCCATGTGTTAAATTTGAAGCTTCTACTTTTGTTTCAAGTTATTATCTTTATTAATTGCAAAAATATGCTTTAAGGTCCTCGGAACTGAGTGGCTGGTCCCCACCCACTACTCCAATAGGGCTCAAATTTCAAGGAGACTAAGTAAATCGAAATCGACACTCTGATACCAAATTTGGAGGTTCTATCTTCATTGGTTACGGAATTATGCTAGTTTGGCCTAAATTCGATCAAAAAGTTCTAAGTTCCGAACCCATTGTCCAAACCTCACCGTGCGCAATTGCCGCCGTAGTTTCATTACCAATAACCTACAACACAAATTTCATGAAGATAGCGTCATTAGTTGTTGAGTTATCGTGATTTTTTACATATGTTCGTTAGCCCTGAAACCGATTAAACGGTCCAGAATCCGAACCTTTGGGCTGATTTCGGTTTTATACAGTCCGCGCTTTACTTTAAGTACTAAAATTTGAACGTTCTATCTTAATTTTAAGTTACTATTTTTAGTAATTTCGAGTATAAGCTTTTAAAACTTTGGAGGTCTAAAGGGGTACTGAACCACCACTCCAATTGATCCCAAATTAGGGGGACATGCAAGAGATAGTAAAGAACACAAAATATGAAGCTTCTACATTTTTTCAAGTTGCTATCTTTATTAATTTTAAAGATATGCTTTAAGGTTTTCGGAAATGTGTGGCTGGTCCCCGACCCCCAACTCCAATGGGGCCCAAATTTCAAAGACACTTAGGAAATAGGAAGGGACACCCTGATACCAAATTTGGAGGTTCTATCTTTATTAGTTTCGGAATTATGCATGTTTGGCCTAAATTCGATCAAAAAGTTCTAGGTTCCGAACGCATGATCCAATCCCGAACTTACGCAGTCCTCGAAGTAGTTTCATTACTAGTAACCTACAGCAGAAATTTTATGAAGATAGCGTCATTAGTTGTTGAGTTATTGTTAGCCCTTCGATCGGTTAAAAGGTCCAGAATCCGAACCCATGGGCCGATTTCGCCCATATGCAATCCCCGCCGTACTTTCAGTCCTAGTAACCTACAGTTAAAATTTCATCAAGATAGCTCCATTATTTTTTGAGTTATCTTGCCTACGGACGGACGGACGGACAGACGGACGGACGGACATGGCTATATCGACTAAGGCGGTCACGCTGATCACAAATATATATACTTTTCCATATCTAGCTCGCTTCCTTTAGGTGGTTACAAACACCATACCAAAGTTAATATACCCTTTTACCTATTCTATAGGTGTAGGGTATAATAAAGAATAACATAAAAAATAAATTTATAAATATAAATTTATAAAAAAAAAAATAATTTAAAATGAAAAAAAAACAAATTAAAAAATTAAAATGTGTCTTTCACAACCATCAGGATTTGAACCTGAGACTAATGTTTAAAATTTGATAAAAGGAACACTATCACTCCGTTCTAGACCCTCATTTATATAAAATGTGCTAGATCTTTAATTTAAAGCAAATTCAAACATAAAAAAAATTAAATATAATATAATAACTGTAATTTAGAAAAACATTTTACTTAAAAAATTTTTTAAATAATTTTGTTTTATAAGTAAATGTAATATATACATCTTCTCATTAATTAAATACATACAAAATATATAATTATAAGTTAATAAATGCATAGAGGTGTATAATATTTAGGTAGGTACATTCGCAAAGTTTTATAAAATAATAAATTTTTTTTTATTAAATTGAAAATCTATTTTATTATTTTTATTTTGATAAATATAAAATATATTATATATATATATATATATATATATATATATATATATATATACATATCATAAAATAACATAAAAAAGAATTTATATAATTACCGAATTAGTAATAATATGAATTATTATATTATATACTATTATATATTTTTTTATTTGGAAATTATTACTTACCTCACTATTAAATTTTAATTTACACAAACGATCAAAAGTTCCAGAACCCGAACCCGTGTTCCGATTTCACCCATATGTAGTCCCCGACGTACTTTCAATACTAGTTAATCCAATACAATTGGAGGTTCTATCTTAATTTTAAGTTATAATTTTTATTAATTTCGATGATAAGCTTTTAAAACTTGAAGGGGTTTAAGAGAAGTACTGAACCACCACCTCAATTGATCCCAAATTATGGGGACGAGCAGGAAATAGTAAATAACACCCATATGCGAAACTTGCAACTTCTACACTTGTTTCAAATTACTATCTTTATTAATTTCGAAAATATGCTTTAAGGTCCTCGGAACTGAGTGGCTGGTCCCCGACCCACTACTCCAATGGGACCCAAATTTCAAAGACACTTACGAAATAGGAAGGGACACCCTGATACCAAATTTGGAGGTTCTATCTCCATTGGTTTCGGAATTATGCTCGTTTGGCCTAAATTCGATCATAAAGTTCTATGTTCCGAACCCATTGTCCAATCCTCACCGTACGTGATCACCGCCGTAGTTTCATTACCAATAACCTACAGCACAAATTTCATGAAGATAGCCTCATTAGTTGTTGAGTTATCGTGACTTTTTTTATATATGTTCGTTAGCCCTGACACCGATTAAAAGGTCCGGAATCCGAACCGTTGGGCTGATTTCGCCCTTATACAGTCCGCGCTGTACTTATAGTACTAGTTAACCCTTGTACACAATTTGAACAGTCTATCCTAATTTTAAGTAACTAATTTTAGGCATTTCGATTATAAGCCTTTAAAACTTGGTAGGTCAGAGAGGGGTACAGAACCACCACTCCAATTGATCCCAAATTAGGGGAGCACGCAAGAGATAGTAAAGAACACCCTTGTGGCAAATTGGAAGCTTCTACCTTTTTTCAAGTTGTTATCTTTCTTAATTTTAAAGATATGCTTTAAGGTCTTCGGAAATGTGTGGCTGGTCCATGACCCACTACTCCAATGGGACCCAAATTCACAAGACACTTAGGAAATAGGAAGTGACATCCTGATACTAAATTTGGAGGTTCTATCTTCATTGGTTTCGGAATTATGCTCGTTTGGCCTAAATTCGATTAAAAGGTCCAGAATCCGAACCCATGGGCCGATTTCGCCCATATGCAATCCCCGCCGTACTTTCAGTCCTAGTAACCTACAGTTAAAATTTCATCAAGATAGCTCCATTATTTTTTGAGTTATCGTGCCTACGGACGGACGGACGGACGGACGGACATGGCTATATCGACTAAGGCGGTTACGCTGATCACAAATATATATACTTTTCCATATCTAGCTCGCTTCCTTTAGGTGGTTACAAACACCATACCAAAGTTAATATACCCCTTTACCTATTCTATAGGTGTAGGGTATAAAAAGTGATTCTGCATGCTGATAATGTTAATGATAATATTAATAAGAATAATACTAATGTTAAACCAAGTATAAATAATATTAGAGACACTAACAGTGATATAACTCTTATTAAAAATGAAAATAATAACAATAAAAATAATAATAATAATAGTAATAATAATAATATTAACCATAACAGTGAAAAGACTAACAAAATTGATTATAATAAAGATAAAAAGAAGCGTAACTATATTCTTTCATATTTTCCAAAATTATGGTCAAATAAGAACACTATCCTTAAAAGTAATATAAAAATAAATAAAACTATTAATAATAATTCAAAAAGTAGCATTAAAAATGATAAAATTAACCAAAAAAATGATAATAATAATATTAATAATATAGAAAAAATAGAAAATGATAGTACTAGTAAGATTAAAAACGATAGAATTCATCAAACCAATGATAATGTAAAAAGTAAAATTAAAAACGATAAAATTAACCCAAGCTATGATAAAAATACAGAAAAAAGAGAAAATGATAGTATTAGTAAGATAAAAAATGATATAATTAAAAAAACCAATGATAATAGTAATAATAAAAGAAGAAAAAAAAAATTATATTAATAGAAATATTGAAAAAGCCGGGAGCGATTCTAGGAAATTATGGAAAATATTGAATAATTCTATAAAAAATACCAATGAAGATAAACTGAAAAATGTCAGTCATGTTATTAAAAGCAATGGTGAAAAAACTAAAAATGATGTTGAAACTGCAAATACTCTCAATAATTTTTTTACTGAAATAGGAGAACGTATTAAAAAAAACATTCTAAATACCAACGATGTTACTAGCTGCTCACAAAATCTATTTAATAGCAACTCGTTGTTTCTTATTCCAGTTATAGAACCAGAAATCCATCAAATTATTATGAATTTAAATAAAAATGCAACTCCAGGATTGGATAAAATTACAGTGAGAGATCTACAAGAGTTGGTCAATATTATAACCCCATCTTTAGTGAAACTGATAAATGAAAGTTAAGGTAAGTTATTCCAGACTTATCAGATTGCTAGATAACTTAGGAATTCGAGGTAACAGTAATCTTTTACTAAAAAGTTATTTGACAAATAGAACTCAATGTGCTAAAGTTAATGAAGTACTAAGTGATGAACTAGTAATAAAAACAGGCGTACCACAAGGTTCATTACTGGGGCCGTTATTATACCTGCTGTATATAATGGACTTACCTAAAAACAATATTAAGTCAAAGTACAACATTTATGCAGATGACACTAACCTTATAGCAAAAGCGAAAACATTAGAAGAGCTTCAAAATATACTAAATGATGACTTAAAGATATATTGCAGTTGGTTGGACCAAAATAAATTATGTATAAATGCGAAAAAAACTAATTATATGATATTCAAAATGCAAAAGAAAACAAATGATAAGATTACGCTTAAGGTAAAGGATACTATAATAGAACAAGTTGATAATGTTAAGTACTTGGGAATGATAATTGATGAAAACTTAAGATGGGATAAACATATAAAAAGCATTAAAAAAAAAATTATTCGTATAACAATGGCTGTCAGAAGAATGGGGAGTATTCCGAATTATGCTGCTAAACTTATATATAATGGCCATATATTATCAAGAATTAGGTATAATACATGCAGTTGGAGTTATTGTTCATATTTTCATAAAAATCAAATGAGTACAGTAATGAATAGAGCTCTCAAAACTTTATTTAATTTGAATATAAAAACTAGAACCAATAATTTATATAAAATAATTGATACACTGGATATTAACCAACTAATTTACTTTGAAAAATGTAAATACATGTATAATATCCTGAACAATAATATTAAGTCAAAAGTAAAACTTCAAAATAGGGAGAATATTCATAATTATCTAACCAGAAACAGGAAAAATATCGAAATTCCTAAAGCCAAAACAACGTTGAAGCTAAAAAGTCTAAAATGCAGCGCAATAAAACTTTTCAACTCGCTACCGGTAGAAATTAAAAACTGTCAAAATTTAAAAATATTTAAAAGTAAACTAAGACAATTTGTAATAAGCTGTAGTTATAAGCTGTAGTTTAAGAATTACTTAATTTCTTATACATAATTTTATATATTATTGTAAAATTATCTTAAATTAAATAAAAAATTAAATAAAAAAAAAAAAAAACTCGAACAAAAGGGATTTTAGAAGCCACTATTGTTCTTGGTATGAACACGCCTTCTCAAATTTCTTGTTCTAGAATTAAGTATTCTCCTTCAGAGGGTAAGTAGAATTGTCTTACCACCTCTGAGCGAGCTGGTAACGCTATTGTTTGACTGCTTGGTCCACTATGAATTGGGATTTCTAAGATGTCATAGTTTGTTTTAATCGTAACCCTCATATGTTCATAGTCAATGTTGCATTTATAACGTTTAATGAAATCTTTACCTAATATACCATCTGCTGGTATATCAAAATTGTCAGGTATCACGTCTAATTCGCATGATAGTTGTTTGTTATCCCTTTAATTTTTATGATATTATTTTTATTTAGTTGAAAATTATTTAAGCTAATAGATGAAATTTTTATTAACGAAATATCTGCTTGTGTATCTATTAAAAAATTAAGCTGGGACTTATTTAATTTTAGATTGAAAAATTTAAATTTAGAGTATAGATATTCTTAATTGTTTCTTTTACTCTAAATCTTCCACATTTGTCGTTTCCAATTCTGTTCCTTTTACTCCTCTCTGCCCATGCCATTAAGGGGCAGTACAGTTTTCCGTAAATCTTACGTTTCTAAAGTTTCTATTGTTGTTATTTCTGTATGAATTGTTATTTTGTCTAAAATTATTAATATTATTATTAAAATTATTGTTATTATTGAAATTCCTGTTATTAAAATTACCATTACTGTTATTATTCCTATATCTATTTTTATTAAACCTATTAAAATTTTTTGTCTATTAAAGTCATTATTATTACCACCATTGTAATTGCAATTTTTATTCTTAAAATTTCTGTTGTTAGTTTTTGTATTGAATCACAATACCTGTCTTTCTTTAGTTTCAGTATTTGTTTCTACTATGAATTTTGCTACGACCTCTTTTGGGTCTTCAAACTTTGAAGCCGCTAGAACAGATTTCACTAGATCTGATCTAGCTGAAGACCTACACATATCGACTGTTTTCTCACAATCGATAGTTCTACGGCTTTGCTAGAATTGATCCCTTCCATAACTAAGGATCTTCTAAAATTTTCTGCAAAATCATCCGCATGCTTTGCGAATTCTTGTAGTGGAATTCTGTTTGCTTTCAAGGCTTGCATCCTGCCTTCTATTATTTTTGAATTTTCAGTTTTTATCTTTCTCTTTAGGGTTTCTATTATTTTTCCTGATGTATCTTCATCAGTTATATGCTCTCTAGCTTTTCCCTCTAGCTTCGATAGCATGAACGTCTTTAACAAATTTTTTAGTGGGGCAGTTGTTGCCATTTCCTCTAAAAGATTTATAGAGTCTATAAACGATTGTAAACTTAGCGGATCACCACCATAATTTTTATTAACAGTGCATGATGCTAGTTTCAAAAATTCAGGGTTAGAAAGCGCCATATTTTCTATTACCGATTTGTTACTATCAGATCCTGAATTATCTGAGTCGGTTTCGATATTTATCGTTGTTATATTTGTAGGCATTTTTATTTTATGATTTAGTACGTTGTGTTCTTTTCTTAATCTTTCTTATGCAAAATAAAAATGTTCTAATAAAAGTTTTTTATTGCACGTCTTCCCAAATTATTTTTAATGAATTTATTAATTCGTTGTAGCACTTAACAATTCGTTTTCTGTTTTTACTTAACGTCACCGTATTTTTAGGTCTATTCTTTTTCAGAATTGTTTTTGTTGCCTTAATAAATTCGTAAATTCTTGTCGTAATTAATTTTTTGTACATGAGTGTTAATTAGTGGTAGTACTGTCATGTTAGTCGTATATATAAAAAAAACTTTTTATAGGGTCAAAATTTGTGGGTTCGTAAATAAACAAGAAAAAAAAAATTTATTCTTAGAATTTTAATCTTTGACCAACAGTTTTGTTTTATTTTTAATTTAGAGAAATTTAACATATAAGTTATTTCATTTAGTTCTATATATTATTTCATTAATTACTTTAATTGTTTACTTATTTTGGCTCTAGTTTGATTTTATATTTAAATTTCATTTTTAATCAAAATAATTTTTTTTTGTTTTTAAACTTTCTTTTTATATATAAATAAATTTTATACATACACTTTATACATATACTTTACATATACTTTAGCAAAAATTTATTTTATTGAAAAAATTACATTTTTATTTATAATATAGATGATTTAGTTCTATAGTCATTTTATTTTTATTTTAGTTGAAACTTTATATTATAGAAAAGCAAAAACTTCCGGAAAGATGTTGTGAGCTATCAAGATGACGTCATAACATAACGGTACTAAATATCTGAAAGTTTCCGAATATACATGTTATTAGTGGCGATGGCGCATTACAAAATGTTCCTAAGATTTTGTAACATTTTTATTAAAATGTTATATTTTTCCTGTAAGACAATAAACTGGAACCAACATCTTACAACATTGTAGGGCATGATATTGTCTTTCATAAATATCTTGTTTCATCTGAATCGGTGCTACCATTTCTGAGATATTTCAATTTCAAGTGAAAAATTAAAACAAAAAAAAAAAAATTTTGAACTTTCAAAAAAATCACTATAAGTATGAAATTTCCCAAAACACCCTGTACTTTTTATGATACTGATAGAAAGGTATTTTGACACTCTTTCCAACGGTATATAATAAGTATGGTATATGTTGACAAAATATAGCTCCACCAGAGAACATAAATGAAAACTGACACAACAATTTTATTAAAAAATACATTTTCATACTTTATTTTTCATAAATTGATTTTGCCTTTTTGTTTTCCAGTTGAAATATGTATTTTAAAATGTAAGAATGCACTTTAGACTTGGAAACAATATTGAGTTTTGTTTTGGTATTTTGTTTGAAGGAGTTTTTGGAGGTGGCAGCCCCGTAGTTTAAAATTTTTGTTGTTGAAATATGAATGTAAAAATATAATTATAGGTGCTAGAGTTGGCTACAAAATCAGAGTTATGCGCTTTTTCCAGAAGATTTATAAACATATATATACTCAAGAATCTGAATTAGAAGAGATTTTAGAGTTGGATTCTAAATCAGGATTTCCGGTTTTTCCAAAATATTTATAACATATGTGTATATGTTTTAGAGTTGGATTCTAATATTTATAACATTTTTTCCAGAATATTTATAAACATATATATACACAAGAACCTGAACCAGGAGGGATTTTATAGTTGAATTCTAAATCAGGATTACCGCTTTTTCCAGAATATTTATATGTGTGTTTGTTTATACAATGTTAGAAGAGATTTTTAAGTTTGATTCTTAATCAGGAGATCCGCTTTTTCCAGAATATTTATAATATATGTGTACATGTTTATCCAATATTAGAAGAAATTTTAGAGTTGGATTCTAAATCAGGATTGCCGCTTTTTCCAGAATTTTTAAAAATATATATGAATATTCCAGATTCTGACTTAGAAAAGATTTCAGAGTTGGATTCAACTACTAAAGCTGGACTTATATATTCTTTATTTATTTATTTGTTTCATTATTTTTAATTATTAATAACTCACATTTTATTATATATAAATATACAAATAAACTTATTTAGGTATATATTTTAATTATATCAGAAATTATATATACATAGATTGTTCACATAGAACAAAAATTGTAAATAAATTTCTTATATTTTTTTTTATCTCCACGACCCCGGTATAATACTTTTTAGTTTTTAGTAAAAGTTTTTACTAATTCTTATCAAAGACATTAAATATATTTATTGTCTCTGCTGTTATACTCAATATTCTTCCTATAATATATATATTTCTGTTCGAATTTTGCTTAAGTGTATATAAAAAAATAATACATAATACATTCATAACATCCATTTAAATCTATATGCTTTCATAGGAAAGATAAAAAAAACCATGTATTTTTTTTCATTATTTTTTATGTAAGTATGCGATCTTTATAATTACTTTACTTGCATACTTTAAAAAATAGAAAAGGTTTTTTTTTGGTTCAAATTGGTTTTTTTTTAGCTAGATCAGGCAAACTTTATGTATATTGTGTATCGTTTTATAATTTTAGAATTAGTCTTATCTTCTATACAAATTTATGGTTCTTAAAGATTTGTGCTCGTTATTTTAACTGCCGAAAATTTTTGAGTGGAATGAACATGAAAAGTTATCTTTATTCTATAATATAATAAAATGTTCAATATAAGTAAAGACTATATTTTCTGATCTGAAAAACCCCACAAAAAATTATATGATTAAGTCATATGAAACATTTGAAAAATGAGATTTCATTTGGATAATAATTACATGTATATGGGGAATTCCATGTTAGTCATTGGGATATTTAAAAACGAGGAAGATTATAGTTCCCCTTGTCAACTTTTAGATACCCGTGCATACCCACTATGGTGTATAAAATAAACCGTAATTTACTTCCCTTATACATTTAACTCATTACCCCATAATTTTGACGTAAAAAAAAAAAAAAATTAACAAAAAAAAAAAAAAAATCACAAAACAAAAAACAAAATTTTCATTCATTGTCCCATAACTTTAGCTTAAAAAAAAAAAAAAAAAATAAAAAAAAAAAAAACAAAAAAAAAAAAAATTGGTCCACCCTACAAGTCTGAAGGTCCGAGTGATGTCCAACTTTGCCAAGTAACTTGCCCTATAAATTTATCTGCCCAATTTTAATTTTAACCTTGTAGCTTCATTAGATTCAAAGTTATTGAATCGAAAACTTTGTATGGCAGCCCCCCGAAAATGGGGCCCTAACATTTTGAAACTTCATATAAGTGCTCGATACATTATATAACTAACCGTGTATAATTTTCAGCCTCGTAGTATAATTAGTTTTGAAGAAATTCATATTGGTGCAAAGAAGTTGTATGGCAGCCCCCCGAAAATGGGGCCCTAACATTTTGAAACTTCATATAAGTGCTCGATTCATTATATAACTAACCGTGTGTAATTTTCATCCGCGTAGTATAATTAGTTTTGAAGAAATTCATATTGGTGCAAGGAAGTTGTATGGCAGTCCCCCGAAAATGGGGCCCTAACATTTTGAAACTTCATATAAGTGCCGGAGTCATTATAAAACTAACCGTGTGTAATTTTCATCCCCGTAGTATAAATAGTTTTGAAGAAATTCATATTGGTGCAAAAAAGTTGTATGGCAGCTCCCCGAAAATGGGGCCCTAACATTTTGAAACTTCATATAAGTGCTCGATTCATTATATAACTAACCGTGTGTAATTTTCAGCCTCGTAGTATAATTAGTTTTGAAGAAATTCATATTGGTGCAAAGAAGTTGTATGGCAGCCCCCCCAAAAATGGGGCCCTAACATTTTGAAACTTCATATAAGTGCCGGAGTCATTATAAAACTAACCGTGTGTAATTTTCATCCCCGTAGTATAATTACTTTTGAAGAAATTCATATTGGTGCAAAAAAGTTGTATGGCAGCTCCCCGAAGACTTGGTCCGATTTTAACCAAAAACAATAGGGAACCTAGAAATTGTCTAAAAATCACTTTGTGAAAGTTTCAGAACTCTAGCTCTTATAGTTTTTGAGTTATCGTGCTGACGGACGGACGGACGGACACACATAGCTAGATCGATTCACTTTTCGATGCTGATTCGATACGTACCCTTGACACTATATCTAGCTCTTATATTTCGATGCGTTACAAACGGAGGAGTAATTTTAATATACCCGATGTTCATATATGTATGCACGGGTATAACGATGTTCATATATGTATGCACGGGTATAAAAATTAGAAATTTTCTTTTATCAATTTAGCCTAGGTATCATTACCTCTATTCTATAAATGTTTGCATATTTAAAACAACTTTATAAAGCAATATCTTTCTGACCTTACTATGCTGTGCTAGGGAAAGAGTTTTCTTATGTACACATGTAGGTACATATATTAAAAATACAAACAAATATTTTTAAATTCATAATATTGTATTTTTTATTTTTCTTTTACTTTTTACCAAATTTTACTTTTTGAAAGGGAAAAAGCCGTATTGAAGCTATTTATTATATGAAGCAATTAGGTATAACTGGTATAACTAAATATTTAACTTCAATGCGGCGTAAGAAACTCATTTGTTTTAAATAAAAATATTGCAAATGAATTTGAATATATAACAATACCAAATAGGAATAAAATTTTTAAAACAATTAAAATCAAAATAAAATTTAACAAAAAAAAATTTGTAGTTCAGACTCAGTAATCCAGTATGTTCAGGGAATGTTGATCACATGAACAAATATAATAACATTAATATATATACATAATAATTCAACAAAAAAAATAATTGTGGTTCAGACTTCAGTAATCCAGTATGCTCAAGGAGTGTTGATCACATGGAAAAAAAAATTAACATTAATATAGAATAATAATATGAGTATTTATGTAAATAAAATGTATTAAAAAACAAATGGTAACAAATTATATTGAAAAACAAATTAAAAAAGAATTTATGTATTAAAAAACACTTAAAATTAAAAAAATAAAAAAAAAATTAATATATTAAAAAAGATAAACTATATTAATGTTTAATTACATTACAAAGAAATTAAATAAAATATTATTGCATATAGTCCGTGCCAAATTTATTTACCCAAATTATTTATTTGAATTTAATTATTTTTTTATTTACATATTTACATTTATTTACTTCATCATAGAAACTTCAGAAAATTTAATAAATATTTATATACAGCAACTACTAGTATTTAATTCTTTATTTACATTATTAGTTAAAATATTTACAGATAGTTTTAGTATTATAATTTAAGTATTTAACAAATATCGTATTTAACTTTTAATAATATTTATTTTTTTTTATTAGGATTATTTTTATCATAAGATGTTTTATTTCCAAACGAAATATTTTTTTTGTATTTCCTTTTTTTTGCAATTTCTTTTTCTTGTATTTCCTTTTTTTGTTTTTCAGTGTTAAGTAGTTTTTCGCATAACCATTTTGCTTCCTTTTTTAATAAAAGCGTTATTAATAGTTCCAAAAATTTTATTTTATGATTATAGCATTGATCATTTTCATTAAACCATGTATTAACCATGTATTTTATAGAGTTTCTTGTGGCTTCCAAGCATATCGTCAGGATATTTTTAAGTAAATTTTTGTGATGGCAATTTTGAGCAAAATAATTATCAAATATTCTTATGTGAAATTGAGTTATTTCAAATATTATTTCTGTAGGAGCTTTCAAGTAAAATATTTCCGAATCATTCTTATAATTTTTCTCAAAAATAAATTGTTCTGAATCAAGCGATAAAATATCATCAGATGTTTTCAAAAATAAAATATTACATGTATTGCAGGAAATCTTTTTCATTAATTTAAAAATAATGTAGCCACATATATGTATATCTTTCGGCATTACATGAAATAATATTTGTTCTTTCTGCCATATAATTAGCATTTACTTCATTACATTCTTTAATAAAATTCGTTATTTGATTATCTGTTTCATCAAATGTATCATCAAAATTAGATTCGGAATTGATTTCTTTTATTTTATAATCTTTTAACTCATCACAAATAAATTCTGCGTCATTTTCTTCGCAGTTGGAATTTTCAAACTTATGATTTATTAATTTTATTGACATGATTTTTGCTAAAACATTACTGAATTCTGCCACTGATGGGTTATTGTTGCAGCCATTTCTGTAGCGAACCAAAGCAAACAAATTTTCCAATGCATCTTGATTAAGTCTCGATAATAATAAATAAAAGCATTCAGCTTGATCGTAAGAGGCAAACATGTCTTCACTTAATTGGATAATGCCGGTAAGGCTTTGTACCATGCCATCAATGCAATAAATTCTCTTTGTTGTTTTTGGTTTTATTTCCTTAAAGTATTGTATCATTTCTTTTAAATATTTTCCAATGACATTATTTTTTTGCAAAGCCGAACGATTTGGATTTTTATCGTATAGTTTTTTGCTGTTAAGGCAATCAAACAATTTGTTAATTTTGAATATAAATTCAGCAGTGCATAAAGCACAGTTTTTTCTAGGAACAAATTTGTTTATGGATATTAGGGTTTTTATGGCAGCAGCAACTGAATTGCTAAAAATTTGGCTTGCCAACTTAACATTCATCCTTTCAAAAGACTTAGGAAATATGTGCTTTTTTGTTAATTTCGGACACATTTTTGTAGTATTTTTGTTTTCGTACAAATACAATGAATGGATAATTTTAAATGACACCTCACCATCTTTGGTATTAAGGTCATATTTTAATAGTGTGTTCCGAAGAGACTTAATTAGATGTATTGGATCAAACAGTGCAAAAATTTTTTTTTCTTTTTCTTCAAAATTATATAAAAAAAAAGGGCTACCTCTTATAGCTCCTAATTTTGTAAAGCAGTTTCTGTTTGTAGTACCTTGGTCACATATTACAGCACGCACATTAAGATTTAACTTAAACGCTGAGTGAAAATTAGCAAGTAATAGAGTTTGAAGATCTGTACCATTAATTGGTTTATCTGTTGTGAAATAACTAAGCACATATTTCCAATTGCTTATAAGGCCTCTTACCAAAAAAACACATATATATTTTGCGACATCTTGTGTTCTTTTAAACCCATAATCTAAGAATCCAATAATTTCATCTAGTGCGCTATTGTAACTTAAATTTTTTCTTATAGCAATTTCATCAAAAATTATTATGGCTTCTTTTGATAGCTCATTCATTTCAGAAAAAATTTTGTTCATTTCATTAAAATTTTTTTCATGCACACCTATATTTAAATACTTGATGGGAATCCATCTATTTATTGAGCTAAAATGTGGCAAATTAAGTTTTATTGAATTTCTTAAAAATTTATATCCCTTAGGAGAATTAAAATGCATATTCAGGGCAATATTTTTTTCATTCTCTGTCCAAGTTGTGGTAGTTTTACAATTCATTTTTAGAAAAGTTTTTGCACTATCTGGTAAATTTAATTTGCCATCAATTAAATTTAATAAAGAATCATTTTTTTTTTTGTTTAATTTTTTCTTTAATATTTTATTTTGATATTTTAAATATGTATTTTTTTTTTTTAAATTTATATTTTTCCTTTTGATATTATTTATTGTTCTGCTGGAAATAAAATTTTTCTTCTGGTAATAAGCCTCATTTTGTTGAAATTTAATACAGTTCTTACAAAAACTGTCATTAGATTCTGTAGATGCTTGTGCTCGGCTTTTTTCAATAGTTGGGGATAAATAAGTTGCATTATCATTTCTTTCGTAAGTTTTCAAAGCCTCATTATTTTTTGTTTTTTATTTAAAAAAGGTTGAAAACTACAACTATCTTCCAAAAATTCAAATACATTTAAGTCTTGCGTTTGACGCATTTCTTCGATACATCTTTCAGTATTTCTTCCGTAAGTTTTCAAAGCTTCATTATTTTTTGTCTTTTTATTTAAAAAAGGTTGCAAACTACAACTATCTTCCAAAAATTCAAAAACATTTAAGTCTTGCGTTTGACGCTTTTCTTCGATACTTTGTTCAGTATCTGGTAAAAATAAAGTAGGAATTGCACCTTTCTTAAGCCTTTTTCCTTATCTAACCTTCCTTATCAATACTTACCTTGCACTTTGATAGCCAAACATCAAATAGACTTTTATCTTTAGGAAAATTGTAAAATCTTCCTTTAAAAGATCTTCGACTATTTGGGCAAGCAATGCACTTTATTCCTGATTTTCGTTGATCGGAATTTATATCCTTAAACATTCTACTATACATAATTAATAGATAAATAATATGAAAATGAAATGTTATAAAAGAATAATAGAAAAGTACATAAAAAAGCAAATAAAATGATTAATATATGTATGTAATGTACATAGATACTTATGAAAAAATTTAATTAATAATTATTGCTAATTTAATTAATTAATAATTTTTTATTCATTTAATATTGAGAAATACTGATTCAATTAATATTAAGAATACCGTTATAATCAAAGACGAGAATTATATGCATTTGCATATTTTGAATTTATTAGCATAAAATATGCAATTTGCATATATTTGCATATATTACATATATTAGCATTTAAATGCATATTCCACCGATTTTTGAAAACATTTTGGTTTAAAATTCTGAATAAACTAAAAACAAATTATTTTTATTTGTCATTGGTCCATTTTTAAGAATAACGTTTAATTTTTAAATATAAACCACATACAAAAAACAAAAATTAAATGTTAAAATTATCTTCTTCTTTTAACTACAAATATTATTACAAATAAGTGCTTAAAATTCCTGTCTTTGGTTATAATGGGGATGGGTTTACATCCAAAGGTGAATACCTTTATTATGGTGTTTCACGATTAGATGTAAAACCAGATGTAGTGTATTCAGTGTATTATTACATTTTGAATATACGTAAGAATACACTGAATCTACACATCTAAGTAGTACATCTAGTTTTACATCTAATCGTGAATTCCAATTTTATTTTAAAATGCATTTGCATTACTTATATATATACAACAAATTAAAAATGAAAATGAAAATTTAAAGAAAAATTTTTTAAAATTAACTTTGAACCAACGAAAACTAACTTACTTAAATACTAACTTAAGGTGTGGTCGTAAATGTAAACTTTTTGACGTAAAATATGCCATTTGACATTTATTATGATTTTAAGACAAAACAATTTGCAATCAGTAGACATTCAATTTACAAATAAATTTTTGTGGTCGTAAAAGTAAATTTTTTAGTTTTGCAATAAATATAAATTCAACAGATTGTTTTTGTTTTCCACTTTTGAAATGAGTTTCCATCGCTTATCTTGTACAAATTAGTAGTTTTAAGGTGGATGTGTCTCACAACAAACTTTGTGATTCACTTTCAGTTTCACTTCTGTTAATTTAAATTTAAATTAATTTACAAAAAAAGACATAATATTTTCTTATTTACATTATTAATCATAAAAATAAAACAACGCTGAACGCTCAAAAAACTGTACCTTACTACTTGGTAAACTGATTGTAAATAAAAAATTTAGTTTGCATAGTTGACGTTTACTTTACACATATTTCACATTTACGACCAGGTTCAGTTAGCAATGATTTTTTACATAATTTTTGGTCGTAATTCAAAATATGCATATTGACAGCAAATTTACATTTACGACCATAAGATTACTTACTATAAATTGATAAATAATTTTTAGCACAAAAAAAAAAATTTCAAAAAATTTTGTAAAAATGTGCCTATATAGCTTCACTCTGTCCGTCCGTCCGTCCGTCCGTTTGAAATAGAGTAAAGAAATTTTAACCATGGTTAGTTTTTGAAAAAAAAATAATTTCGTAGAAGAATTTTTTTCTGTAGCCCCACCTGTTACGGGGCTACAGCCCCCCAAAGTTGGAAAAAGCCCTATATTTAAATGGTTATAGCAAGAGTTCTGTTAAATATATTTTCAATCTGAAAACGGAAAACGATAGCTGATTTCATAAGCTTTATAAATTTTTGACAGGCAAATGTTTAGGGTTGCCAGACGGTACTAAAATTTAACATTACACAAAACTCCATTTTTGCAAAATTTTTAACCATACATATCTTCTGAACGGTTCAAGTTAGGGTCTTGAAATTTCGGGAGAAATTAGATAATCGAAATTAGTAGGAGTTGGTTAACAAAATTTTTTTGTCAAGCCCACTATTTAGGAGCTATAAGGGCTCGAAAATTGAAATTTTGCTATTTTTAAACACCTGTAACTTGAATACCTGTCCAAATTTTTTTTTAGTGATATACAAAATTTAAAGCTCTATAATTATATTTCAACATGTGTCAAGGGTTTTTCTTAATTTTGAAGGGTTACGAAGCTACAGCCCCGGCAAATTCCAAAAAAGCCCTATATTTAAAATGATATAACATGAATTCTGTTAGGTTTATTTTCAATCGAAAAACGGTATAAGAGAGCTGCTTTTATAGACTTAACAAAAATTGGTTGATTAAATATATAGGGTTGCCATACGGTACTAAAATTTAGCATTATATAAAACTCAATTTTTGCAAAATTTTTGGTTCCTCATATCTCTTAAACGACTTTAGATAGGGTCTTGAAATTTTGTGAGAAGTTAGATCCTCAAAAGTTAGTAGGAGTCGGTTAACAAAATTTTTTTGTCAAGCCCCCTGTTTAGAAGCTATAAGGGCTCGCAAATTTAAATTTTGCTATTTTTAAGCACCTGTAACTTGAATACCTGTCCAATTTATTTTTTATTAATATACAAAAATTGAAGGTCCAACATTATATTTTAACATATGTTAAAGGTTTTTCTTAAATTTTAAAGCGGTTCCTTAAATTGAAGAAAGTGTCTCTCAATTTTACCCATTTTTTCTTAGATAATAAAATTCCAAGTAAAATTCCAAATTTTGGTTTAATTCCTAGAAACTACAAAAATGGAGAGGAGGAGGGGGGGAGGAGATGAAGTTAGGTCCTTGAGAAATTTGGCAACCTTCCCCATTGAAGGGCTATTAGAACTTTCAAATAAAATATTTACTTTTTTATAAGTAAGCAGTAACTTAGTCACCAACGTATATATTTCCTTAAACGTTAATATTGAAGCTTGAACATTATATTCCGATAAAATACTTAGTATGAAACACTATATTATTTTGAAAATGTGCTTTTTTAAAAACCCTTGGTTTTTTATCATCACTTGTTTAACTTACATTTTAAATGTAACCGTTTTCCGTTGATTTATAAATTTAATTATTATTTTTTATTATCATTAAACAAATTAATGATAAGATTTTTCTTTTACTTCACTTCTTACTTCACTTTAGGAATTAAATAATAAAATATGTATCATAACAACATATGATCATTTATAAATCGTTTCTATTTTTTAAAGTATGCAAGTAAAGTATTATAAAGATCGCATACTTACATAAAAAATAATGAAAAAAAATACATGGTTTTTTTTATCTTTCCTATGAAAGCATATAGATTTAAATGGATGTTATGAATGTATTATGTATTATTTTTTTATATACACTTAAGCAAAATTCGAACAGAAATATATATATTATAGGAAGAATATTGAGTATAACAGCAGAGACAATAAATATATTTAATGTCTTTGATAAGAATTAGTAAAAACTTTTACTAAAAACTAAAAAGTATTATACCGGGGTCGTAGAGATAAAAAAAAAATATAAGAAATTTATTTACAATTTTTGTTCTATGTGAACAATCTATGTATATATAATTTCTGATTATATACTGAAAAATGCTTACACATTTATGTGCATAATCTATAATTACATTTTAGTAGTTTTTTTTTCAGACACTACGTATTACGACATTCCGTTTTAAATACAAGCTTTGATACGATTTTTCCATTTATTATAAAGGTTATATAATTATCTTTAATTAAAATAATGAAATAAAAATATAATCGTTATCTGCTATCACAAATTTTAAACTAACTATAAAATCTGGAAAAAGCGGCAATCTGGAATAAATATTCTGGAAAAAGCAAAAATCCTGATTGAGAATCCAACTCTAAAATCTCTTCTTATATTGTATATACATGCACACATATAAATATTCTGGAAATAGCGGCAATGCTGATTTAGAATCCAACTCTAAAACATATACACATATGTTATAAATATTTTGGAAAAACCGGAAATCCTGATTTAGAATCCAACTCTAAAATCTCTTCTAATTCAGATTCTTGAGTATATATATGTTTATAAATCTTCTGGAAAAAGCGCATAACTCTGATTTTGTAGCCAACTCTAGCACCTATAATTATATTTTTACATTCATATTTCAACAACAAAAATTTTAAACTACGGGGCTGCCACCTCCAAAAACTCCTTCAAACAAAATACCAAAACAAAACTCAATATTGTATCCAAGTCTAAAGTGCATTCTTACATTTTTAAATACATATTTCAACTGGAAACAAAAAGGCAAAACAAATTTATAAAAAATAAAGTATGAAAATGTATTTTTTAATAAAAATGTTGTGTCAGTTTTTCATTTATGTTCTCTGGTGGGGCTATTTGTCAACATATACCATACTTATTATATACTGTTGGAGAGAGTGTCAAAAGACCTTTCTATCAGTACCATAAAAAATACAAGGTTTTTGGAAAATTTCATACTTATAGTGATTTTTTTGAAAGTTCAAAATTTTTTTTTTTTTTTGTTTTAATTTTCCACTTGAAATTGCAATATCTCAAAAATGGTAGCATCGATTCAAATGAAACAAGATGTTTATGAAAGACAATATCATGCCCTACAATGTTGTAAGATGTTGGTTCCAGTTTATTGTCTTACAGGAATAATATAACATTTTGATAAAAATACTACAAAATCTTAGGAACATTTTGTAATGCATTTTTCGACCACTAGATGGCGCCATCGCCACTAATAACATATATATTCGGAAACTTTCAGATATTTAGTACCGTTATGTGATGACGTCATCTTGATAGCTCACAACCCCTTTCCGGAAGTTTCGCCATAGAAAATTTTAAGTTACCCAAAAAAATTTTATTTACATAACTATTTTAAGTGAAACTTTATTCATTATTTAATTTATAAAAAAAAATTTTAAAATTTAGATAAAAGATAATAATTATTTATTTTAGTAATACTTTAAATTAGAAATTTCTTTAAATTTAAACAAACTACAAAAAAATTATATATAAATTTTGACTTATCTTTTGTTTTATTCAATCTGCGGAACTCGTGCCTGATACCGCCTTTTGATGTTTTTTCTGACTCCCTGGTATATTAGATTTACTGCTTCAATTATTTTAACTCCTGCTATTATTAATAGAATCCAAAAAATGTTATCATGTTGTTCTTGTAGACTTTCGATGATTATGTTGTTGTTAATTTCCCTGTTGTTTTCCAATCTGGACTTTGTATTACCGATTTTTTTTTTTTTTTTTCAATTTATATTATTTAATGTTTTAGCTTAAATTTCTTCTATTTATTTTTATTTATAATATTTTAGTTTATTTATTTATCTCTATAACGTAACTCTTTAACGGATGCCCAGCAATAATCATCCCAATCTTTTACTTCACTGATTATTATAAGATATTCTTGGTGGGTAATTTCCACCCAACTATATCCATAAGTTTTGCAATTGTTTTTACGCACAAATTTGTTAATGTCTAAGTTTTCAGGATTATTCTGAAAATAACCTTCGTTGGTTATTACTGGTACTTTTCGCCAGTATTTTCTTTTATTTAAAGGATCACTCATTATCCATTTTTCTTAACATTCCACTTTTAAAATATATATTTTTCAGTTTATATTTATTATATATTTATTTATTTATTTTTTTTTTTTTTTTACAAAAAGTTATTATTAAATTTAAAAACATTTTATCTAGTTATTTATTATATTATATTTTATACTATTAACATATCCGTACGCGAAAACTTGTCACGTTCGCCATGTATGGTTGATATCCTCTTTAATGAAACCATTTAGTTTTGATGTTAAAACTTGACTTCCCTTTATTTAACAATTTGGTTTATTTATAAACTTAAACTAACGCTACTAATACAATGATAATTATTCTAATATATTTAATGTTGGTATTTGATACCATTTACATTCTTATCGCTAATTGATATATTTAATAAAGCATAGCATAATTATTGCATTCCTTAAGTCAATGACTTAGAACAAAGAAAATAATAAATATGATTGTGCATGTGCAATGTATTTCACATAGATTTGTATTAGTGGGTATCATGTTCATATTTATCAAGTAGGTCAATGCATTATTAAAGAATGCAAATTATATTGACCACCTATATATTTCTATTTTAAGGGCAATTCATTATGCTGTATTTTAATATGTTATCTTATATTATTTATATTACAGTACAACTGATTAGTCATTCGAGTACAAACACTGCAGAAGTCTGCAAGTAGTAGACGAAATACGCGTATCAGTTAAGTTAAGCTAATTTAATTAAATTAAAAGGAAACTAGGTACTCAAATTTTTTAAAAAACGAGGAAAAGTGTAGTAGTGTAGACTGTGTTAACTCTAGGACACCCGTATGACCGTTATATAAACATTATATCATTATTATAAACATTAATTACTTTTGGCAAAATTTCAGACACGCAGCTGTAATAGGTACAGAGAAATCCTCATTTGAAAAAAGAAGTTGTATGGCAGCTACCCGAACCCATGGACCAATATGGCTGGATTTAAATATCGAATCTATATCTACCCCCTCTTCTTCTTTTCGTCTTTGCGTCACAAACGTAATGGCAAATTTATTATACCCTTTGACCTACAGTCATACGGGATAAAAAAACACTGAAAGATGGTGTAGGTAATTTTTTTATAGTATTATTTTCAATGGCTGGTGTTTTATATTTTAACCCTTGGTGGCTTGCCGTTTCATTGTGAAATTATCTATTAAATTGCGGTTTCTAGTTTCAAAGGGGTTAAAAAGTTAAAGCCAAAAAGTTATAAAAGAAAAATTTAAATTTGAGCGGTATGTTGTAGTTTTATATTTATAAATTTTCAGTAATAAATTAAAATACGTGCTAATCTATATATATAAAAGCGAAAGTTTGTTTATTTGTTTGTTTGTTTGTAGCGAATAGACTCCTATACTGCCTAGCCGATTTTCATGAAAATTTGTATATAGGGGTTTTTGGGTACGGAAAAAAATCGTGGCCCAAAAATTTTGCTCTAACGGACCGCGAAGTTGGGGCTGAAAAAATGAAAACGGTTTGACCGATTGACTTGAAATTTTGTATACGTGATGCTCTTTGAGAATTGAGTAGACACTATTAACAGTTTTGGAATTTATTAACCCATGTCGGACCGACGGGTGGTCAAAAAAAATTTTGGGTACAAATTTTGTCCGATTTTACGAAATTCTGCTTTGGCTTAAAAGAAAGCCCCAAAAAAAATTTTGTTGAGTTCCATTAACCCATTGCGGCCCAAAAGCTTTTTATAGGTTTTTTCAATACTTTTAACTCTAAATTAAAAACGGTTTGACCGATTTTCTTAAAATTTTGTACACGTGTTCCCCTGTGAGAATTGAGTTGCCACTATTAACAGATTTGGAATTTGTTAACCCATGTCGGCCCGACGGTTGGTCAAAATAATTTTGGAAGCTAATATTGTCAAAATTTGCGAAGTACTGCTTTGGCTAAAAAGAAAGCCTCAAAAAAAATTTGTTGAGTGATTTGAAAAGCAAATTACGTCCAATTTTGCGCAATACTGCTTTGCCCAAAGAGAAAGTGTAGTTCCGTTAACCCAACTTAACTCTTAATAAGAAACGATTTGACCGGTTGACCTCAAATTTTATATGTGTGAAGCAACTTGAAAATGGAGTTGAGTCTGTTAACAGTCGGTCCTACGATTTTTGAAAAAAAAATTTTTGGAAGTAAATTACGTCAAAATTTGGAAAGTAGTTTGTGCTGCTTTGAATTACAGAAAGTTTCAAAAATTACTAGAATAATCCTAGAAAAATCGTTTTAAAAAGATTGCTTTCATGCATTTTAAAATTTACATGTGTAAACCGTGTGTAATTTTTGTGTTAACTTTTTGCAGTAACATCAACTTCAATTAAACCTCCATTGAGAGGCGCAGCAACGCGCACCGGGTATTAGCTAGTAATAAATAAATAAATAAGTTAAAACAAATGTTTACTAGAATATTATAGTTTTAAGTTTGCTTTGTTTTTATAGTTTTATGTTATAGTTTGTACAGACATAGATACTTAGTTTTAAGAACCTACATAGTAGCTAGGTACATGTTTATTATTTTTAAAATTTCGTTTTTTTAAAGGGTTTTTTATGCCGAATTAAACGTTATTCATTTTACTTATTATATAACTTCAATTCCGATTTTTCCCTTTTCTAAAAATATAAAATGAAAATTAAATTTTTAAATTGATTGTGTTTTTGTTTTTTAATTAAACCAAATTTTTGAGATATTATTTTACTTTTCCCATCTCACCTATTTAATTTTATTTCTCAACAAGTATCAAATTTTATATACGATGTACGGAATTTTAATTGTACACTCTAAATATCCAATTTTAATTTTGTAAAAATTCCTAAATTTAGTCTATTCTTAAAATTCATTTGATAGCAAAAAACAAATTCGTTTTTCTACTCTTCGCTATGATGTTATATTATTTCAATACCGAAAGAGGTAAAATAAATATTTTAAAAAGAAAATTTGATTGAATATTAAAAAAAAAATATTTATACATACATACATAATATAGTGTATTACATTTGATTAAGTTAAGCCAGTAGTTAAATATATGTATATTTACATTGGCATTTGGTTTTATCAGTATCACATTGAAACACACAAACTCATTAAAAAATAAAATGAATGTACCAACTCTAAACTTTTTATACCCGTGCATACATATATGACATCGGGTATATTAAAATTGCTCCTCCGTTTGTACCGCATCGAAATATACGAGCTAGATATAGTGTCAAGGGTACGTATCGAATCAGCATCGAAAAGTGAATCGATCTAGCTATGTGTGTCCGTCCATCCGTCCGTCAGCACGATAACTCAAAAACTATAAGAGCTAGAGTTCTGAAACTTTCATAAAGTAATTTTTAGACAATTTGTAGGTTCCCTATTGTTTTTGGTTAAAATCGGACAAAGGCTTCGGGCAGCTGCCATAAAAAATTTTTCGAAATTATATGAATATTTTCAAAATTAATAACTAAATAGAAGCCAAATATAAAAACAAACAAATTGTAGTTTAATTATTAATCGATTCATGGTGTAGTGGTTAGGACATGTTACTTGTAGCAGAAATGTCTCGGTTCGAATTCAGGCTAAGGAAAAATTTTTTTTTTTTTTAAATTCATTTTTTGTTATCTATTTTCTTTTTAATAAAATATATGTATATATTTTATGTATGAAAAATTTTATTTTATAGAAATTTGACAGAAAACTCTCATTTATATTAAAAATTTTTAATTTTTTTAAATATTTCTATAAAAAAAATTCAAAACTGTTATTTAAAACAATCAATTGATACCATAGCAACTACAATAATTTAAAAACTGTTATTTAAAACAAACAATTGATACCATAGCAACTACAATTATTTAAAAAAAAAAATTAAGATAAATTAAAACTAGTTTTGTAGGCAAATTACTTATTGTTCTATGGCGTAGTGGTTAGGATATGGCACTAGTAGTCAAAACGTTTCGGCTCGATTTCTGGCTGGGGCAAAAATTTTTTTTTTTTTAATTTATCTTAAAACTCTCATTTATAAATTATTAATTTTTTTTTAATACGTTTTTAAAAAAATTCAAAACAGTTATTCAAAACAAACAATTGATACCATCGCTACCATAATAATTAAAAAACAAGTTAAGAAACAGTCAGTCGGTGCAACCGACTTAGAAATACCGTACACCTATTTGCTTCAAATTTAAGGACATATCCATAAGTCATTTTAACAACATAAAAGCTGTTATTAAATTGATCGTAAGACATAGCTAACCAAATTAACTTTATAATACTAAAAACATTTTCTAATTACACTATCTCTTAAAAAATGTTACAAATTCTTACAAATTTATCTATTTAAAAATATTAAAAAACAAACAAACTTGAAATAAATGAAAATATATTTATTCCAATTCAATTACAAAATGAAAAAATTCTAATTATTAAAATTTGTGATAAAAAGATAATCAAAGCATAATATATTTAATAATCCAAATTTTTAAAAATTGCAATTATTTTAAATGGTTAGTTTATATACCTAATAGAAAAGCTTACAAACGCAAAATATGCAATAAATGTAATTCTAAAATACAATTAAAATTTTAGACCTTTTCATATAATTCATTTAAATATAAAAATAAATTTTACATAAATGCAGCAATTACCTTTGAATATAGCTCAACCACTACAATTAAGTCTAGATTTCGGAGACACATAGGACATAGGAAATATATTCTTTGGCTTTGAAATTAAACTCAACCAGAACCAATTCCCATGGTACTTTCATTACTAGTAACCTAGAGTTTAAATTTCATCAAAATACCGGCATTATTTTTTGAGTTATGGTGTTTTTAAGATATATGTTTGTTAGTCATTGAACTTGTCAAGGGTTCCAGAACCCCAAACCATGGTACGATTTCGCCCATATGCAGTCCCGTCATACTTTCAATACTAGTTAACCCTTGTATACAATTGGAACGTTCTATCTTAATTTTAAGTTACTAGTTTTATTAATTCGATGATAAGCTTTTAAACATTTGGGAGTCTAAGAGAGGTCCTGAACCACCACTCCAAAATATCCCAAATTAGGGGGACACGGAAGAAATAGTAAAGAACACCCTGGGCCAAATTTGAAGCTTCTACATTTGTTTCAAGTTACTATTTTTATTAATTTCGAAAATATGCTTTAAGGTCCTCGGAACTGAGTGCCTGGTCCCCGACCCACTACTCCAATGGAACCCAAATTTCAAAGACACTTACGCAATAGGAAGGGACACCCTGATACCAAATTTGGAGGTTCTATCTTCATTGGTTTCGGAATTACGCTAGTTTGGCCTAAATTCGATCAAAAAGTTCTCAGTTCCAAACCCATTGTCCAATCCTCACCATACGTAGTCACCGCCGTAGTTTCATTACCAATAACCTACAGCATAAATTTTATGAAGATAGCCTCATTAGTTGTTGAGTTATCGTGATTTTAAATATATGTTCGTTATCCCTGACACCGACTAAAAGGTCCAGAATCCGAACCCATGGACTGATTTCGCCCTTATACAGCCCGCGCTTTACTTATAGTACTGGTTAATCCTTGTACACAATTTAAACGGTCTATCTTAATTTTAAGTAACTATTTTTAGTAATTTCGATTATAAGCTTTTAAAACTTGAGAGGTCTGAGAGGAGTACTGAACCACCACTCCAATTGATCCCAAATTAAGGGAACACGCAAGAGATAGTAAAGAACACCCTTGTGGAAAATTGGAAGCTTCTACATTTTTTCAAGTTGTTATCTTTATTAATTTTAAAGATATGCTTTAAGGTCTTCAGAAATGTGTGGCTGGTCCCCGACCCAGTAGTCCAATGGGACCCAAATTCCCAAGACACTTAGGAGATAGAAGAGGACACCTTGATACCAAATTTGGAGGTTTTATCTTCATTGGTTTCGGAATTATGCTCGTTTGGCCTAAATTCGATCAAAAAGTTCTAGGTTCCGAACGCATGGTCCAATCCCGACCTTACGGAATCCCCGAAGTAGTTTCATTAATAGTAACCTACAGCACAAATTTTATGAAGAAAGCGTCATTAGTTGTTGAGTTATCGTGATTTTTTATATATGTTCGTTAGCCTTTCGATCGATTAAAAGGTCCAGAATCCGAACCTATAGGCCGATTTCGCCCATATGCAATCCCCGCCGTACTTTCAGTCCTAGTAACCTACAGTTAAAATTTCATCAAGATAGCTCCATTATTTTTTGAGTTATCGTGGCTACGGACGGACGGACGGACGGACATGGCTATATCGACTCAGGCGGTCACGCTGATCACAAATATATATACTTTTCCATATCTAGCTCGCTTCCTTTAGGTGGTTACAAACACCATACCAAAGTTAATATACCCCTTTACCTATTCTGTAGGTGTAGGGTATAAAAAAATTGAGATGAATATAAAGTCGGTGGCTTAGTGGTTAGGACGTCGACATTTTAATTGAAAAGTGTGGGTTCGAATCTCGTTGAGAGCATATTTTTTTTTTAAATTCATCTTTTGTTTTAATTCATTTTTTTTTTATTCATTTTTTTTGTAATTAAATATAAAAAAACAAATATTTTGAATTTTCTGTCAAACAGTTCAATTGCAATATATGAAATTCTTATTTATTTAATACACGCACGGGTATCTAGAAGTTGACAAGGGCAACTATAATCTTCCTCGTTTTTAACAAATTTAAGTGTTGAATACAACGACTCACAAGAATACGAAGTACCGAAAATAGGTATTAACTTGAGCGCACAATCTTTGATTTTAGGATATTTCTGTTCCGGAACCTGCTTCCAAAAGTCAATAATTGAACAATTATTCTGTTTTACTTGCTTCAACACTTCATCTTCTTGGAGCTCCAGTAGCTCTAATTCTACAGCTGCTATATCCGATGCAATTGGCGGTAATATAGGACAGCCATTCTTCAAAATATCAACAAGGAAAGGATTTTCCAAAAATATAAATGATGGCTTAAGTGCTGTTAAATCACAGAATCTCGCGGTTATATCTTCTACTAGTAGGTGAAGCTTGCATACGTAATCTGTATTTATTATGTCATATCTGGGTAAAGTTTGTAAAATTTTACTAACACACGTGAAGTGAATGAAAGTTTTAGAAACAAGATCTTTCTCGAACAGTTTTAATTTGTTATTAAAGCTGAATACTTTCTGTGCCAAATCAGAAATAAGTTTATTATGTCCTTGCAGAGATAAATTTAATGATTGTAGGTGCTGAAAAATATCCGTGAAGAACGCCATATCTAACAACCATTTGGTATTTTCAAGTTCCGAGAAAAATTTTCCTTTTTCATTGACGAATTGTTTGATTGGTTCCATCAAATTAAGGAATTTTGTTAAAACATTGCTTACTGAGAGCCACCTTACTGAACAAAACCAAGATACATCATCTGGAAGCTCATCGTTTTCCATTTCTTGTATAAAGGCTTTGAATTGGCGATGAGTTTTAGCACTTGATCGTATATAGTTGACGATTTTTAAAACTACGTTCATAATATTGTCATATTTAAAATATTTGGCTACAAGGTGTTTCCTATGAATAATGCAATGTACTGGGATAAAATTAGAATACAATGCGTCAGCATTTAAAAGCCCCAAAAGCCCGTTAGTAGAACCCCTCATAGCTGGGGCGCCATCAGTTGCAACGCTAACTAGCTTTTTAATCAGTACAGAAAGTTTTTTCAGTACAACATCAAGAGCGTTTTTTATATCTGAATCTTTAGTCGTATCATTCAGTGCAACAAGGTCTAACAGTTCTTCTTTGACATCTACATTATTTGTTACATAACGAACAAATATGGCAAGTTGAGGTTTATCTTCAATGTCTGTGGATTCGTCTAGGGCTAGACTCAGGGCTGAGCAGTTTATCACATCATTTTGCAAGGTATTTATGATATCATCGCTAATAACAGAAATTCGCCTTTCCACAGTATGCCTGGATACAGGGATTTGCTCAATCAATTTATGCAATTTTTTATTTTCTGGATCTAAAATAGAAATAACTTGAGCAATATTTTTTTTTATGAATTCTCCCTCTATGTAGGGCCGTTTTGTTCTAGCAATATTGAACGCAATAATAAATCCGACCTCTGTTGTTATATCTGCCTCTTTAATAAACATTGACATAACTTTTGTTTGTTGATTAAGTTTTGTTTTTAAAGACAATATTTTCGTTCGGCGTAACTCGCTACCAGCAGGAAATTCTTGCCTGAAAGAACAGTGATTTACGTCGTAATGCCGTTTTAGATTACTGACCTTGAACTGTGACAACAATACTTCACATATCAGACACATCGGTTTTCCATTTCTTTCTACAAAACCAAAATCCTCTTCCCACTGCGCCTTAAATTTCCTGTTCTCGTCTTCATATTTGCGTTTTCCAGACAGCATAATTACTTTTTATTTTTTTTTTATTATAATTTTCCAAATGTAACCACAACTTAACTAGAGGAATTTAAAAAAACTACTGAGTAACACACGCAAACCTACTAATCTACACCAGCAAAAAGAATTTACTTTATTTTATTTTATAGAAAATTTGACAGAAAACTCTCATTTATATTAAAAATTATTAATTTTTTTTAATATTTCTATAAAAAAATTCAAAACTGTTATTTAAAACAAACAATTGATACCATAGCAACTACAATTATTTAAAAACTGTTATTTTGTATATTATGCCGAATTAAACGTTATTCATTTTACTTATTATATAACTTCAATTCCGATTTTTCACTTTTCTAAAAATATAAAATGAAAATTAAATTTTTAAATTGATTGTGTTTTTGTTTTTTAATTAAACCAAATTTTTGAGATATTATTTTACTTTTCCCATCTCACCTATTTAATTTTATTTCTCAACAAGTATTCAATTTTATATGCGATGTACGGAATTTTAATTGTACACACTAAATATCCAATTTTAATTTTGTAAAAATTCCTAAATTTAGTCTATTCTTAAAATTCATTTGATAGCAAAAAACAAATTCGTTTGTCTACTCTTCGCTATGATGTTATATTATTTCAATACCGAAAGAGGTAAAATAAATATTTTAAAAAGAAAATTTGATTGAATATTAGAAAAAGAAATATTTATACATACATAGATAATATAGTATATTATATTTGATTAAGTTAAGCCAGTAGTTAAATATATGTATATTTACATTGGCATTTGGTTTTATCAGTATTACATTGAAACACACAAACTCATTAAAAAAAAAAATTAATATTAAAAATTAAAAATTAATCTAAACTTTTTTTTTACTATTTTTTACTTTTTTTTTTTAGGAAAATAATAATAATATAAAACCATGTGTAGGATGAGAAAGGTATATGTTTTTACAAATGTATAATATCGTTTTTTCTCTTTCGTGGGGCATTGGATTTCACAAAATATAGTGAGAGATTTTTTGTTCTACTTGCTTTATATCTATAATTTTTGGTTTGAATTAATTAAAATGAGTTAAAAAGTAATTTTAGTACATTGTGTTTTTGATAGTTTTTATATTAGAAATGAGGTTGTTATTTTTGTGACTTTGGTTTGAATTGAAACGAGTATACAGCGAGTTAGTTAACAATTTGAAAGATCTTTGGATGATCGTGTGTGTATATTATTTAACAATTTGATCGGTGGATGTGGTGGTGGACAGTGGCTGTTGCGGTGGCAATTTTTTTTAAACTGAAATAATCGGCTGTCCCAAGCAAAAACACAGTAATTGATTCAAGTATACTTTCGAGAAATTAAGCAAAACACTAAATTTTGAAGCCTCACAACATCTTTTAAAAATTTGTGGTCTATGTAATTTGTTCTTATAAATTGAATGAGTATGCTTCTTTTTAATACCGTTTCGATTCGATTACTCTTAATTTTGGGTAATTCCGAAAAGCTTTTTTGTTTTAAATGGGTATTATTGAAAATTTAAGCGAAGAAAACCAGGTAAAAACACAGTATTTGAATTTACTGTGTTTTTAAAGTAAAGCAAGTATTAATTTAATAAGTAAATCTCAAAACAAAAACACAGTAGGTATTGCCTTTTACACTAAACAAAAAAATTTCATTTGAAAATACAAATTAAAACTAGACAAAAATAATTCATCTGAAAATAAAAACTTAACAAAAATAATTCAGTCTTATCTACTAAGAAATTATAAAAAATAATTAATTATAAAAAATGTAATTTAGATTAATTTGTACAAAATATTATGTAATTTGTTATTCTTCCACGTTATTGGTGTCAAAAGTAACTAAGTCTTTTGATGTTTCAGACTCATTTAGATTATTCCAAAATGAGCGCCTATTAACTGGCATTAATTGAACAAGCTCTTTGATTATTGTTTCCTTTTTTTTTTCTGCACACCACGGTGTTCGATTAAGCATGGAACGTTGTTTATATTTTCTTTTTTCTTTAGAAAGTCCAGTAACTTGAAATTTTCATCGAAATCGTTTTTATATTCAATTGTTCGGCAACCTTTTGTAAATTTTACTTCCACCAAATTGCACAATTTAAAATTTGTCAAGGAATCTTCAATATTTTTCTTTTTCATTAAAGACCGTTTACCTGACTTCCATTAATGAAACTGTTCCAATTTTAAAATTCGTAAATTTTTACGTGAACTTTCTATTACCTCGCATAGCTCTTGGAAATCATAAATATTTCGCTTCCTGCCTATTTTTTTTTTCAATGTTCCCATGTACTCCATCAGCACTCATATGGGTTGGACCTTTAGTAAGGAATTTAAAGCGAACTTCATCTGGACCGTTTGGTTGGTTTACAATATTAACCAGTGCAGAGAAAATCACCCAGTTTTTGTTTTGCGCTGTACAATTTATTACATTAAAAATAGAGTAGAAAAAATAGAGTACAAAAAACAAGTAAACATTGAAAAAAGAGAATTAAAAAAAACAATTTAATTTTGTTAGTTATTGCGTTTTTGCTTGGGACAGTCGCTTTGTGATTACACAAAACCGAACTATTTTTCACTTTTAAAACACAGTAAGTACAAACACCAAATTAGAACACAGTAACTCATTGCAATTACTGTGTTTTAATTTGGGATTTTTTTCTTACTGTGTTTTGAACTAGGTATCGTGATGTAAACAATGCACTTACTGTGTTTTGGAAGCATCATTTTTACTCACTGAGGGTTCAGATCGTAAAAGTGACAATGTACAATGTTAGGAAACAACATAGTAAGTCCATTTTTGCTCTTAACTCGAATTTGATCATATTGTTAGTTACTGTGTTTTTTTGTTACCGTAATGTAAATGATTAAAAAAACAAAGTCAAAAAAATTTTTTTTGTTATTATATATATATAATTTAAATGATTAAAAAAACAAAGTCAAAAAAATATTTTTTGTTATGAGTTGTTTTTAAGTTGTTATATGTATAATATGAAAAATGTATCTTTAATAAAAAGTTAGTAGTGGTATGTTCATACTAGTAGTTGCATCTATAAAAGTACTGGTTCAGGTTGTTTGAATGGTTTTATTAATATAGAAGTGTAATATTAAATACATAATTAAAATGGAAGTTTATGTAGATTCTATTGTTCAAAAATACTTCAATAAAAATGGAGTATTATCTTCTGAGAATAAAACTGAAAATTTAAAAAATTGTAAAATGATTTCGAGGAATTGGAAAATCTTTTGACTACAATTAAGTATTTGACAAAAAAACATAAATGTTTTTCTGTAATAACAAAATTGAGATAATTTATTAGCATCCAAGAAGTAAATAATAATATGATTAAAGGAGGCGGCAACATTGATACTAATAATATCTCTAATAATATTTTTTGGGAAGATTTAAAATATTCAGCATTTATATTATTTTAACAGACATAATACATAAAGATACAAAAATATTTCTTAAAGAATGCCAAACAATAATGATAACCCAATTGGAAAAAATTTTGGAGGAATATGGGAGTATTAAAATAATTGTGTATTTTGTGGTGAAATCAAAGTATTTAAGAGTATGATAATGACGAAACAAGGGAGTTCAAGCTTTTAAATACAAAAAATCTAGCCATCTATATGGAGGATGACTTCAATAAAATTATAAGTGAATCTATTGTAGATTTTTTTTTTTTTTTTATTTATTATAAATACGAAATTTACAATGAATTAATTAAGTATATAATATTTAGTTATAATAAAATTTTAAAAACCTTGGCATGAGCTATGCGGTCGTTTAGATTAAACAATAAATGAATTTATTATTATTAGATTCTTATTGATTATAATTTAATATTATTTTAAAAGCTTGAAATGTATTTTTGTTTAACATTAAATTTATTTTTAATTTGAATTTAATTTGAAATTTATTCTACTTGTAATTTTGATTGCGATATTGACTAGATTGTTAATAATTTAGTCTACATTAGACTACAAATCTTAGGTTGTAAGTTTTACTATAATACCATCTTATCCTACACAAAGTGTATTTTACTACAATGATAAATGATAATGGTTATGTTTTAATTTATTTGAATTTATTTGAACTTAAAAAAATTTTTACTTCTTTTTTGAAAACAAAGAAAATTTTCATTTTTATATATTAGAATAGCAAATTTACCCGGCGTTGCCCGGGAGCGAGCAAATTGTTAAAAAGCATTTTTCGGCCAATTTTTCGAAGTCCTGCTTTGGTTAAAAAGAAAGCTTGAAAAAATATTTGCGACCCAACAGCGTTTTATAGGATTTTCGTTACTTTGCTATAAATTAGAAATGGTTTAACCGATTGGCTTCAAATTTTGTATATATGTTCCCCTTTGAGAATGGAGGTCTATTAACAGGCTTGAAATTTGCTAACCCATGTCGCCCCGACGATTGTCCAATTTGGTGCCCCATAACAATAGGGTTGAGGATGGTGAGTTTCCGGAGAATGATGTTACCTGAATTGAAATTTTTATTTTTGTTATTATTTAATAATTATGAAAAGTTTCAAGTGAAATTTGATAAATTTTGTTGAAAAATTGCTAGAATTATCCTAAAAATATAGTCTTAAAAATTACATTTTAAAATTATGTATACAATGTGCAATTTTTGTGTTTACTTTTTTCAATTTCATCAACTTTAATTAATATCAAAGGTGGTGCAAAATTTAAAAACAAATTTATTTAACCGTTTAAGCAAATAAAATTTATAGAAAACTTCATGGCGTCGTCGTGGAAAACGGGTTAATAGAACTTAACAAACATTTTTGGAGCCTCTCAAACATTTCAAGTTAATCAATCAAACCGTTTCGGTTCGACAAAAAAAAACGAAAAACTTAAATCGTCTCTTTAGCCGCAACCTGTTGACTTATAAAATTGCGGCAGAGCCTATGGCACCGCTACGGGCTAGCAGAATTGTTCCAGTAATATTTAGTGATAATCTGACTAATGGTTTTCACGTGAATGAAATACACAAACAAACAAATTTTCATCTTTATATATTGGATTAGAAAATATAAAAGAAAACGAGAGTTAAAGAGTTCTAAAAATATTGTTAAGAGTTCTACAAATATTGTTATAACACTTTGGAAAGTCATTAGGTATCGTAACCAAACGGGTCGTTATATCACAACCGGAGTATCTAATTTAGATTTTGTACCATTTGAGGTGCAAAAGAAACCTGTAAAATTAGACAAAAATCTGAAATAAAAATATTTTTGGAAGCCCGCTTGGGCGAAATAAGTTAATGCAAAGTGATAATGATGAAATAAGTTAGTTAAAATTTCAAGTCACATTATTTCGGCTCGACAACAAAAACATTGAAAAAGCTTGATTACGCACTCGTGACCACTTTTTTTTTCAGCCTCTCCTTTTGACGCAAAACACCCCTGTATAATTGGACACAAATCAGAAACAAAACATTTTTAGAAGTTTTTCTTTATATAATAGACTAGCAGATTTACCAGACGTAGTCCGCAATTTTTCCAAATTTTAAATTTATATTTTATAATCTATTTATGTATAAAGCAAACATTTTTTTTGGTATTTATAGCGTATAGGCTCCAAACTCGTTCAGTCAAATATCATGAAAATTACCATATAAAAGTTTTTGGGTACGGGGAATGTTCTGGCTTTAAAGTTGGAGCAGTTCTCAAACTTCTTTGTAAAATAAAATAGGTGTGACCGATTGCCTGCAAATTTTATGTACGTGTTGCTGTTAGACAATGAAGTTCACTCTTTTAATAGACTTGAAATTTGTTAACCGATATTGGGATGATGATGAATCTAAATAAAATTAGAAAATTCACAAAATTTTTAAAACACTTTGTCGATTTCCATTAATTTATTGCGGCACAATTTAATAAATGTAGTTTTGCTTTCTATTCTATAAAAACCTTTTGAGGGGCGCAGGTAGAGCCGTGCAGAAACTTACATATTTTTTGGAATACATGAAATTTGTTGGATGAAACGTGGGATATCTCTTTATTGCTATGATTGCCTTTTCATTTAAAATATTTAATTTATTTATTATGAAAATTGACGCACTACTCTACAGAGGGTTCAAATAAGTTAAGTGAGAGAGTATATACGATGAACAGATGCTGTACACGGCGATATCGGAGAAGAAATTTCGCATGCTTTTTAAAATTAAAACACATGAGCAAACTTTTTTTTATAACATTGTCAATATGCTCGCGCCAGCTTAATCTATTATCAACTACAAGATCGAGGTAATTAAACGTTTTCACAATTTTCTTTTGAGGAGTTTTTATAGTAAATATTGAAATTGTGATCTGTTTTATTATTGAATACAATTAATTAGGTTTTTTTTTGCATTTAATAGTAGAAAATGTTTATCCAGCCATATATTGATGATTTCTAAATCACAGTTAATTGCATTTGCCAAGACAACCTAGATTTTTTCAGCATATCCGCGTAAAGCTGAAGTTTTTCCTTTAAATTTATCTGACATATATCATTAATATATATTTGAAAGAGGTCAGGACCTAAAATGGAATCCTGGGGAATCCCTTTTCTAATTGTCTTTGCCTGACTTTGAGAAGAATTGATGCGAACAATTTGTTTTCTATTAGAGATATATGATTAAAAAAGATTTAGTTGGTTATTGTTAAAACTTACATTAGATAATTTGATAAGTAGAATATCATGGTCTACATACTCGAACGCTTTTTACAAATCAAGGAATACGCAAGCCACAAATTTGCGCGAGTCGATTTTTCTAGTAATAAAATTAGTTAGGTTAAATACAAGCCGCAGTTGTATTAGAACTTTTTACGAATCCATATTGTTCCGGACTAAGAATAAGGTTGTGGTAGAGGAAATTGTGCAATCTATTCTTGATAAATAATTCGAAAATTTTGGAAAAAGCTGGTAAAACCAAGAGAGGGCGATAATTTGAAAAAAGTTTGGTATTTCCACTTTTGTATATTGGTGTTACAATTGCTGTTTTAAGAGAATTTGGGAAAATTGAAGTTTGAAAAACAATATTAATAAACTTTATATTATTGTATTGAATTGCAAATGGAATTTTTTTATAAATTTAGTAGAGATATGGTCAAATCTTGTTGCGGTAGGAGATTTTAATTTATTTATAGTTTGTTTAACTTCCTTTGCATTGGTGGGGTATAAATTAAAATTTTCAAATATCGTCTGCTGAATAATGTGTGATAGTTATACGTTTTTCGGTTATAGCGCCATTGGATTCGTCGTATTCGATTTTATATGTATAAATATTTTACAATATTCTAAGTGTTGATTTTTATATATTTTTTTGATAAAAATAAAACTATTGTATAGTAAACTTTTACTAAATAAAAAACAAAAATAGTGTAAAATATGTTTACGTTCTTCTATTTTATATTTTAAAAATTTAAAACGTCTTAGAAGTTTATATGTTACAAAAAAATGTGTAATTAAATTTTTGTTTTACAAAAAAAAATGGTGTATTCTACTTTTATATAATTTCATTCACTATCATTCCTTGAGTTCTAATAATATTAAACAAAGTAAGAATATAATATGTTGTTTTAAAATTCAACAAAAAAATAATTTCTTATTAAACAAAAAATTAAGACAACGTAAGAGGTTCGAACAAATCTTTCAACTAAAATTTCTTACTTTGTAATTCAGTTTTTAAAATTGCCTTAATGTTATTAAATCATCAACGACAATTTCAAAAATATTTTAACTTTATTTAAAATAATTTTCAGTATAATTTTCTGAAGTTCTGAGACCCTAATCAAAAATTTTTTTTTTCAAAAAAACTTCAAATGCATTTTGCCCAAAACGGCTGTATACAAAATCGCCCAAAAACAAACCGTCCAAAAATCAAAAATGACAAATCACCCAAAAAAAATTTGGGCGATTTGTCAATTGATTTTTGGACGGTTTTGTTTTCCAATTTTAGGCAATTTTTCATTATGCAAATATTAAGCTGTATTCATAATCGCCAAAAACCAAACCGCCCAAAAATTAAAAATGACAAATTGTCCAAAAAAAATTTTATTTGATATATCAAACATTACAGTATTTGATTATTATTGTTTTGTTATTAGTTAGATTCAAAATTAGGTTTGCCGCTTTTTCCAGAATATGTATATATAATGTATATGCCAGATTTTGAATTAGGAATGAATCCAACTCTAAAATCATTCCTAATTCAGAATCTGGCATATTTTTTTGGCGATTTGTCATTTTTATATTTTGGGCGGTTATGTTTGGACGGTTTTGTATACAGACTTTTTGGACTTTCCGTCATTTCGTTTTGGGCTATTTTGCTTTTTTAGAGTATTTTTTTGGGCTTTTTTGAAAAATTTAAAATTAGCCAAAATATTTTCGGCAATTTGTCTTTTTTGATTTTTGGACGGTTTGTTTTTGGGCGATTTTGTATACAGCCGCCCAAAACTATACTTTTTCATATACGTTGTTTTATTTTACAGCAGACGATATATTGTATTGGAAATTATTGAAATAATTTAGATCAGGTGGAGAGTTATTTATACTAAGTTCTTTTGTTACATCGATAAAATAATTATTTACAATTTCCGCGATTTGTTGTTCATCACTAATTAGTTTGTAATGATGGGAGATAGTTTTTATTTGGGTTGTAGAATTTACGTTTTTATTGAAGGTTGTTATGCCCGTGCATACATATATGACATCGGGTATATTAAAATTGCTCCTCCGTTTGTAACGCATCGATCTAGACGAGCTAGATATAGTGTCAAGGGTACGTATCGCCTCAGAATCGAAAAATGAGTCGATCTAGCTATGTGTGTCTGTCCGTCCGTCTGTCAGTACGATAACTCAAAAACTAAAAGAGCTACAGTTTTGAAATTTTCACAAAATATTTTTCAATCAATTTCTAGGTTCCCTATTTTTTTTGGTTAAAATCGGACCAAAACTTCGGTTAGTTCTCGAACAACTAACTTTTTTAACTCCAATATTTTCATATAAAAATTTGAAATTTTGCTATGCATCTTGTATTTAACATGAAATTATATGAATTTTGTTTGTTTTTTGTTTTATTTTTTTTTTATTTTGTAGATAACGATTTCGTGTTACGATTTCATTTGATTTAAATGATGCGTAGTTTATTTAAGATATGCAAAAAAGAACACAAAGATTTTTTTTAAGTAAATGGCTTATTGATATTGATAGATACAATCATTATTAATATGATGATTGTTATCCAGCATATCATGATGATCATTATATGAATATGATTATATGATGCTTATTTTGCTTAGGTTTAATAATATATTGGTGAATTAAAAATTAATTATAAGAGATAGAATTAAAAAATTCGAGCTAGAGTTTTGAAATTCACACAAAACATTTTTTGAACATTTTTGAGGTTCCCTATTCTTTTTGGTTAAAACCAGACCAAAGCTTCCTGGAGCTGCCACACAACTTATTTAAACCAATATGAATTTCTTCAAAAGTAATTATACCAGGAAGATGAAAATTACACACAGTTAGTTTTATAATGAATCAAGAACTTATATGAAGTTTCAAAATGCTACGACTTCATTTTCGGGGGGCTGCCATACAACTTCTTTCCACCAAAATGAATTTCTTGGAAACTGATTATACTACGAGGATGAAAACTACAAACTGTTAGTTATATAATGAATCGAGCACTTTTATGAAGTTTCAAAATGTTACGGCCCCATTTTCGGGGAGCTACTATACAACTTCTTTGCACAAATATGAATTTTTTGGAAACTGATTATACTACAAGGATGAAAATTACATACTGTTATTAGTTATATAATGAATCGAGCACTTTTATGGAGTTTCAAAATGTTACGGCCCCGTTTTCGGGCAGCTGTCATACAAAGTTGTCAATTCGATAACTGTGAATCTAATGAAGCTACGAGTTTAAAATCAAAACTGTGCAGATAAAGTAATAGGGCAAGTTAGTTGGCAAAGTTGGACATCACTCGGACCAACTATTAGGGTGGGCTATTTTTTCTTTTTATGGTTTTTTTTTTCTTTTTGTTTTTAGCAAAAATTATGGTATAATGAATTAAAAATTTAATTTTTTTTTTGTTCTTTTGTTTTTTTTAAGCAAAAATTATGGGATAAGTTAAATTTTTTTTTAACTAGGTATTTTACTTTCTTATATTTTTTTTGTAATATTTATAATAGCATAGGGGAAATAAATAACGGTTAGTGGGTATGCACTAACGTGGGTTGACAAGGGCAACTATAATCTTCCTCGTTTTTTACTATTTTTTACTTTTTTTTTTTAGGAAAATAATAATAATATAAAACAATGTGTAGGATGAGAAAGGTATATGTTTTTTTCATACTGTTTCCATAGGAGTTTATGGACTTGGATTTCGAACAATTTCATCAGAGTAATATTTCTTTTTCGCTTGCGTAATTAAGTATTTTACTTCGTTTTTAAATTCGTTATATAATTCCGATGTGTGTAAATCGTCCGGATATTTCTTTTTGTATTTGAAATACGTATCCCGAATTTTAATTTTATTTAAGATGCTATCAGTCATCCAACAAGACTTATTTCTCTTTCGAAACGAAGTGTTCTGTGTGGTATCGTGTATTATGGTGCTGAAATCTGCAATTATTTCGTCAAAATTGGTATAGGCATCGATTCTTGACAAAATTGAATGTTTAGCTATTCTGTCATAGTTTAAAATTGTTTTAAAATTGTTTTGACGATTTTGAGTATGTTTTTTTTTTTTAAACTTATTAGCAGTAATTGATTGTCTGATAGATGATAATCTAGAACATGGAAAAAATATTCGTATTTACAGAAGTCAGTTATGAAATGATCAATTACTTATTACTAGTTATACCTTTTCTAATAGCAAATTTTTCAGAAATATTGTTGCAGATAATAAATCCATTACAAAGGTAGGTATTTATATAATTTTTCACGTTTAGATTGTGTTTCTCTAATAAATGAATATTAAAATCGGACAAAATTGCTAAGCTTTTCGATGAATTCCGACTTTTTCGTTTCATGTGCTTTATAAATAGGTATTATATTTATTCCTTCTTTAATCAACTTCACCACTAAGATATTGGATTTATAAAATTTCTCTTGCACAGCTGGAGAACTTTCTATATCGTGATTGACGTAAATAGCAACTCCACCATAGGAATCATCGCGATTAGAGAAATAGCAATTATAATTAGGGAGATTAAAAAAATTATTTTCGCTCTCATTTAACCAAATTTCTGATAATACAATAATGTGTAGTTTACATTTATAACAGGAAAACAGTTGTTCTAAGTCATACAATTTATTTCTTAAACTTTGCATGTTCATATACATCATAATATTTAATCGGCTTATTTTTTCCCATACAAATATAAACATCCTTTTTCTGGGTAAACTATTTGACCAATTTTAATGAAACAACAACCAAAATAAAGGTTTTTTTTTGTTTTCATAGGACAATGATATTTTTTTTTAAGAATATTGCGTTTTTTCACCTGTCTTTAATTTAACGTAATTTTGAATTTAACGGTCACGCGGTTAAAAGCTGAGGCTTATGACTCTAATATTATGCGCCGACTTTCTGTGTAAATGTAATTCATTTTCGGTTGTAACTCGCAGCTAAATCTAAATCAAAAGATTATAGGCGCCGACTTATGTATATCTTTCTTTTTTTTGTTTAGTTCAAATATTCAATGAACAAGGAGATTTAAGTTTTTTTAAAATTTTTTTTTTGTTTTTGTTTTTGTTTTTTCTTTATATTAAAAAGTGAACGAAAAAAAATGAGTTCTGTCGAAATGAAAGCAATGCATTTAATTTATACAGTAGTTTTCATTTATAACGAACTCGGTGCAATTTTAATTATAATAAACTTTACACTTTTTGCCAAAGATTAAATTTTACCTAAAAATTAAAGTTTTTTATTACATTGATATTTCTTTTATTTAAAATTATTATATCTAATTATGTTGCTTGGTGATTAATTTAGTATTTTTTTATTTATTTTTGAATATAAAAAAAAATCATAATAACGCATCAAAAATACAAAAAAAAATTCATTAGAAGAAAAAGCACTATACATAGGCTTGAGGCTGACGCATCAAATAAAATTCTAGCAAATGAGTTCGAAGTGTCCATTCTACAATCAGCACATTCTACAATGTTCAAGTCTTATACTAATTTTTCATAATTCACAGCATTCTTTTAAAACGACATTCGTTCATTACGATGAATATTTTTCTTCCCATCATGGTCGTTATAACCGAAAAGTACTATACTTTGTTTTCGTTTGCTTAAAAAAAATTTTTTTTTAAATCGTATATTGTTGTTGCTTTGCTGTAATTCCAACAATATGTTTGCAAAACTAAAAAAATTATCTTTCTTAAAAAAAATTATTTGTTCCACACGTCCCAACCTAATTAAAGCGTATGGCACGTGATGAATTTAGTATTTTCTTAATTATTTTTTAATATAAAAAAAAAACATAACGTATCAAAAATACAAAAAAAAATTTCATTAGAAGAAAAAGCACTATACCAGCTTCAAAAGCACTATACCAGTTCTTACAACTTTATTTATCATGTAAAATTCTAGCAAATGAGTTCGAAGAGTCCGCTCAAAAATTAGCATATTCTACAATGTTTAATTCTAATACTAATTTTTCAAAATTCACAGCATTCTTTTAAAACGACATTCTTTTATTACGACACATATATTCTGTCCATTCATGGTCGTTATAAGCGAAAAGTACTGTATGTTTTTTTTAGTTTTTTCTAAAAAAATTATTTTGCTACTTCGTTGTTGTTGCTTTTTGTTAAGTTTTTTATAATAATAAAATAACCGACTTTTGAAATATATTCTGCAGTTACAAAAGTTGTTATAAAATATGTTTGCAAATAATTGAAAATGACAAATCTTTCTTAAAAAAATAATTTGTAATTAAAATAATTTGTTCCTTAGGGCCTGATCAAAATCAACGCGTATGGTGTATAATTTGTGACAAAAAATTTTGAAATGAAAAGGTAGGTACATGAATTTACATAAGAGCACATGAAATATGCAACGTACAGTACCTCGGATTTTTAAAAATTGACAAAGCGTATAAAAATATTTTTATTGTTTTTTCCTATGTTGCTAAGATAATGTTTTAAAACAAAAATAGAAAATTTTAATAACATAATATTTTTTGAAAATATTTGTTTCTTAAAAAATATATATTCACAATTATTGAAAATATCTATAATATGTTTCATAACTTCACTTATTCAGAAAGAAACATACGGAAGCAAAAACAAAAAAATATTTTGTAATTTAAATGTTTTGTAACCTAAATCAACGCGTACGGCGAAAAATTAAATTTTTATTTTACAATATGTTTCATAACCTTCACTAATTCAGAAAGAAACATACGGAAACAAAAACAAAAAAATAAACTCTCCTAAAAAAATATTTTGTAATTTAAATGTTTTGTAACTTAGGGCCCAACCTAAATCAACACGTACGGCGAAAAATTGCTGTCAAAAAATTTTGAATTAAGTAGTTATGTAAATAAATTTACATGAAAGCAACCCAAATACGCGTTACGCGTTGCACTGTACCTCGGATTTTTAAATTTTAAAAATTGATAAATAGAATAAAAATATTATTTTCGGTTTTTCTTATATTTTTAAATGTTTAATTTTAATTAATAATTAAAAATTTTTATTTTTTCATGATAAAAAACTTTTTTTAGTTTTACTTCGACATAACAAACGAGTATTATATAAGGCGTTTTTTTTTTTAATCAGAGCAGAGATCTGAGCATGCTCGAAACAACATGAGCACGTTCTGAGCAGAGCATGAAGAGTACGCACAGAGCGTTCAGATTTTATAAAAAAACACGAAAAATTAATTTAAATTAAAACATTTTGACTTTTTTTTTACAAGTAAAATCTCAAACAAACGTCAAAATGTCTTTAAAAAAAAACATGAATCACACGCTCTGAACGCTCAGAGCTAAAAGAACCCGATATTTTTTTTGACAATTCATGCTCTGATATAAAAAAAAACGACTATAATGAATGCATTCCTTTTAAAACTTTCTGTCATATGAGAAGTTTATCAATTTTAATATATTTAAATATTGAAAATAAAGTAAAATAAATAATATTTTTTAAAATGGAAGAGAAAGTGCTGATTGGTTATCTTATAAAATATATGATTTAACATAACTTTATCAAATGAAAATCCATCCATTATGAGAAAATTTAAATTAAGGTTATTTGCTGGAAATTACCTACTTCTATTATCTACTCTTTCTCAAAGCCTTGTTCAGTAGGGTGTAGCTGTCAGTAGTAAAGAATAGTTTACTCCTCATTAAAGAATGTTAGCATTGAAATAATATGTACAGTAGCATAGTGTCATATGTCTGTATTTCGTTAGCTTATAATATCATTTAACTGTATTTTTCTTGGGAATATTTTTTTTAACCTGAATATTTTATTTTTGTATATATATGTTAATTTAGCGATTCTAAATCGTGCTCAGAGAAACACGAATTTTTTTTGACAGTTCATGCTCCATTCAGATTTAAAAAATGCCTATAGAGGAACTAAAGCATGTATTCATACAGTTTTTAATTAGGGAAAAGAATACATACAGAACAGGTACAAAATATTTCAAATCGTAGTAAAATGTTTAGTTTTCTATATGATGGACAGCATTAACTCTAATTTTGGCTACTTGACTTCAGTAAATATATGTATATGTTTAGAAATATAATCAAATTATCAGAACATTATATATTCGAACAATATTTATTTTAAAAATTTAAATCCCTTTTTTTGTGTAATAACTGTACCACATTATACTCTCTTTAAAGCGACTTTAGCTATAGGAATAAAATTGAAAAATACAGCAACGTTTTTATAACTGAAAAAAATATAAATTTTTTTTTTAAGCAAATTACAAGTGCAAGAATTGTTGACAACATTGTTGCAATATATTTTATTACGTATAGGAAAAAAAATATAATTACTCCTGTTAAATTAGTCTAATATATAGGTATTACACAAAACTAATTTTTTAAATAAATTTAAAAGCAAAAATAGCTGGAATTTCGAGCACAGGGCGATACTAGTAATATTAAAATTGTTAATATATTTTTTTTTTTTTTTTTTTTAGATTTAAATTAAACTTTATTCATACTAGTTGTATTAAATTATAATTCATTAACTTAAAAATAATAAATAAATGAAAATTTTAAATTTTTTATACTTATTTTCTAATTTTTTAATTGATTATTTTTATATATTCATTATTTAAAATTAAATTAATTCAATAAAATACTAATTCAAAATTACTTAAAACTAGTGAATAAGAAAATGACATTATATGCTTCAAAATAAAAGTAGTGTTTAATGCCACAACAATTTGTAAAACTTTTTTTTCCTGTTGTGGGGTGAGGAAAAAAAGTGCGAAAAAGTTAAAAAACAGAAGTAAATTATATATATAAAGTAATAGGCAAAAATGAAAAATCCTCTATAAAATGTAAAATATAACTAATATAAAAAAAGTGGTTTAAGTATTTAAATATGTACAAAAATAATTTTTTAAGTTAATGGTGATAGCAAACTCTCGATTTCGTTGTGCCCAAAACTTAGAAGCCAAATTTTTACTTTCTTACCGAACAAAATTATATTTCTAAGTAATCGTATTGATTCAGGAAGCCTATTAAACAAACGAAAAGCCACAATGTCAAAAAAGTTACGATAGCTTGTAGTACGAAAAGTTGGAACGTTAACAAAAAATCTCTGATTAGAACGCAAGGAATAAGCATTAGAGGATCTGCTGTTTAGATATCCACCTCAGATTTTTAACACTTTATAGTAATACAGCTCTCCAGCAGGAAGAATTTTCAAATACCTAAATGATTCCATACTATTAGAAAATCTATTGCGGTTACACATGTTTCTAATAATGCATTTTTGCAAAATTAGTAGCGGATTGATTTTATTTCTGTAGGTACCACCCCAACAGCTCATGCCGTACTGTAACTTAGAATGAAAAATACCATAGTAAAACATTTTAAGTACATTTAGCGAATATAATTTTTTTAGGTAATAAAAATTATTTAGCGTGCAGCGTTAATATAACTTAAGCGTAGTAGTTTGTTGTAACCAACTAAAATTTCTATCGATAAATATACCAAGATACCTAAAATTCTCAACTTTTTCAATATTAAAACAACCAGATCTACAGCAAATGGCATCATTGAAAGTAAATCCCTGCCCATTTAGGGTGAATTTATTACAATTGGTCGCATGAAAAACAAAATCTATATCAGGAGTATCCTGCTGGCTAAGGCTAAAAAACATTAGTTTCGTTTTGTTGCTAGCAACTAACCTATGTTTAGAGAACCAAGACCTAAAAACATTTAAGTCATTATTTATAACACAGACTAAATTTAATGCACTATCACAACAATATGACACACCAACATCATCAGCAAAGGCTGTGAAATTTCCCTTAAACTTTTGATAAAAAATTGAATTCATATAAATTAAGAATAGAATTGGGCCCAAAACTGATCCTTGTGGTACCCCCAGATTTAAATTTTTTGAACTACTATAACTATTGCCTATTTTGACACGCTGTGACCTGTCTCTTAAATAGGACTCAAACCAATTAAACATAAAGCCTCGAAACCCTACAGCAATCAATTTCTGCAAAAGAATAGAGTGATCTACCATATCAAACGCCTTAGTAACGTCGATAAAATTCCCAGCGCAAAATTTTTTAATATCTAAACCCTTATTAATATTAGAGCAAAAGGCCAGAAGGGCATCCTCGGTAGAACAGGCACTCCTAAACCCAAATTGTTTATTGCAAAAGAAATTTAACCTATTTAAGTAAATTAGAACTCTATGTTTAATAGCTTTTTCAAAGATTTTTGATAATGTTGATAACAATGAAATAGGTCTATAATTGTTAACGTCTGTTTGAATACCCTTTTTGAAAAGCGGAATTATGACAGCAGATTTTAGTAGACTAGGAAAAACACCAGACAATACACTGAAATTGAAAATATAAGTTAAAACATCGATAACATTGAAAGTAATACCCTTAATGAGTTTATTAGAAATTCCGTCAAAACCAACAGAATTTGAATTATCCAATGACTTAATAATATTCAAAAATTCATGCCCAGTAATACTGTCATAAAAGAAACTATCACACAAATGAATTTCGCCAGCAATACTATCATGACTATTACCAAGGCCAGAGGATAACTCAATTGCAACAGAGGAGAAATGATTATTAAACTCACATGCAATTAAAGTTTCATCAGAAATAAGTTCTTCATTTTTATTAAGTCGAATTTCATTAAAACTATTTTGAGGTGTACTTAACAAACTATTTAACAGTTTCCATTCGCTTTTTAAATCACCCTTACATTTAACAAATTCTGAACGATAAAATTCATCTCGACATTTCGATATTTCATTTTTTACGAATTTACAAAGCTTATTATAACGTATTTTCAACCTATAGTTATTTCTATGTTTATACCACATAATCCTCAATTTATTTTTTAACCGGATTTTCCTTAGAAGAACATCATTCATACACGGTTTAAGTTTTGTATTTTTCTTTCTATTCCTAATATCAGAAGTACTTAGTTCAATATATTTATTTAATTTTCTGATAAAACTACTATAAGCAGAGCAAACCTCATTATATACATCATCCCAAAATTCAAGTCTTAGTAAGTTATTCAATTTATTATAATTAACTACCTTTGTAATTGAAAATTCATTGGTCTTTCTATTTTTCTCTACATTAAAATTTTTACAACTAATTTTGATAACATCAGCCGAAGTGAAATTGCAATAAAAAACATCACACTTTATTATCTTTAACAAACACACCAACGCCACCAGCACAATACGAATCATTAGTGTTAGCATAAAATTTATAATTTGGTAAGTTATAATTACTTATCTCATTATTGAAAATCCAAAGCTCGGAAACAAAAATTAAATCCGGAATATTTTTAAAAACTTCTAAGTGGGCTACAAGCGAATCAAAATTCTGCCTCAAACTTCTAACATTTTGATGAACTAAAAATAAAGAATTATCAAAATTTGTAAATTCAAAAACACTATCGCAGTTATTATATTCAGGATCAATTATAGGGTAATCATTAAAAAGATTAAAATTTAAATTATTATTCATAAAAAAAAATAAAAATACTATAAAAGATTTAAATCATCAAAAGTTTTAATAATGAGTACCCTATCATTGTCCTGTTTATACCCGTATGACTATATAGTCCAAGGGTATAATAAATTTGCCATTACGTTTGTGACGCAGAGAAGGAGGGGGGATAGATATAGACTCAAGTGTATGGATCGGATCAGAATCTGTCCGTCTGTCCGTCCGTCCGTCCGTCCGTCCGTCATCACGCTAACTCAAAAAGTAAAGGAGCTAGGATTATGAAATTTTCACAAATTCGTTTTTATGCAAAAAACGGAATCGAGTTTTAAATTCAGCCATTTTGGTCCACGGGTTCGAGTACCTGCCATACAACTTCTAATTTTATATGAGCATTACTCTATACCTATGGAAGCTGCGTGTCTGAAATTTTGCCAAAAGCAGTTTATTATAATGGCCAAAGTTACTGCAAAATTTGGTTGGTCTACTGCAGAGGGTTCGAGTAGCTGCCATACAACTCCTTCTTTTATATGAGCTTTACACTATACCTGATGAAGCTGGGTGTCTGAAATTTTGCAAAAAATAGTTTAGTGTAATGGCCAAAGTTACTGCAAAATTTAGTTGGTCTACTGCTGAGGGTTCGAGTAGCTGCCATACAACTCCTTCTTTTATATGAGGATTACACTATACCTGATGAAGCTGGTTGTCTGAAATTTTGCCAAAAGTAGTTTAGTGTAATTGCCAAAGTTACTGCAAAATTTGGTTGCTCTACTGCTGAGGGTTCGAGTAGCTGCCATACAACTCCTTCTTTTATATGCGGATTACACTACACCAAATGAAGGTGGGTGTCTGAAATTTTGCCAAAAATAGTTTAGTGTAATGGCCAAAGTTACTTGGTCAAAATTTAGTTGGTCTACTGCAAAGGGTTCGAGTAGCTGCCTTACAACTCCTTCTTTTATATGAGCACACCTAATAAAGCTGAATGTTTGAAATTTTGCCAAAAGTAATTAACCGGATGATATAATGTATATGGTAGGGTCATGCGGGTATCCCAGAGTTGACACAGTCTACTCTACTACACTCTTCCTCGTTTTCATTTAAATTAATTTTTAAACCTTCACTAAAAATTGTATTTAAATAATTTTTAGCATTATTTTTGTTTACATCTTGTACTCCAAATATTTCTATCTCATTCATCTTATCTTTCTGCTCAAGTCAGCTGATTTTGTTTTCTAAATACGATACTTTAGTATTTAACGCTGTATTTTCTTCTTTTAATATAGAAAAAGCAGCAAGGCACTCGAAACTTATTTGTTTTAAACTTACAATTTCATTATATAAAACTTCTAGAGAAATTTGTGTTGAGTTTGAGAGACTCTCTTTTTCGAAGTTGGTATTTTGTTTTTGTGAGAAGCTCTCATTTTCGAAATTAACTATTTGACCTGTCAATTGTGTGTGTGAATGTGTATTTGAATTTTTCAAAACAATAGTGGGATTTGTGTCACTGGTATTTGTGAAACTCTCTTTTTCGAAGGTTCCTAGTTGATTCTCTATATCAAAGTTAGCTGTTTGAGTTCGATTATTCTCCGCAGAATCAGTAGAATTAGATGTATCTGTGTGTGTTAAAGATGATTTATGTGTAGTAGGAGTAATCGCTTGTGATGAAGATGATGCTTTTGAAATATTTGATACAGTAGATGTATTAGAAAATATTTTCGAATTCTTATCATTAGTTGTATTGGTTGAAAATGATGAAGGAGATGCTGCTAAATTATCTCTTTGAGAGGATAATCTACGCGATGAAATGCATACATTGCATTTAAAACCACTTTTACTTCTCTCCAATATCTCCAACTCTTTCTTTTCCAATTTGGCGCAAATTGCATGGTTAAAATTTGCACAAATTAAACATTTAATTTTTGAATCATTTCGTTCTACTTTTTTCATACAAATATTGCATTTGCCATTCATTTTTAGTAAATTTTATGCTTTATAAGTTAAAGCCAACCGTATAAAAAATTTGAACTCAAATAAATTTATATCAATTATTTAAATTTTAAAAGTCTTCAGCACTTTTTCACCCCACTGATCATATATTGGAAATTTATTTGCGAATTATTCACCTCGGTGAAATATTGGATTTTTAGCTGATCATCAACGTTTATTATATGTCATATAATTAAATGAATCCACCATTAAATAATAAAAAGTACAATAAAGTAGTTGGAAAGGATTGTGGAATAATGAAATGGAATAAATAATATATTTAGCTAATCCACAAACCCTTATATAAAAACGATTATAGCTATTGAAAATTAGCAAAGTTAGTTTAAATTGCATCATAAAAATTTTAATTTTTCTGAATTGAATTGAAAAACGAGGAAGAGTGTAGTAGAGTAGACTGTGTCAACTCTGGGATACCCGTATGACCGTTATATAAACATTATATCCTTATTATTATAAACATTAATTACTTTTGGCGAAATTTCAAACATACCAGCAATATTAGGTGAAATATAATGCTCATATAAAAGAAGGAGTTGTATGGCAGCTACTCGAACCCTCTGTAGGAGACCAACCAAATCTTGCAGTTACTTTGGCCATTACACTAAACTATTTTTGGCAAAATTTTAGACACCCAACTTCAATAGGTATAGAGTAATGCTCTTATAAAATAAGAAGTTGTATGGCAGCTACTCGAACCCCTTGCAGTAGACCAACAAAATTTTGCATTAACTTTAACCATTACGCTAAACTATTTTTGGCAAAATTTCAGACACCCAACTTCAATAGGTATAGAGAAATGCTCATATAAAATAAGAAGTTGTATGGCAGCTACTCGAACCCTTTGCAGTAGACCAACCAAATTTTGCAGTAACTTTGGCCATTACACTAAACTATTTTTGACAAAATTCCAGACACCCACCTTTAATAGGTATAGAGTAATGCTCATATAAAAGAAGGAGTTGTATGGCAGCTACTCGAACTCACTGCAACAGACCAACCAAATTTTGCAGAAACTTTAGCCATAAAACTAAACTACTTTTGCCAAAATTTCAGACACGTAGCTGTAATAGGTACAGAGAAATACTCATATAAAAAAAGAAGTTGTATGGCAGCCACCCGAACCCATGGACCAAAATGGCTGGATTTAAATAGCGATGACGGCTATTGCAAAAAAACGAATTTGCGAAAATTTCAAGATCCTAGCTCCTTTAGTTTTTGAGTTATCGTGCGGACGGACGGACAGACGGACGGACGGACGGACGGACGGACGGACGGACGGACGGACGGACATACATAGCTAAATCGATTTTTTTTTCGATTCTGATCCGATCCATACACTTGAGTCTATATCTACCCCCCCTCCTTCTCTGCGTCACAAACGTAATGGCAAATTTATTATACCCTTTGACTATATAGTCATACGGGTATAAAAAGAAATTAAATATACTTGTAATATAATTGTAAATAAAAATTATTCAAATTAATGAAGAAAATTTTAAGGGAATAAATGTTTCAATTCAGTACAAGCTGTAAGTAAATAATTTTAAATATATAATAATAAATTGTATTTTGTTTTTAAGTTTAGGATAGGATGGATTAGGATTTTTACTAAAATGAGTGTCTATAGTTTTTGTTTTGTTTTGGTTAGTATTATGCTAATTATAATAGAAGTATTAAATTGAAAAGATTGATAAGTGATTATGAGGTTAGTATTAAAACTATATAATAAAGCAAAATAATTGTTATTATTGTAATTGTTATTGTAATTATTGTTGTTGGTATCTAAAAATTGAAAATTTTATTTAGTAACTTAATGTTAATTATTAGTAAAATTAAAATTAGAAATATACGAAATATTGTAAGTTGTGCCAGATTTATTAATAAAAAAAAAATATTAAATTGAAAAGATTGATATATGATTTGAGGTTAGTATTAAAACAAAACAATATAACTAAATAATTGTTGTTATTGTGGTAGTTATTGTACTTATTATTGTTGCTACCTAAAAATTGAAGATTGTATCTGGTTAGTAAACTAATGTTGGTTATTAATAGAGTTATAAATACAAGCAATATCGTTATCATTTTCAATTCTCAAAACCTTGGATTTTTCAGCTTTCCTAAGAAAAATAGTGTTTTCTTTTATCCATTTTATCCATATGCAATGATTTGATCCATATTATCCATTTGATTTGATTGTGGCAGAGTCTTGATTGAAGACGGGTGAGATGCTGTCGAAAAAATATTTCGCTTGTATTTCTTTCATTCCCTGTCAGTCCAAGCTCATTATAGTAAAAATGTGGCATGGTCCGTTTTTAGTTCATCAATGCTAACTTTGCTGTATAGGTCATAAATTTGATTTAGTAATTTTAAATTTTTATTTTGCTGAGTGTTTTTAATATTATTTCTTGTAGGTAAAATCTCTTGAACCATCTGGATATCTTCCTTCGTGATCTATACATGGATGGGTTTGCTTATTTTTAAAATTATTCCATTGAATCCTGAAGTTTACTAGGTAACCCCGCCACTATTATGTTGTTATACCCGTATGACTATATAGTCCAAGGGTATAATAAATTTGCCATTACGTTTGTGACGCAGAGAAGGAGGGGGGGTAGATATAGACTCAAGTGTATGGATCGGATCAGAATCGAAAAATAAATCGATTTAGCTATGTATGTCCGTCCGTCTGTCCGTCCGTCCGTCCGTCATCACGATAACTCAAAAAGTAAAGGAGCTAGGATTATGAAATTTTCACAAATTCGTTTTTATGCAAAAAACGGAATCGAGTTTGAAATTCAGCCATTTTGGTCCACGAGTTCGAGTACCTGCCATACAACTTATAATTTTATATGAGCATTACTCTATACCTATGGAAGCTGCGTGTCTGAAATTTTGCCAAAAATAGTTTAGTATAATGGCCAAAGTTTCTGCAAAATTTGGTTGGTCTACTGCAGAGGGTTCGAGTAGCTGCCATACAACTCCTTCTTTTATATGAGCTTTACACTACACCTGATGAAGCTGGGTGTCTGAAATTTTGCAAAAAATAGTTTAGTGTAATGGCCAAAGTTACTGCAAAATTTAGTTGGTCTACTGCTGAGGGTTCGAGTAGCTGCCATACAACTCCTTTTTTTATATGAGGATTACACTACACCAAATGAAGCTGGGTGTCTAAAATTTTGCCAAAAATAGTTTAGTGTAATGGCCAAAGTTACTGCAAAATTTGGTTGGTCTACTGCAAAGGGTTCTAGTTGCTGCCATACAACTCCTTCTTTTATATGAGCATTACTCTACACCTAATAAAGCTGAATGTTTGAAATTTTGCCAAAAGTAATTAACCGGATGATATAATGTATATGTTACGGTCATACGGGTATCCCAGAGTTGACACAGTCTACTCTACTACACTCTTCCTCGTTTTTATTAAGCTTTTGTTGTTCTAAATCATATTGAAGTTCAATTTTATTAATTTTGTTCTCAATTGTTTTAGAGTTATTCTCGTATTGATTTATTTTTTTTTTCAACCACTCGTTCTCATTGGAAATTTGCGCATTCTGCCGCTGAAGATTATCAAATTGGTCGCTGAGAAAGCACAAAGTTTGATGTACTCTATTGACAACCGAGATCAATTGCTTTACACTATTTGCCAGTGCCTCTATCAAGCTACTATCAAAGGCCAAAAGTGATAATTTACTAAGTTCACCAGCTTGAAATCCAATTGTTTCTACTCGATTTCCAGTGACTTTAACATCACTATTATCATCACCAAGTACTATAAAAGACTAGTTGGAGTTTGATGGACAATTGGTGCATTTCCAAGGAGCCGAACCAGCTTCGACCGCTTTGAAAACTTCTTCAGCTATCGACGTTCATTTTATTTGGAAAAATTTCCGACATAAACCGCTGCATGTATGCCTTTAGTTTTCTAGTAGAAGTTTTTTTTGCATGTACTGCACTGTTTTACCATGTTTAGTTTACATTTCATAATGTATATTTATTATTCTTTTGATTTTTTTTTTTATAATATTATTTTAGTTTTTTTTTCTTTAAGATTGGACTAAGAATTCCCCTTTAGTTTGTGTGAAGCTGGTCACCTTGCTTGTGGTATCTTGTTCTATTATTTTTAGTATTAAGTATTATTTTATTTAGATAATATTTGTGTTAGTTGTGATTTATTAATTACTAGTAAAAAAGCCTGTCGGACGACAGGTATAATATTAATTTCTCTTTTTATATATATTATTTTTTCCTGCTATTGCTATTGTCTAAAGAACATTAAGTTAACATTATAATAGTTTGTTTTAGTTTTGTAAGTGATAATAAAATAGAAGTATGCATACTAAAGTGTAAAAAATTTCTTTATACGTTTTTATAAAAATTTTCTGTATCTATCTGTTAACAGATTTCTTATACGTTTTGATTTTTTTTTTTTTCTGTTCATAATTTACATTTTATCAGTTTCATTTTTTCTTTCTCCTTTGTATATAAGAATTTGTAATTAGAATTGTGTTATATTACATGTGTCAATAACACTTAACATTAACATAATTAAAGAGCAGAAGCATCTTTTATTATATTTATAAAAAATTTTCTGTATCTACCTGTTAACAGATTTCTCATACGTTTTGATTTTTTTTTTTCTGTTCATAATTTACATTTTATCAGTTTCATTTTTTCTTTCTCCTTTGTATGTAAGAATTTGTAATTAGAAGTATGTTATATTACATGTGTCAATAACACTTAACATTAACATAATTAAAGAGCAGAAGCATCTTTTATTATATTTATAAAAAATTTTCTGTATCTACCTGTTAACACATTTCTCATACGTTTTGATTTTTTTTTTTCTGTTCATAATTTACATTTTATAAGTTTCATTTTTCTTTCTTTTTGTATGTAAGTATTTGTTATTAGAAGTATGTTACATGTGTGAATAACAATTAACATTAACATATTGCAACAGTAGCAGCGTCTTTTATTATATTTATAAAAAATAAAAACTACAAATTAAAGTTAGATTAGTTCTGTAAGTGTATTTAAATAAAAGTATACATACTGAAATGTAAAAAATTTCTTTAAACGTTTTTATTATAATTTTCTGTATCTACCTGTTAACAGATTTCTTATACGTTTTGATTTTTTTTTTTCTGTTCATAATTTACATTTTATCAGTTTCATGTTTTCTTTCTCCTTTGTATGTAAGAATTTGTAATTAGAAGTATGTTACATTACATGTGTCAATAACACTTAACATTAACATAATTAAAGAGCAGAAGCATCTTTTATTATATTTATAAAAAATTTTCTGTATCTACCTGTTAACAGATTTCTTATACGTTTTGATTTTTTTGTCTTTCTTCTGTTCATATTTTACATTTATCAGTTTCATTTTTTCTTTCTCTTTTGAATGTTAGTATTTGTAAGAATAAGTATTTTACATGTGTGAATAACACTTAACATAACATAGGGCACGTTGGTCAGCAGCAGCAGCAGCAGCAGCAGTTTGTCTTTTATTATATTTATAGATTAAGTATGAAGATTATTTCAAAATTTTATTAGTATGCGTATATCTTATTTAATATTAAATTGATTTGAGTTTATATGTTGTTTGGTATTAGCAAAGACTCTTAATATACACAAAATAACACAAAAATAAAAAACGAGCAATTTTTTTATTTCTATTAAGAAAGCGAGATCAGAAACTGGTATACTAAATATCAAAGACAAATACCAAAAACGGTTATACTCTTATAAAAACTCTTATACTAATTCAAAAATTTATTATACAACTTCAGTAATACCAGAATACAAAGTTATTATATATATATTCACTTATATATATTATATATTATGTGCGTGCATATGTGTTTATGTTAAAAACTTTGCTAGTAGTATGTATGAATTTTGTATAGTTTTTGAAGCATTTATCACAGTTTGTGGACAGGCTGTTTGCGGGAACGAAGAAATTGTATATGCATGTGTGCATTGTGTCTATTATCTATGTATGAATTATTATCAAAGCTATTAAACTAAAAAAAGGCTGTTAAAAATATTTTTTTTTAAGTTCAAATAAAATTGAATGAACAAGTGCCATATTTATAAAAAAAAAGCGCAAATTTAAAATTGAGGTTTATTAATTTACGTAAGTACGTACTTATTGAAAATAAAATATATTTTTAAAATTTGTATTTTTCTAAATAATAAAAGAAATGGCAAATTCAAAAGAAAAATTAGTTGATTCTAGCTTTCGTGCGAATTTGATTTGTAGGGCTAAAAAATGTGAAGGGAAAATTAATGCGGATATACATCTTTATAATTTTCCAACCAACAAAAATTTGTTTGATAAATGGTGTCACAATTTACAAATTAACTTAAATTTTAGTAAAGTAAACAAAATTTGTACATGTCATTTTGATAAAAATTTTGTTGGAAAGAAAAAGCTTTTAAAAGGCGCTATTCCGACATATTTTTTAGGCCACAAAGAAAATATAGATTTGTTTTTACCAATAAATTCGGAAGATAGGGTTAAAAGAACCATTAGAAAAAAATGTAGTGTTCCTTTTTGTCAAAAGTCTGGAGGTAGTAATCGTTTATTTAACGTTCCTCTTGATAATGAAATTAGAAAAAAGTGGTTAGATATTTTAAATTTAAACAATAATTCTTCAAAGCATTTATACGTTTGTGAAAATCACTTTCAAACACAAAATATTGGGAAAAGAAAACTTCGAACAAATATTTTTCCAACAAAAAATTTAAATTTACAACCTACTTTTTTGAATTTTGTAAAATATTATTGTCAAGAAAACATAGTTATAATCAGCAGCAAAAAATTTTATCGCAAAATATCAATTTCAGATCTTCATAATTTTATTAATTTTTAAGAGATGATTTAAAATTACATTTGCCAAGCCAATCTTCAATTTATAATTGGTGTCCAATAAAAAATCTTCAGCCTGGATTTAATGAATGTCTCTTGAATAACTTAAAAAATCTTGTTAATAAAATGGATACTCAATCAAAACAAGTTGTTTTGTTTATAGATGAAATACATATTCGAAGAGATTTGGCATATAATTTATCAAGAGATCTTATTGATGGACTTACGGATTTAGGTGAAACTAAAAGAGAAAGTTCTTTTGCAAACCAAATATGTGTGATAATGCTGCGGGGTCTGTTTTCTAATTGGAAATATGTCTTAAGTTATTTTGTAACACAAAAAGGCCTCTCCGCAGAAAAACTAAAGGATATTATAGAAGAAAATTTGCAGAAATGTTTTGAAATGGATTTAAAAGTAAGATGTATTGTTTGTGATCAAGGCCTAATAACAGAAAGTATTATAAATTACTGGGTATTACAGAAGATAAGCCGCACATGTCATTCAATGGAAATAAAATATTTTGTGTATTTGATACACCTCATCTAATAAAGTCCATGAGAAACACTCTTTTGGCATGCGACATTACATCAGAAGATGGTATTATAAGTTGGGAAGTCATTTCAGAAGTATACAAATTAGATGAAAAAAATAAATCAATTAAAATGTGCCCAAAGCTAACGAAAAGACATATGGATCCATCACCTTTTGGCAAAATGAACGTACCTTTGGCAGTTCAAACTTTAAGCAGGAGTGTAGGTGCTGCAATCGAGACTTGTTTGGTTAATAATTTATTTTCAGCGAAAGCTAAAGCAAATGCAAAGGCTACGAGCAACTTTGTTTATATAATAAATAACACTTTTGATATTTTAAATTCTAGAAATTTGAGAGAAAAACACTCTTTCAAACAGCCTTTGAAAAAAGATGATGCAAAAACTCAATATCTTAATAATGTAATAATATATTTAAAATCATTGAAGCTTCCTTCCGGAAAAAAGAATTTTTGCATTTCAGGATTGGTTCTTACAATAAATGGTATACAAGGTTTATGCGAGGAACTTTTTTCTTGTAAACTTCTAACTACGAATTTTCTACTGACGTCAAGAATAAATCAGGACCCACTTGAAAATATGTTTGCAAGAGTACTTTCAAAAGGTGGAAATAATAGAAACCCTTCTGTGTCCGAATTCAATTGGATTATTGCACGAATAATGTCAATGCGTATAGTGACATTTATGCATAGTAACAAAAATTGTGAAAACGATACAGATATTATGCTAGATTGGGAATTTGCACTTGATAATCATATTGACATTGATTCTAATGATCAGGAAAAGGAAATATCAGTAGAAGTTGAGGAATCTCTAAAACAATTCATTAATGACGAAAATGACACCAACGACATAAATACATTAGAAGCTGATCCAGCAAAACGATATTTTTTCGGTTATGGAATTTTTAAAATATTGTCCAAAAAAATTAATTGTTCCAAATGTTCCGAATTAATGATCAAAGCTGATTCTTCCTTAAATTTAGCATCCGAACAGTTATTAAAATTCAAAAACTTTGACTCAACAACAGAGAAGGTTTTTCTTAAAGAACCTACTGATGAATTTTTTAAAATTTGCAATTTACATTATAATATATTTAAACATTTTTTTGATAATTATTTACATTTCAATAATTTAAAGAAACAAATAATCGACTCATGTATTTCTAAAACAAATGAACTTTATCCCTACTGGTTTCAAACAGAAGACGAATGTTTTAATCATCGAAAAATTTTTTTAGATTTCCTTATTTTAGTTTTAATAAGAAAAAACTGCTGCTGGGTAACAAAAAACTCAACTCAACTGTTAAGCAGAAGTTCTACAACACATCCCCGTTTAATAATTCTACAACAATAAAATATTAGATGGGTCTTTGAACTTTTTCCGAAAGTTTTTCCTTTTAAACTTTTTCTTGCATGTTTGCTAAATTTTTTATCAACATTTAGTAATTCTAGGACTTGCTTCTACCTTGTCCATTTGAAATTATTTTATTTCTTGTTTGTTTGTCTGTTCGCTTGTTTATATTTGCCACATTTTTGGACAATTAAAGGACATTTTTTTTTCTTTTGGTAAAAATAAGGTAAGGTCAGAAACAGTATAAAAATATTATAAATTTTAAGACATTTTGATATTATTTTGAAAATATTGTTTTGCACATACATATATGTACTTTAATTAAATTTTATTTTGTATAATTTATAGAATTATATTTTTTCATTTATGAATTTTAATTAGGTAGGTACATATTTCTATTTTAATAAATAAAAAAGGGTTTTTTATGTCAATTGGAAAATTAGTTTTATATTTTAGTACGAATACTGTAATTAAAAATTTTCCAGTTGGCTTTTTCCCTTGTGAAATTAACTTTATTCTTAGCTTTTTTTATTTTTTCATATTAATACCTACATATTTCTAGCTTTAATATTTTATGTATAACATATACTTAAAAATATAAAATATCTATTGCACACTTTAAATTTTTCTTTATAAAAATTTTCAATTCAATAAATCAATACCACCCGCCCGCCACCCGTAAAGAAAAATAAAAAAAATTTTAAAATTTTCTAATTAATTTTCTTACTTATAATACAAAAGCTGAGCAAACAGAGAGTCTGGCAAAAGTGTAATGAATAAACCAAGATGATATTAAAAAAATTTTAACAAAAGAGATAATTTTGATAAAGTAAACATTCAACATAAAGAATTAAGTATTTCAACAATTTCAAAAAAATGAATTGATGAATAACCAATGTACTACTGCCAAGTACCTACTACTAATAATAAATCTATAAATCTTATAATCTTATTATTCTAAATAAAGTAATCATATTGTAGCAAAAAAATATTGAAAATTAAGAAAGTTAAATTTAATTAAAATTATTCAATTTTATTTGAACTTAAAAAAAAATATTTTTAACAGCCTTTTTTAGTTTTTTAGTTTAATAGCTTTGATAATAATTCATACAAAGATAATAGACACAATGCACACATGCATATACAATTTCTTCGTTCCCGCAAACAGCCTGTCCACAAACTGTGATAAATGCTTCAAAAACTATACAAAATTCATACATACTACTAGCAAAGTTTTTAACATAAACACGTATGCACGCACATAATATCTATATATATAAAAGGGAAAGTTTGTTTATTTGTTTGTTTGTTTGTTTGTTTGTTTGTTTGTATGTTTGTTTGTTTGTAGCGAATAGACTCCTAAACTGCCCAGCCGATTTTCATGAAAATTTGTATATAGAGGTTTTTGGGTACGGAAAGAAATCGTGGCCCAAAAATTTTGTCCTAACGGACCGCCAAGTTGGGGCTGTGGTGCAAGTATTTAAACTTCTTTGTTCTAAAATGAAAACGGTTTGACCGATTGACTTCAAATTTTGCATACGTGATGCTCTATGAGAATTGAGTTGACCCTATTAACAGTTTTGGAATTTGTTAACCCACGTCGGGCCGACGGGTGGTCAAAAAAAATTTTGGGTCCAAATTTTGTCCGATTTTACAAAATTCTGCTTTGGCTAAAAAGAAAGCCCCAAAAAAAATTTTGTTGAGTTCCATTAACCCATTGCAGCCCAACAGCTTTTTATAGGTTTTTTCAATACTTTACTCTAAATTCAAAACGGTTTGACCAATTGACTTCAAATTTTGTATACGTGATGCTCCTTGAGAATTGAGTTGACAGTATTAACAGTTTTGGAATTTGTTAACCCATGTCGGGCCGACGGGTGGTCAAAAAAAATTTTGGGTCCAAATTTTGTCCGATTTTATGAAATTCTGCTTTGGCTAAAAAGAAAACCCCAAAAAAAAATTTTATTGAGTTGCATTAACCCATTGCGGCCCAACAGCTTTTTATAAGTTTTTTCAATACTTAACTCTAAATTAGAAACGGTTTGACCGATTTTCTTCATATTTTGTATACGTGCTCCCCTATGAGAATTGAGTTGACACTATTAACAGTTTTGGAATTTGTTAACCCATGTCGGGCCGACGAGTGGTCAAAAAAAATTTTGGGTCCAAATTTTGTCCGATTTTACGAAATTCTGCTTTGGCTAAAAAGAAAACTCCAAAAAAAATTTTGTTGAGTTCCATTAACCCATTGCGGCCCAACAGCTTTTTATAGGTTTTTTCAATACTTTACTCTAAATTCGAAATGGTTTGGCCAATTGACATCAAATTTGGTATAAGTGATGCTCCTTGAGAATTGAGTTGACAGTATTACGGGTTTGGAATTTGTTAACCCATGTCGGGCCGACGGGTGGTCAAAAAAAATTTTGGGTCCAAATTTTATATGTGTCAAGCAACTTGAAAATGGAGTTGAGTCTGTTAACAGTGGGTTCTACGTTTGGTCAAAAAAAATTTTTGGAAGTAAATTACGTAAAATTTTGGAAAATAGTTTGTACTGCTTTGAATTACAGAAAGTTTCAAAAATTACTAGAATAATCCTAGAAAAATCGTTTTAAAAAGATTGCTTTTATACATTTTTAAATTTACGTGTGTAAACCGTGGGTAATTTTTGTGTTAACTTTTTGCAGTAACATCAAATTCAATCAAACCTCCATTGAAAGGCGCAGCAACGCGCACCGGGTATTAGCTAGTATAATTATATAAGTGAATATAATCATATATACTTATATAATAACTTTGTATTCTGGTATTACTGAAGTTGTATAATAAATTTTTGAATTAGTATAAGAGTTTTTATAAGAGTATAACCGGTTTTGGTATTTGTCTTTGATATTTAGTATACCAGTTTCTGATCTCGCTTTCTTAATAGAAATAAAAAAATTGCTCGTTTTTAATTTTTGTGTTATTTTGTGTATATTAAGAGTCTTTGGTATTAGCTTAAAATGTAATTATCTAGTTAGATGTATCAAATACTGAATTTATGCTGACTGGTATTTGTAGTAGAAAATTTAATATTGTTTATTATGAATTATTATTAATTGTTAGTTAAGTATATATTTTAATATAATATTTAATATAATATTTATTGTAGGTATTAAATTAGCTTTATAAGCGTTTTATTAATTTTGAGTTCAGATTAATTGGTATTGATTGAATACTATAATTTATTAGTTATTTTACTAAGTATTAGATAAGTATTTTTATTTTTATATTTTATTTTAGATTGCTCTTAAATAATTGTAAACAAATATTTGTTATCGTAAAATTTGATTTAAATTAGTATTAGTTGTTAGTTAAGTATTTATACTTTTATAATTCACTTTTTATTAGGATTAAGTAATTCTTTTTTTTTTTATTTTGATTTTCAATTAATTGGTATTGATTGTATATTATAAATTTGTGTTAGTTATTCAACAGTTAGTTATTATTTGGTAATAACTCAATTTTATTTTATAGTTTGTATTTTTTTTATTTTATATTTTATATTTTTTATTTTTTTGGTTAATATCTTAAATTTTCTCCTTAAACACTTCCGAACTCGGTGAATTTTTTAAGATAATGGACTCTTTCAGCTATTCTCAACATAGTAATCAACATTAAAAAAGTAGCTCTTTCATTCGAACACCATCAGAAATAGTAAGAAAAAAAGCTTGCGTAAATGTTAGAAATAATGATGATGTTTGTTTTTCTTGGGCTGTTTTTTCTGCGCAATTTCCTACTGAGATAAATTCAAATAGATTTCTAAGTTATCCAGATTATACTGATGTATTGTACTTGAATGACATAAAGTTTCAAATGCAAATGAATAAAGTTGGAATTTTTAAGGAAAACAACAATGTATCAATTAATGTGTTTACTCATACTCAAATGGAGAGGAATAAAAGCTAAGAAATATTTCCATCAAGACTCTCAAAAGTGGTAGAGAAAGGTATATCAATAATTTTAACCTAAACTAAGTTTAAAACTACAAATATTTTTTTAAATTTTAGATAAGCAACATATCAATTTATTGTTATTTGAAGAAGTAACTGATATTGATGATGGTGATGCAATTGTAATCAGACAACATTATGTCTGGATAAACAACTTGTCAAGGCTAGTTTCATCAAATACAAGTATATCTAATCATAATCATCTAATCTAATCATAAACAACTTGTCAAGGCTAGTTTCATCAAATACAAGTATATCTAATCATAATCATTATACATATTTGCAACCGCTGCTTGCACTATTTTCACATCGAGGAAAAACTAGAAATTCATCACGAAGTTTGTTTCAATCAAAATAATTGTCAGATAAGATTACCAACTTTAGAAAATAATACTTTTAGTTTTAAGAATTTTAAAAATAAACTAATGGTTTCAATTGTAATATATGCAGTTATTGAATGCATTTTAAAAGATACCGATCAGAAACATATCAGAAACATATTTCACGCTCAATTAGGTATTACATAAAATCTTCATATAATTCTGATTTTGAAGCTTATGCATCTTATCGTGGTAAAGATTGTATTAATTAGTTTATGACTGAATTAATGTATTAAGATTCATTTTAAATGATGAATTGTCTCAAACTAAACAAATGATAATTTCAAATGAGGACAAATTAAATTTTAGATTAGCCGAAAAATGTTTTATTTGTCAAAAACAATTTACTTCTACTTGTAAAAAAGTACAAGATCATTGCCATTTAACGGGTAAATTTCGTGGAGCTGCACATAACAGCTGTAATTTAAATTTTCAAGATGACTTAACTATACCAATCATTTTTCATACCTTAAGCTTGTATGATGCGCATTTTATTATAAACGATATTAATAAAATAGGTGAAGGTAATGTGGATGTTTCATTTACAAAAAATATTGATAACTGTAAAATTTAATTTAAATTTAGGCATTCATTTAGATTCTTGCCTGCTAGTTTAGATTCAATTTCCTCGTTATTAAACGAATATACAATATTAGAATCAGAATTTTTTAAATTTGGTATCTAATCAAATTAATTAATTAATTAAAAAGAAAAGGTGTGTATCCATATGAATATTTTAATAGTTTTGAAAAGTTTAAGGAAAAAACTCTTCTAAATCATGCTAAAAAAGTGTGTAATGAGTTACATATTAAGAACTTAGGTGAATATTCTGATTTATATTTAAAACAGATGTTTTGTTGTTGGCTGATGTTTTTGAAAAGTTTCGGGTTATTTCTTTAAAAACACAAAAATTAGATTCAGCTGATTTCTATACACTTCACTTGGTTATACATGGGTTTTACTATTATATTAAACGAGGAAGATTATAGTTGCCCTTGTCAACTTTTAGATATCCGTGCATACCCACTAACCGTTATTTATTTCCCCTATGCTATTATAAATATTACAAAAAAAATATAAGAAAATAAAATAGTTAATAAAAAATTTAACTTATTATCACATAATTTTTGATTAACTTATTATCCCATAAAAAAAAAAAAAAATAGCCCACCCTAAAAGTTGGTCCAAGTGATGTCCAACTTTAGCAACTAACTTGCCCTATTACTTTATCTGCCCAGTTTTGATTTTAGCCTCGTAGATTCATTAGATTCACAGTTATCGAATTGACAACTTTGTATGGTAGCTGCCCGAAAACGGGGCCGTAACATTTTGAAACTTCATATAAGTGCTCGATTCATTATATAACTAACAGTGTGTAATTTTTATCTTCGTAGAATAATTAGTTTTCAAGAAATTCATATTGGTGCAAAGAAGTTGTATAGTAGCCCCCCGAAAATGGGGCGGTAACATTTTGAAACTTCATATAAGAGCTTGATTCATTATATAACTAACAGTGTGTAATTTTCATTCTCGTAGTATAATCATTTTCCAAGAAATTCATATTGGTGCAAAGAAGTTGTGTGGCAGCTCCCCAAAATCTTGATCTGGTCTATAGCGAACCTCAAAAATGTCCAAAAAATATTTTGTGTGAATTTCAAAACTCTTGCTCTAATTTTTCAATTCTATCTCTTATACATAATTAATTTTTAATTCACGAATATAATATTAAACTTAAGCAAAATCAACTTCATAACAACTTCATATGATCATATTCATATAATGATCATCATGATAGATAATAATCATCATGTTCATAATGGTTATATCTATCAATATTAATATATACAAAGCATGCAAAATATTACACATATGCATATTATTTATGAAGCCACTTAAAAAAAATCTTTGTGTTCTTTTTTACTTATCTTAAATAAACTACGCATCATTTAAATCATATGAAATCGTAACTCGAAATCGTTATCTACAAAAAAAAACAAAATTCATATAATTTCATGTTAAATACAAGATGCATAGCAAAATTTCAAATTTTTATATGAAAATATTGGAGTTAAAAAAGTTAGTTGTTCGAGAAGTACCCAAAGTTTTGGTCCGATCTTAACCAAAAAAAAATAGGGAACCTAGAAATTTATTGAAAAATATTTTGTGAAAATTTCAAAACTGTAGCTCTTTTAGTTTTTGAGTTATCGTGCTGACACACGGACGGACGGTCGGACGGACAGACACACATAGCTAGATCGACTCATTTTTCGATTCTGAGCCGATACGTACCCTTGACACTATATCTAGCTCGTCTAGATCGATGCGTTACAAACGGAGAAGAAATTTTAATATACAATCTTTTTAAAAAGATTTTTATAGGATTATTCTAGCAATTTTTGAAACTTCTGAAATTCAAAACAGTACAAACTACTTTCCAAAATTTGACTTTATTTACTTCCAAAAAATTTTTGCCAAATCGTAGTTAACAAAACTCAACTCCATTTTCAAGTTGTTTCACACATTAAAAATTTGAGGCCAACCGGTCAAATCGTTTCTAATTTAGAGTTAAGTAACGCAAAAATCTATAAAGAGCCACTGTGCCCCAATGGGTTAACGGAACTACACTTTCTCTTTGGGCAAAGCACTATTGCGCAAAAATGGACGTAATTGGCTTCCAAATCTTTTTTTTGTCAATCGTCGGGCCGGCATGAGTTAACCAATTGCAAGTCTGTTAAAAGAGTTAATTTCATTCTCAAAACGGAACACATATACAAAATTTTAAGAAAATCGGTTAAACCGTTTCTAATTTAGAGTAACCAAACTAAATGGTTTAGAGAGTAACCAGTTTTGGTTACTAAATTTGGTAATTTAGTAACCAAAAAATTTATAAAAAGCTGTTGGGCCGCAATGGGTTAATGGAACTCAACAAATTTTTTTTGAGGTTTTGTTTTTAGCCAAAGCAGAATTTCGTAAAATCGGACAAAATTTGGACCCAAAATTTTTTTTAACCACCCACAAATTTCAAAATTGTTAATATTGTCAACTCAATCTAACAGCTGGGTGGCACAGTGGTTAAGTGCCGACCTTTCATGCAGAAGGGCCCGGGTTCGAATTCTAGTGAAAGTGAAAAAACTTTTCTGGTTTTCGACTCGACTCAGCTACCATTCGCCATTGGGTTCAAATTAATGGCATAATCAATAATTAATAATTATAAATCTTTAATAAAAAAATACTTTAATATAAAAATATAAACAAATGCAAAATATAAACAAATAATTTAATTTAATAATATAACTCGCAGATATAGAATACCATATAAGTAAAATATAAAATATTACAATATAAACAAAAAATAGAATTGTAAATATTGAAAATCTAAGACGTTTCTACATGTTATAAGGCGTAGTACTATCTCATGTTTAAATTGTATGTGGAATTCATTTGATCAGTTCTAATATATGAATATATCTCCCCTGTTCCGACATGCACATATATAGTCAGGCTGTTTAGCCTATCACAGTGAACAGTTAGCACGTAGAGGTGCGGGCAAAAAAAAAAAAAAAAAAAAATAATTGTGTAAAAAACTTTAATTAAAACTAAAAAGTATAAAATAAAATAAAATAAAAAAAAATATTTTTTTCAATATATCATAATATTTAATCGGCTTATTTTTTCCCATACAAATATAAACATCCTGTTTCCCAAGACCAATTTTAATGAAACAACAACTAAAAGAAAGATTTTTTTTGTTTTCATAGGACAATGATATTTTTTTTAGGAATATTGCGTTTTTTCAGGTGAAAGCCTGTCTTTAATTTAACGTAATTTTGAATTTAACGGTCACGCGGTTAAAAATTGAGGCTTATGACTCTAATATTATGCGCCGACTTTCTGTGTAAATGTAATTCATTTTCGGTTGTAACTCGCAGATAAATCTAAATCAAAAGATTATAGGCGCCGACTTATGTATATCTTTGTATATTTCTTTTTTTTTGTTTAGTTCAAATATTCAATGAACAAGGAGATTTAAATTTTTTTAAAATTTTTTTTTTGTTTGTGTTTTTTCTTTATCTTAAAAAGTGAAAATAAAAATTAGTTCTGTTCGAAATTAAAGCAATACATTTGGTTTATACAGTAGTTTTCATTTATAACGAACTCGGTTCAATTTTAATTATAATAAACTTTACACTTTTTGCCAAAGAATTAAATTTTACTTAAATATGGAAGTTTTTTATTACATTGATATTTCTTTTATTTAAAATTATTATATCTAATTATGATGCTTGGCGATTAAGTGTTTCTCATTTACTTTTGAATATAAAAAAAAAATCACAATAACGCATCAAAAATACAAAAAAAAAATTCAAAAGAAGAAAAAGCACTATACATAGGCTTGACACATCAAATAAATGACTTTGAGGCTGACACATCAAATAAAATTCTAGCAAATGAGTTCGAAGTGTCCATTCTAGAATCAGCACATTCTACAATGTTCAAGTCTTATACTAATTTTTCAAAATTCACAGCATTCTTTTAAACCGACATTTGTTTATTACGACAAATATTTTCCGTGTACCATCATGGTCGTTATAACCGAAAAGTACTGTATTTTGTTTTTGTTTGCAATTTATTATAATACAGTTATAAAAAAAAAAAAAATTTTGTAAATAGTAAATTGTTGTTGATTTTTGTTAAGTTTTTTGTAAAATTAAAAACCGATTTCTGAAATATGCAGAAACTTAAAAAAAAATAATATTTCTTAAGAAAAATGATTTGTTTCTTATGGATCACCCAAAATCGGCATGTACGGCATTCAGTTTCTGTCAAAAAATTTTGAAATAATTTGTTATGTAAAAAAATTTACATGAAAGCATACGCAACGTACTGTACCTCGGAGTTTTAAAATTTAAAAATTGACAAACTCTATAAAAATATTGCAATTGTTTTTTCTTATGTTGCTACGATTAAATTTTAAAAATAAAATATTTTAAAATAATATTTTTTTTAAATAATTTTGTTTAAAACATACATATATTCAAATAAATTGAAAATACCTACAGCTACAATATGTTTGCAAAACTAAAAAAATTATCTTTCTCAAAAAAAGTTATTTGTTCCTTAGGTCCCAACTTAAATAGAAGCGTACAGCGTATAATTTCTGTCAAAAAATTGAGAAATAAGTAGGTAAGTACATAAATTTACATGAGAGCAGCCAAAATAAGCGTAACGCGATGTACTGTATCTCGATTTTTAAAATTTACAAATTGTATAAAAATATTATTATAGGTTTTTCTTATATTTCTAATATTATGTTTTAAAAATTAATATTTATTAAAAATAATTTTTATTAAAAAATATCTTATATTCAAAATAAAATTTATATTCAAATTATGAAATTAAAAATATTTTTTGTAGGTACTAAATTAAATCATTTAAATAAATATTTTTTGATAAATTAAATACTTTACGCGCGTATCGATTTACCGATAATGGATATGTAGACATACGTATTGACGTACTGCCGTATAAAAATTGTACGTCGTATGTTTTGATTTCATTCTAATAATTAAAAAGTTTATTTCACATTTTCAACATCGAATAATGTTTTTTTTATAATAAAAAAACTATTTTTAGTTTTACTTTGACAAAACGAAAGAATTTTATACATCAAAAAGTGTACATGAAGATTAGATAGGCGTAGTTTGTAAATGGAACGATAATTTTTGTTTCATGAGTACATAATTGTCAGATTAATCGTCATATATACATTTGACATTTTAAAACTACCTCTCATTTGAGAAGTTAATTATATTTAATAATATTTAAATATTAATAAAGTGAAAAAATTAAGGTTTATAGCTGATATAAATATAAAAAATATTTTTTAAAATGGAAGGGGGTAAGAGCTTATTAGTTATCAAATAAGAAATATGATTTAACATAACCTATTCAAGAGAATTTTAATTAAAGCCATCTGCCGGAAAATATTTATCTACTCTGTCATATACTCTTTTACAAGAGCTGGAGTAGCTGGCAATAGTTGAGAGTAGGAAAGAGTTTCTTCCTCATATTTATTTGTTTTAAGAAACTTATGAGTTATGAGAAATATATTTTTGTCAATAAAAAACTTGGAAAATTTAAATAAATAAACTAGACAAAAAGGTATAAAGTAAACTAAAGAATTCAGAATCATTTTTCGCATGCTTTTCAGAATTTTAGACAGGCATACATTTGTAGTAAAAATTTACCTATGTAGCTATTAAATTTAAAAATGGAATAAGGGTAGGAACAATTTATTCTTTGATTTATTGAAAAACTTTTTTTTTATGCCATAAATCTTAAAATTGAGTTTTAAAAAAAGAGTTTGGTCAACTTGAGTATTGTTATGTGCTTTTGGTAGCTTCAATATAATATAATACTAAATACTAAATTTATAAAATATGATATGTTAAATATTGTTGTACATATTATGTATTCATAGAGTTTTTTAATTAGGATACAGAATACGTACAACATAGTTCAAATCGTACTAAAATGTTTAGAAAACAGTACAGTTTGCTATATGAAGGACAGCATTAACTCGAATTTTGGGTTCTTGACTTCAATAAATATATGTATATGTTTAGAAACATGTATTTAATAGAATAATATTTATATGTATTTAGAATTTTAATTTAATTTAACTGTACCAATTTATCCTCTCTTTAAAGCGGCTTAAGCTATAGAAATAAAACTAAAAAATCGGTACTTAACAACGTTTTAATAATTAAGAAAAATTATAAATTTTTTTTAAGCAAATTTCAAGCGCAAGAATTGTTGACAACACTGTTGGCATAATTTTTATTATGTATAGTCTAATATAATTTACACAAAACGAATTTTATATGTTAACTTAAAAGCAAAAATAGCTCGAATTTCGAGCACAGGGCGATACTAGTACTTTTATTAAAGTAGTACTAGCCCCCTAAAATGTACAAAATAAAAAATTTAAGGTAGATCTTGGGAATTTGTTACTGTGTTAATATAAAAATAAATTGCTGGTATAAGAAACAGTTCTTTTAATGTTTGAAAACTTTTAAGCTTAAAATTTTTAATAACCAAAAATTGATGGCAGATCTTTTGCATTTAAAAGTGTTTTAATATAAAATATAGAAGTAAATTGCTGGATTAATTTTAAGAAAAAGAAGAACTATCTTTCATTTCTATCTTTCGAACTCGACCAGAACCAATCCGCATAGAGTTTAAATTTCATCAAAATAGCGGCATTATTTTTTGAGTTATACTGCTTTTAAGATATATGTTCGTTAGCCCTTGAATTTTTCAAAGGTTCCAAAATCCGAAACCATGGTACGATTTCGCCTATATGCAGTCCGCGCTGTACTTTAAATACTAGTTAACCCTTGTACACAAGTGCAACGTTCTATATTAATTTTATGTTACTATTTTTAGTAATTTCGATTATAAACTTTTAAACCTTGGGAGGTCTAAGAGGGGTACTGAACCAGCATTGCAATAGATCCCAAATTAGGGGGACACACAAGAAATAGTAAAACAACCTTGTGCCAAATTTGAAGCTTCCATATTTTTTGAAGTTGCTATCTTTATTAATTTTAAAGATATGCTTTAAGGTCTTCAGAAATGTGTGGCTCAAGGACACTAAGGAAATAGGAAGGGACATCCTGATACCAAATTTGGAGGTTTTATCTTCATTGGTTTCGGAGTTATGCTCGTTTGGCCTAAATTCGATCAAAAAGTTCTAGGTTCTGAACCAATGGTCCAATCTCGACCGTACGCAATCCCCGCCATAGTCTCATTACTAGTAACCTACAGCACAAATTTGATGAAGATAGCGTCATTAGTTGTTGAGTTATTATGATTTTTTATATATGTTCGTTAGCCCTTGGACCGATTAAAAGGTCCAGAATTCGAACCCATGGATCGATTTCGCCCATTTGCAATCCCCGGCGTAGTTTAAGTCCTAGTAAGCTACAGTTAGAGCTTCATCAAGATAGCTCCATTATTTTTTGAGTTATCGGGCCTACGGACGGACAGACATGGCTATATCGACTCAGGAGGTCACACTGATCACAAATCTATATACTTTTCCATATCTAGCTCGCTTTCTTTTAGGTGGTTACAAACACCATACCAAATTAATATACCCCTTTACCTATTCTATAGGTGTAGCGTATAACAAGTTTTTTTGTATCTCGATATAGATGACACTGAATTTTAAGATACTTATTAATAAAAATACTTTCATAATTACATCTTACAGTGAGTTGTTGATTCTTACCCACATTCAATACAAAATGTCCCACATTCAATATAAAATATATGTTCACTATTTATTATTCCGCCAATATTACGTTCTTTTATAACTAATTCTTGTCTAAAATTCTCAATTGCATCATTAATAAATGCATATTGCGGCACTGAATCAGCTCTATCTCCCAAAAATATATTATCTGATTTTGAAGTAGTAGTGATTGCATGTCTTAACAACTGGACTGACAAACACTCTTATTATTTGGAAGTAATATATTAAAGTATGTGCTCCCAAAAGCTGATTGATCCTATCTAATATTAGCCGTTGGAGCTGAATTTGTTTGAATAGTTAACAAGCAGAATAAGAAAAATATGGATGATTTCATAATTAATGAAATAGAAATAGCTATGTTGTATTGTCTTTAAAGGTTAACACAGTAATGATTTGTTAGTAATTTAAAATATGTTTTTATACTTTTTATTTTCTAGAAAGTTATTTATTATGCACAAACTTTACTTGACTTGTAATAAAACACACATTCATAAAGAGCGGTAAAATTTGTCTCTTCGATCTGAATAAGCTTCCATATAATCTAAATATTCATCTTTTGAACTTTCAAGTAATTTTCTAAAATTAGTTTACACGTCACCAATTTTTGATTTTTTAATTTTTTCATTGTATGTATTTTCTATTGGTGCTATAAATACAATTCCTTCATCGATTCATTTCCTTATCATCGACTTTTTGAATTCAATCTGATTTTCTTCATATTCATTTCTTGTCAGTGGTAATGAATCAATGTTCAGTAATTTCCTTATTCTTACTAGCTGGCAGATTATTTGAAATATTCTTGTCAATCATCTCCCAAACATTTTCTTCAGAAAATGGGCAATCAGCATTAAAATGATTAGGTGCTTGCTTTTTTTATTTATTAAACCTCTTATTTTACCAATAATGGATATATCACCTCCATATTCTTCTATATTTTTAGATGTTTCCAATTCAAAGGAGATAAACCAAATTTGTTAGTAAATAATGCACCATTTCTAATTTTAAATAAACCTATTTTTACACCACCTTCTGGAGTTATATATATCTCCAAAAAATCATGAAATATTCTCTAATTAATTATTTTAATTGAAGCCCATTTATAATATTAATACCCATGTAAAATATTATCAGCCCAAAACATTATGGTCACTTACTTACACTTACTGTTACTTACTAAGCTTGTCGTGTTATAATGCTTTTCAATATGATTAGCTTTTTAAACAAAAGTTTTTTTTTAAATATTTATTTATTATAAGCACCCAACAAATTGTTCCATTTCAAACAATAATGATTTACATTTTTCATGTTACCAGTACAATATGGAATACAACAACAACACCATAATCCTATCAAACACATTAATAGAGCTACAATATGAATTTTGTTAGCATATTCATATTCAACTCTCGTTACATTTGTTTCACCACAATTGAAACATATTTCAACTTGGGGATCAGGTCTAAATGATGTTTTAAATGCTTGTCGTACAAATTCTGTTGAACCAATACGTCCTTGGTTTGTGTGTGACGATGATGAATCCATGAACGTTTTTGATTAACTAACTTCTTTAGAAAAAATTAAAAAAATCTTTTCTGGATAAGAGAATAGAATTGGGATCGAACCTTATACTAATAAACTTACCTAATAGATTTCATCTGCGCAATAGCACTCCTACCCACAGAAGATTTAGTTAACTCTTGCTATTTTTATATATTATTTCTAAATTAGGTATTTAAATAGTTTTAACCAAACAATGGAGTTCGCAAGAAAAATTCACAGGCTTAACAAATTTCTTTATAAAATAAAATAAATTTGGTTACACAAAATTCAACCAAATTTTTTAAAATATCTTTATTACGATTAGCTAAAATCAAAAAAAAAATTTAAAGAAAATAATAATAAATATAGGAAAACGTTAAAAAATAAATAAAACACTTTGTAATACTAATATATTTTGTCTTTGGGGCCTCGGTAGTGTAGTGGGTAAGCATTTGGCTTATTAACCGAGGGGGTCCGGGTTCGATTCCCGGTCAGGTCATACAATATTTAATTAAAAAAAAAAAATTATTGAAAAATAATTTTTCTTTACGAATCCCCATGGTGACTAAATATAATATAAATATACAAATATATAATATAAACAAAATAAATAATATAGTAGTTATAAATAAATAGAAAGTATTTAATTTAAGAAGCCCAAATGCCAAATAGGCAAAGGACTATAATAATATCAGGCAATATTTACCATTGTCATGGTACTAATTATAAATAAATAAATAAATATTTTGTTTTTTTTCTTTTTAAATGAACAATAGCTTAATCCCCTGACGTCATTTCAGTTTTTTATTTTGCAACTTTAAAAATTTGTTTAGCATTTTAAAATATTATATATTATATTATCGGGATAATATCAAAAAGGTATTAGAAGAAACAACGAAAGAAGATTATGACATAAAAATACCAGTGACTATCAAACCCAAGATAGAAATAGTGCACATGAACAATAAATTGAGTAAGGAAGATATAGTAGTGAAGCTCAAAAAATAAAACGCCTTTTTGGAAAGGAGCGAAATGAAAGTGGTTAAAGTATTTAATGTAAACAAATATGGCAAGGAAATGTTTAACGTAATATTGGAAGTTGATAAAGAATCATTTCCAAAAATAATCGCTAGTGAGAAGCTATGTATAGGATGGGAAAGGTGCAAAGTGTTTGATGCGATAAACGTACCAAGGTGTTTTAAATGTAAAGGTTTCAACCATACATCAATTGACTGCACAAACACTGAAACTTGTTTGAAGTGTCACGGAAAACACAAAACCAGTGAATGCCAAAAAGAAGAATTCAATAATTGTATATATTGTGTAAAATCTAATGAAAAATTCAGTTTGGGTTTAGCTGTAAATCACAAAACCTTAAGAAAATTATGCCAGTGTACCAGAACAAATTAAATATGCTAAAGCGACAAATTGGATACTAGCAATTAAAGGAGTTAGAAGTGAAAGATAACGACTTAAATACAGATAACAAAAGTGTTTCTTCCTGTATCAACTATGCTTATATCAATCCCAATACCGATAATGATAATAATAATTCTAAGTTTAAAAACAATAATAACATTAATGATAGTAATAATTCTAATAATATTAGAAATGATATTGCTAATAAAAACAAAAATAATGTTAGTATTAGTGTTAAGAATAATATTGGTAATGAAACTAGTAATAGTACAAAAAAAAATGTATGCAATAATATAAGTAATTCTGCTAGTATGATAGATATAAAAGATAAAAATAAAAATAGTGCTGAAAATTCGAGTAGTTACAGTAATAAAAATTATAATCTATTATCTAAAACAAATAAAAAAAAACGTGTTAACATACTTTCTTACTTGCCTAAATTTTGGTCAAAAAAAAAAATAGAATATTAGTAAATGACAAGAAAATTAATTAACGTAATACTATAATGAAAATGATAAAAATAATGTTAATAATAATGATACTTACAATAGTAATAGTGCTGCTCATAATAATAATAATAGCAAAATTGATAAAAATAATAGCAATTATAAAGAAACTAATAGTAATATTAATAATATTTATGATAATAGTAGAGTTGAATTCTGTAATAATAAAGATGAAATTGAGAATAGTAACGAAAACGTAGGCGTTAGCGATAGTGCCCATAAAGTGGAATTAGCTTCTTAATACCATAACTGAATTAAAGGAGAAACACTATATCAGCAAAATGAAAAAATGGAAAATGCTTCTCATAGTACTAAAAATCTACAACTTGTAAACAAGAGCTTTTTAAATTCAATGGAACCTCCAATTGTTAAATTAACAAGAAAGGCTGTTGAAAATGGTGATAGTATATATGTATTATCACGATTACGAGACCACAGAATATACAATAACGTTCGATTGTTTTTGTCTTTTTTGCACGAATATCAAAGTATTTATCGATATTGAAGGATTGCCAACGAATTATCAGGAATTACGTGAATTATATTATAAATTCCATGAAGTAGGGGAATCACTAACAAAGAAGTACAAAAAGACCTAGCTGCATATAGGCAACATACATATAATAAATACAGAGAAAATTTACAAACAATTTGGATCTCCACGCAAAATTATTTTATTGGTAGACCGTAATGGCAGTCCAATCCACAAATATTTTAGAAACCGATAAATTAAAAATTTTGTATCTAAATATATGCAGCTTAAGAAATAAAATTTATGAATTAGAAACATTAATTAATGAATGTAAAGAAATTGATATTGTGATTCTAACAGAAGTATGGATATACAGTAATGAAATCAATACTTATAATATTCCAAACTATAGTTTTCAATTGTAGAGATGAGAAAAGAGGTGGTGGAACTGTCATCTTTATAAAAAATAATATCAATTTTACTGAAGTATTAAAAGACGAAAAATATAATTTTAGTGTAATTGAAATTCTGACTTCTGCACCTAGATTAAGAAATTGTACATTTTACAAGGCTCCAGCGGAAAATAGTAACATATTTATAGAATATTTAGAAGGTAGATTAAAAAATAAAGCAAATTACATATTTTTTGCTGATACTAATTTAAATATATTTAATAATTCTAATACCGTAATTAAGTAGAAAGACATGATAGCAACAACTGGTTATAGTATAATAAACAAAACACAAAGTACAAGAAACACAGCTCATTCCAATACCTTAATTGATCACATTTTAACAAATTCAAATGATAAATATGATATTAATTTTACAATAGAAATTAACAGTCTATCCGATCACCAATTGGCAATAGTATCACTAAAAGCAATAAGTATTATGAAAATACCAATGAAGAAGCACACTATAAGTAAAACTAATTATAACCAGATGTCTCAAATTGTAAATAATAAAATAGAAAACACTAGCGTATTAAAAATAAACACGTTAACAAAAATAATACAAGAAGCTAAAGTTTTATGTACAAATTCAATGTCGGTTAGAACTAGGAATAATACATGGATAACACCGTCGATATATAAAGAATTAAAAATTAGAAAATCACTATTCGATAGCCATAGAAGAGATCCAAATAACAGAAAAAATATAATCTATGTAAGAAAAAGGTCGATAAAAAAAATAAAAGAGGCTAAGAAAAACCATATCAATAAAAGCATTGAAAATGCTGGAAATGACTCTAAGAAATTATGCAAAGTGTTAAATAATACTATAAGGAATACTAATAAGGATATTTCAGAACATATAACAAGCATTGTAAAAGAAAGTGGAGAAAGGACAAAGGATGAAAACGAAATGGCAAACACGTTAAATGAATTTTTTAATGAAGTAGGAGAATCCATTATAAAAGGAATAAAAAAAAAATAATATAGTAACTATAGAACACATAAGAAATAATAAAACATTATTTCTTAGACCTGTTACTGAAACAGAGATTTAACAAATTATTATGAAGTTAAACAGAAATGCAGCCCCAGGATTAGATAATATAACGGTAAAGGATTTACAGGAATTAGTTAATATTACCAAAAAAACATTGGCAACATTGATAAATAAATGCCTTGAAGAAGGAGTATTCCCTGATTCATTAAAAAAAGCGTACATAGTGCCAATTCATAAAAGTGGATCTAAAGATGAATGTGGTAACTATAGACCAATTTCTATCCTGAACTCAATATCCAAAGTATATGAAAAAGTAATTAATATAAGGATAAGAAATTTTATTTCAAAAACGATTGGTTTTGATTCAAATCAATATGGTTTCCTAGAGAACAGCGGCACAGAATCAGCAATAACAGTTACGTTAGAATATATTTATGACGCACTTGATGAAGGATATTTCGTCGGTGCAGTATTTATTGATCTTACGAAAGCTTTTGATGTGGTAAATCATTGTAGACTGATTAGTATTTTAGATATTTATTTATTTATTTATTTATTTGAACCAAAACAAGGTTTTTACAAAAAAATTCTTAAAACTAAAACTTATAATTAACATGAAATTTGATTACATAGCCAAAAAAATTTTAAATACATTAAGAATCAAAAGTATAATTATTTGTTTATTTGTAGAAAATGCATACAAAGCAAAAACACAGTTGAAATTAAATTTATGAATACTAACTGTATTAACTAACTGTATAAAATAACTAAATTAAAAAAAATAATATGAACTTGAAGTGTAATATGATATAATGAAGGTTAAAATTATTGTCTTAGGTCATGAATGAATTTTAAGTTTAATTTATGTTTAAAAGTGTATCGAGAAATTTGTGAAGAATAAAGATGACTGTGTTTATTGAATGTAATGCAACATCTATTTATTGGTTCATTTTTTCCATATTCAGTTCTATGAGTATTTTCAACTAAGTATTTAGTGCTTCTCGTATTTCTCGCACCATTGTTTATTTTAAAGTTATCCAATAAATACCGAACATCAATGTTTTTTCTTAAGACGTCAAAAGTAAAGCAGGAAGAAAGAATTTGCCTGCGTGAGGATAACGTTAACATATTCAATGAATTAAGTCTTACGAGATAGCTAGGCAGAATTGAATAATCTCTAGGATTATATTGATTTCTTAAAGCGAAAAGAAGAAATTGCTTTTGTACGGATTCTATTCTATCAGAATGTATTTGAAATGCAGGATCCCACACAATATTACCATATTCAAGAATAGAACGTACTAAAGAACAATAAAGAGCTTTAGTTACAGCAATGCTGCTAAATTCTTTAGCTCTTCTTTTTATAAAGCCGAGCATTTTGTTTGCCCTGGAAATCATATACTCATAATGGAGATGGAAGTTCAGTTTATCATCATGGAGATTAACCGAGGGGGTCCGGGTTCGATTCCCGGTCAGGTCATACAATATTTAATTAAAAAAAAAAAATTATTGAAAAATAATTTTTCTTTACGAATCCCCATGGTGACTAAATATAATATAAATATACAAATATATAATATAAACAAAATAAATAATATAGTAGTTATAAATAAATAGAAAGTATTTAATTTAAGAAGCCCAAATGCCAAATAGGCAAAGGACTATAATAATATCAGGCAATATTTACCATTGTCATGGTACTAATTATAAATAAATAAATAAATATTTTGTTTTTTTTCTTTTTAAATGAACAATAGCTTAATCCCCTGACGTCATTTCAGTTTTTTATTTTGCAACTTTAAAAATTTGTTTAGCATTTTAAAATATTATATATTATATTATCGGGATAATATCAAAAAGGTATTAGAAGAAACAATGAAAGAAGATTATGACATAAAAATACCAGTGACTATCAAACCCAAGATAGAAATAGTGCACATGAACAATAAATTGAGTAAGGAAGATATAGTAGTGAAGCTCAAAAAATAAAACGCCTTTTTGGAAAGGAGCGAAATGAAAGTGGTTAAAGTATTTAATGTAAACAAATATGGCAAGGAAATGTTTAACGTAATATTGGAAGTTGATAAAGAATCATTTCCAAAAATAATCGCTAGTGAGAAGCTATGTATAGGATGGGAAAGGTGCAAAGTGTTTGATGCGATAAACGTACTAAGGTGTTTTAAATGTAAAGGTTTCAACCATACATCAATTGACTGCACAAACACTGAAACTTGTTTGAAGTGTCACGGAAAACACAAAACCAGTGAATGCCAAAAAGAAGAATTCAATAATTGTATATATTGTGTAAAATCTAATGAAAAATTCAGTTTGGGTTTAGCTGTAAATCACAAAACCTTAAGAAAATTATGCCAGTGTACCAGAACAAATTAAATATGCTAAAGCGACAAATTGGGTACTAGCAATTAAAGGAGTTAGAAGTGAAAGATAACGACTTAAATACAGATAACAAAAGTGTTTCTTCCTGTATCAACTATGCTTATATCAATCCCAATACCGATAATGATAATAATAATTCTAAGTTTGAAAACAATAATAACATTAATGATAGTAATAATTCTAATAATATTAGAAATGATATTGCTAATAAAAACAAAAATAATGTTAGTATTAGTGTTAAGAATAATATTGGTAATGGAACTAGTAATAGTACAAAAAAAAATGTATGCAATAATATAAGTAATTCTGCTAGTATGATAGATATAAAAGATAAAAATAAAAATAGTGCTGAAAATTCGAGTAGTTACAGTAATAAAAATTATAATCTATTATCTAAAACAAATAAAAAAAAACGTGTTAACATACTTTCTTACTTGCCTAAATTTTGGTCAAAAAAAAAAATAGAATATTAGTAAATGACAAGAAAATTAATTAACGTAATACTATAATGAAAATGATAAAAATAATGTTAATAATAATGATACTTACAATAGTAATAGTGCTGCTCATAATAATAATAATAGCAAAATTGATAAAAATAATAGAAATTATAAAGAAACTAATAGTAATATTAATAATATTTATGATAATAGTAGAGTTGAATTCTGTAATAATAAAGATGAAATTGAGAATAGTAACGAAAACGTAGGCGTTAGCGATAGTGCCCATAAAGTGGAATTAGCTTCTTAATACCATAACTGAATTAAAGGAGAAACACTATATCAGCAAAATGAAAAAATGGAAAATGCTTCTCATAGTACTAAAAATCTACAACTTGTAAACAAGAGCTTTTTAAATTCAATGGAACCTCCAATTGTTAAATTAACAAGAAAGGCTGTTGAAAATGGTGATAGTATATATGTATTATCACGATTACGAGACCACAGAATATACAATAACGTTCGATTGTTTTTGTCTTTTTTGCACGAATATCAAAGTATTTATCGATATTGAAGGATTGCCAACGAATTATCAGGAATTACGTGAATTATATTATAAATTCCATGAAGTAGGGGAATCACTAACAAAGAAGTACAAAAAGACCTAGCTGCATATAGGCAACATACATATAATAAATACAGAGAAAATTTACAAACAATTTGGATCTCCACGCAAAATTATTTTTTTGGTAGACCGTAATGGCAGTCCAATCCACAAATATTTTAGAAACCGATAAATTAAAAATTTTGTATCTAAATATATGCAGCTTAAGAAATAAAATTTATGAATTAGAAACATTAATTAATGAATGTAAAGAAATTGATATTGTGATTCTAACAGAAGTATGGATATACAGTAATGAAATCAATACTTATAATATTCCAAACTATAGTTTTCAATTGTAGAGATGAGAAAAGAGGTGGTGGAACTGTCATCTTTATAAAAAATAATATCAATTTTACTGAAGTATTAAAAGACGAAAAATATAATTTTAGTGTAATTGAAATTCTGACTTCTGCACCTAGATTAAGAAATTGTACATTTTACAAGGCTCCAGCGGAAAATAGTAACATATTTATAGAATATTTAGAAGGTAGATTAAAAAATAAAGCAAATTACATATTTTTTGCTGATACTAATTTAAATATATTTAATAATTCTAATACCGTAATTAAGTAGAAAGACATGATAGCAACAACTGGTTATAGTATAATAAACAAAACACAAAGTACAAGAAACACAGCTCATTCCAATACCTTAATTGATCACATTTTAACAAATTCAAATGATAAATATGATATTAATTTTACAATAGAAATTAACAGTCTATCCGATCACCAATTGGCAATAGTATCACTAAAAGCAATAAGTATTATGAAAATACCAATGAAGAAGCACACTATAAGTAAAACTAATTATAACCAGATGTCTCAAATTGTAAATAATAAAATAGAAAACACTAGCGTATTAAAAATAAACACGTTAACAAAAATAATACAAGAAGCTAAAGTTTTATGTACAAATTCAATGTCGGTTAGAACTAGGAATAATACATGGATAACACCGTCGATATATAAAGAATTAAAAATTAGAAAATCACTATTCGATAGCCATAGAAGAGATCCAAATAACAGAAAAAATATAATCTATGTAAGAAAAAGGTCGATAAAAAAAATAAAAGAGGCTAAGAAAAACCATATCAATAAAAGCATTGAAAATGCTGGAAATGACTCTAAGAAATTATGCAAAGTGTTAAATAATACTATAAGGAATACTAATAAGGATATTTCAGAACATATAACAAGCATTGTAAAAGAAAGTGGAGAAAGGACAAAGGATGAAAACGAAATGGCAAACACGTTAAATGAATTTTTTAATGAAGTAGGAGAATCCATTATAAAAGGAATAAAAAAAAAATAATATAGTAACTATAGAACACATAAGAAATAATAAAACATTATTTCTTAGACCTGTTACTGAAACAGAGATTTAACAAATTATTATGAAGTTAAACAGAAATGCAGCCCCAGGATTAGATAATATAACGGTAAAGGATTTACAGGAATTAGTTAATATTACCAAAAAAACATTGGCAACATTGATAAATAAATGCCTTGAAGAAGGAGTATTCCCTGATTCATTAAAAAAAGCGTACATAGTGCCAATTCATAAAAGTGGATCTAAAGATGAATGTGGTAACTATAGACCAATTTCTATCCTGAACTCAATATCCAAAGTATATGAAAAAGTAATTAATATAAGGATAAGAAATTTTATTTCAAAAACGATTGGTTTTGATTCAAATCAATATGGTTTCCTAGAGAACAGCGGCACAGAATCAGCAATAACAGTTACGTTAGAATATATTTATGACGCACTTGATGAAGGATATTTCGTCGGTGCAGTATTTATTGATCTTACGAAAGCTTTTGATGTGGTAAATCATTGTAGACTGATTAGTATTTTAGATATTTATTTATTTATTTATTTATTTGAACCAAAACAAGGTTTTTACAAAAAAATTCTTAAAACTAAAACTTATAATTAACATGAAATTTGATTACATAGCCAAAAAAATTTTAAATACATTAAGAATCAAAAGTATAATTATTTGTTTATTTGTAGAAAATGCATACAAAGCAAAAACACAGTTGAAATTAAATTTATGAATACTAACTGTATTAACTAACTGTATAAAATAACTAAATTAAAAAAAATAATATGAACTTGAAGTGTAATATGATATAATGAAGGTTAAAATTATTGTCTTAGGTCATGAATGAATTTTAAGTTTAATTTATGTTTAAAAGTGTATCGAGAAATTTGTGAAGAATAAAGATGACTGTGTTTATTGAATGTAATGCAACATCTATTTATTGGTTCATTTTTTCCATATTCAGTTCTATGAGTATTTTCAACTAAGTATTTAGTGCTTCTCGTATTTCTCGCACCATTGTTTATTTTAAAGTTATCCAATAAATACCGAACATCAATGTTTTTTCTTAAGACGTCAAAAGTAAAGCAGGAAGAAAGAATTTGCCTGCGTGAGGATAACGTTAACATATTCAATGAATTAAGTCTTACGAGATAGCTAGGCAGAATTGAATAATCTCTAGGATTATATTGATTTCTTAAAGCGAAAAGAAGAAATTGCTTTTGTACGGATTCTATTCTATCAGAATGTATTTGAAATGCAGGATCCCACACAATATTACCATATTCAAGAATAGAACGTACTAAAGAACAATAAAGAGCTTTAGTTACAGCAATGCTGCTAAATTCTTTAGCTCTTCTTTTTATAAAGCCGAGCATTTTGTTTGCCCTGGAAATCATATACTCATAATGGAGATGGAAGTTCAGTTTATCATCCAACAGAATCCCTAAATCGGTAATGCTTCTAACCCTTTCAAGGGTTACATTATTTATATTATAACCGAATGAAATGGTAGATCTCTTACGTGTAAAACTTATAACCTTGCATTTTTCAATGTTTAGTTCTAGTTTATTAGAGAAGCACCATTCTTGTAGAGAATTAAGATTTGTCTGAAGTAATGCAACATCAGAGCTATTTTTAATTACATGATAAATCTTGAGATCGTCAGCAAATGCAACATGTGACACACCGAAAAGTTTACTAGAAAGATCGGAAATGAATATATTAAACAAGAGTGGTCCTAAGTGGCTACCTTGTGGTACTCCTGATGTAACATTAATTGGGTCCGACAAAAATCCTTGAAATTTGATATTTTGCGATCTATTTGAAATATAGGAGAATATCCAGTAAAGAAAAGAGCCAGAAATACCTAAAGTTGCAAGTTTGTTTAGTAGAATTTTGTGATCAACACGATCGAATGCTTTGCTAAAGTCCGTGTAAATAGCATCAACTTGGTGCCCATTTTCCATTTCATTAAGGATTTCAGAAGTATAAACCAAAAGGTTTGTTGTTGTGGAACGACCTTTTCTGAATCCATGTTGTTGTTCGTTTAGTTTTGTATTAATAATGGGCGTAATTTTGTTAACAACCATTTTTTCGAACAACTTTGGAATAGTTGATAAAATAGCAATGCCACGGTAATTTTCGACGAATGATTTATCTCCCTTTTTATGAATAGGGGTAAGATAAGAAGATTTCCAAACAAGAGGGAAAATACCTGAAGAAAGAGATTTATTAAAAATATAATGAAGTGGATAAGTTAGATAACTAACACAGTTGTATAAAAAAGTCGGTGGGATTAGGTCAGGTCCTATACCTTTTTTAGTATCAAGTTTAGTGATTGCTTCAAATATTTCAATTTCGGTAAGATATAAGTCCGTAATAATAGGATTTGAATTATTAATTAAGTTAGAGAAATCGAAATTAATTGGAGACTCGTGTGGACGATAAACTTTTTGAAAAGAATAAGAATAGAATAAAGAATAATAAAAGAATAATATAATAATTATATTGGGCATAAGAGGTACTAGCAGATTAATATTACTTAACAAATAGGACTCAGTGTGTTAAAGTGAACGAAGTGCTTAGCGATGAACTTATTATAAAAACAGGTGTACCACAAGGCTCACTGCTAGGACCGCTGTTGTACCTTTTATATATAATTAATATGCCGAAAAATAATTTTATTTCAAATTATAGTACGAACAGTACAAGAACTGGAAAATATACTAAATAAGGATCTAAATGCGATATGTAATTGGCTAAATTACAACGAACTCTGCATAAACGCTAAAAAAACCAACTATTTGTTATTTAAAACACAAAGAAAAAATAGCGAAAATTTGACTCTTAAAATAAGGGAAAAAATTGTTGAAAGAGTTGATAAGGGTATCTGGGAATAATAATTGATGATAATTTAAAATGGGACAATCATATCAAAAACGTGAAGAAAAAAGTTATGCCAATTATATTAGCTATAAAAAGATGTGGCGGTATTTCCCAGCATGCAGCCAAGCTTATCTATAATAGTCATATACTATCAAGAATAAGGTATAATATATGTAGTTGGAGCCAGTGCTCAAATTTCCATATTAATCAAATTGGTATTTGAATGAATAAAGCGCTTAAAATTCTTTACAAATATAATAACAGAACTAGTACTAAGTATTTGTATAAAAAAACAAATGAATTAGATATTAACCAATTAATCTATTTTGAAAAAGGTAAATATATTTTATAAAGTAATAAATAGTAATATTATATCTAATTTGAAATTAATAAATAGAGAAAATGTACATAAATATAATACTAGAGATAAAAAAAATATTGAAATACCTAAAGCTTGAACCACAAAGAAACAAAAAAGTTTAAAATGTAGTGCTATTAAAATTTTTAATTCATTACCATTAAACATTAGGAGATGATAATATTCTAAATTCGCTCATTAATTAATACCATCAATAGTAAGTCACCGTATTGTTTTTATTTTAAATTGTATTGTTTTAATTTTTGATGATATACGTCAATTTACTCATTTTTACTAATTTTTTTTTTCTTTTTTATTTTTAATCATAAAAGAAAGGGAAGTACTGAAATTTCAGTTCATTTCTTTTCAACTAACTTAAATTATTTAATTTAAATTTAATTATTTACATATACGTGCTTATTTTTACTTGCACGTAGATTTTGCTTGTGTGAGTTTTTTGATTGTAACTAAGTTCAGTAAGGTCTAGTTAAAAACTATTGAATGGTGTTATAAACCGATTGCTCACTCATAGCAGAATAAAATAGGGGTATTGTTGATGGTATTTTGTAAATATTGTTAGCAATACTTTTGTTTTTATAAACGGTGATAACTTGTTCGGATTGTATGAATCGTACACATACAATATTTAACCTAAATAATAATATAATTAAATTTTTAATTTTATACGTTTTATTTATATTGCTTTTTTTTTTTTTTCTCTTTTCTCAATTTTTACTAATTGCTATTAAAAATTACCAATTTTCGAGTTAATTTTTGTAATATTCGTGGCCTACAAGCTAATTTTCATGCCGTAGAATGTCATATTAACTCCACAAAACCAGCAATTTTAGCCCTTGGTGAAACACAAGTCAGTGGACAAAACGATGATTTTAATATTATTGGCTACTCACTTGTTTCACACTTCGTACCCAAAAGAGGAATCGCGATTTACATTAAAAATGACATTGCTTTCAACACTCTAGATAAATATAAACCTTCTAGCGCAACCTTCCATTATATTTGGCTTAAAATTATCGTTGAGAAGCATGTAATACATTTCTGTTTGTTATACAGATCACCCAATTCAAATGAACAAGAAACTGCTGTGGAAATTGACAATCTTTCAAACCAGATCAATGAAATTTTGGAATCATGTCCACAAACCGAAATTGTTCTGGCAGGGGATTTCAACGTACACAACAAAGACTGGCTTCATTTTTCAAGTAACTCTTCTTTGAGTCAAAACTCAATTGGGAAACAAGTTGAATTATTTTCCACACTGTTCCATCTTTCTCAACTTGTCCAAAATCCCACTAAGGTCCCCGACCGAGCTGATCAAGAGGGTCACCTCTTGGATCTGTTTTTAACCACTCACCCTGAAAAATTTGTAGTTTCAGTTGGTTGTCCCCTGGGGGGCTCCGACCACTGCCTGGTAACCACAAGCTTCCCGGTAAGCACATTAGCCAGCCGAAGGATTCCTCCCAAAAAATTAGTATGGCAATATAATCGTGCTAACTGGGAGGGATTAAACAATTTTTTCAAAGCATTCGAATGGTCATTGTCCTTTCGCGCTAAAAATGTCAACTTCGCTGCAAATGCGATTAGTGAAACAATTTTACTTGGAATGAGGTTGTATATTCCTCACTCCATGAAAAGTATTAAACGAGAATCCAAATCATGGTTTAATCGCACTTGCAAAGAAGCCATTCGTAAAAAAGAAGAGGCTTTTAAGCAATACCGGAACAGCGGGTTGGCGTCCGACAGGGCCAACTATATCGTGGTTCGAAACAGATGCAAGAGAGTTAAGCAATAAGCAAAAATTCTTATTCAACCGAGGGTTGAAACGAAAATTCTTACATATGCCTAAGAATAGCAAATCGTTTTGGACGTTTGCAAAAAATCTAAAGGAGGACACTAGTGGGTCCTCCTTCCCTCCGCTTATTGATAAAAACAACTCAATTGTGTCAGTTTCAAAAAAAAAGGCGAACTTGTTTGGCAAACAATTTTCCTTTAACTCAACACTGCCACAGTCAACTCAAAGACCACCAAATATTCCAGAAGTTGGCTGCTCCTTTGGTAGAATTTACTTTAGGACGCGAGCAGTGATGAAAATCTTGAAGAATCTAGATACGAACAAATCAGCCGGTCCCGATGGAATCACAACGATGGTTCTTAAAAAAACCCACTCTACCATTTCAAAACCTCTACGCAACCTCTTCTATTTATCCTTTACTTCGGGTATTCATCCTGCCCAATGGAAGATTGCGCACGTTTTTCCAATTCCAAAAAATGGTAACAAATGCGATCCCTCTAACAACCACCCTATAGCTATAACTTCGGTCCTTTCCCAAGTAATGGAAAAAATTATAAACCAAAAGCTATTGAAATATCTGGATAATAAAGGTTTGCTTCATGATTGACTTCATGATTGATTGAAAGGTTTGCTTCATGATTGACAATACGGGTTCATAGCCCGTCGTTCAACTGGTGATCTCATGACTTATCTTTGTGAAAAGCTCAATATCAGTCTTCATCGCTCTGGTGAATCTGATGTGGTATCCCTGGATATTTCTAAAGCTTTCGACCGTGTATGGCATGCTACTTTGTTAGCAAAATGCAGAGCTATAGGGTTAGGTAGAGTCTTTCTCAAATGGATTTGAGATTTCCTTTCGAATCGTACGATTCGAGGTCTGGTCGATGGTTTATCATCTGACAAATTTAAACTAAACGCTGGTGTCCCTCAAGGTTCTGTTCTTTCTCCCACTCTCTTCTTAATATTCATTAATGCTCTTCTATCTTTAACTTCCAATCCAATTCACAGTTTCGCAGATGACAGTACCCTTGTAGCTTCCTATGAATTTCATAGCCGCTGTAACAGTAATCATCAGGTTAATACAACAGCAAAATATTTCACTGTCAGTGAGCTAAATAACGATTTAGCAAAAATTCACAAATAGGGTGAAAATAATCGTGTTCAATTCAGCACGAAGAAAACCCAATGCTGTCTCATCTCGCGAAAAATATCAACTTCCATTCCCAACTTGATTTTTCAGGGAGAAGCTTTGCGGCACTCAACAGATTTAAATATTTTGGGCATCGAGTTAAACCAGAAATTGACTTGGTCAAATCACATTTTTGGTATAGCTAAGGATGCAGCTAAGTGTTTGTATCTATAAAACATATATTAGACCAAAAATGGAGTATAATGCACATATCTGGGCTGGTGCACCCCAATCAGCGCTGGGATATCTTGATAAAGTGCAAAACAGAGCTATTCGTCTTATAAATGATCCCAGTGTTAACTTAACGCTCACTCCACTTAGCCATGGGCGTACAGTCTGGTCACTTACCCTGTTTTATAGTTTTATATACCTAGTGAGGACGAACACCTGTTCTTTATTTATTTATTTATTTGACTCATGCTTAACTCAAACACGTTACAAATTTTTTACTTAAAACTATCAAAGTGTAATAAAAGATATTAAATATTACAAAACTAATTAATGCAAAACTAAATTTATATAAAAAAAATCATGCAAAAAAAAAAAAAAGGAAAATAGAATATTCAATTAAAATAAGAAACAATATTCATTATAATAATAATTAAAAGTTTAACAAAAAACAAAATTATTAAACAAATTTAAGAATAAAATTTTTTAATGTTTTGAGATTTTTATTAAACCAGGGTGGACTGGATGCATTCGTAGTATCAACTACAAGAGGAACAAATTGAGAAATAGAAGACCGAATAATTCCATAGAAGTTATTAACAGAATCATTTAAATTAGAAGAAGGAATAAATGAAAAATTATAAGAGGTCAAAAAATTATTAATATCATCGAAATTGGCTTTTACAAAATTAAAACGATGTGATAAAGTAGATTCAACTTTCGCAGGGGGAAAAGAGGAAAAGGAAAAACAAATAGGGGGGTGGTAAGGATCGATTCTGACTAATTCAATTGGGCAATCAAGAATAACCAAATCGTTCCAGTTCGTAGTGAAAATAAGATCCAATTGATTACCTCTATAATTGAATATCGAAGATACTTGTTGAAAGTTAAAGGAGTTTAAAGTATCAATTACTAAGCACTCAATATTACTAATCAGTTCTTTTGGTACGAAGTAAGGTTCTTCATCATGAGCAACCCAACTGATATTAGGTAAATTAAAATCACCACATAGGATGATATCATCATTTGCGTTGATTTTGCTAATATATGACTCAATTACTGATAAATATTTAGAATAAAGTTCAAAGTTAGAAGCTGGTGGAATATAACAGTTAATGATGAATAAATTATTGGATAGCAGTTCAACTTTAATAGCCATAATTTCACTATTTTCAATTGATTCAGTTTGAGAGCAAGTAAATTCTGAGGAACAAAATGAATTTTTTATTGCGATTAATACTCCTCCACCTTTCGAAGTATTATCCAGAGTACCATATCTATCCTTTCTAAAAACATTAAAAGATGAAGAAAAAAGTTCTAAATTGTTAATTGAAGAAGTAAGCCAAGTTTTAGTTAAAATAAAAATATCAAAGTTTAAAAGGGTAGAATTAGAGAGAACCGTTTTCGTTTTGGTACGTAGGCCTCTTACGTTTTGGTAATAGATAGATAATTTAGGTAAAGTATTGCAAGGATTAACTAAGGTAAGAGGAGATAAATTAATATTAACTAGATTTTCTCTCACTTGGGAGCGGACGAAAGTACTTATCATGATTTTCCCTTACCTTTTGAAGATAACTAATTCTGTTAGACGAAATATGAGAAACATATGACTTAAGATCATTCAAGGCATTTACCGCAGAAATTCCAAATGTGTTATGATATCTAATAAAAATATCACGCACCTCACTAACATCAGTTGGCAATCCTTCTTGTTGAATAGCGATTTTCAGTGATGTATTAGTTTTTCCACCTATACAAACATCATTAGACTTATTATGAAGATAGGCTAGATAAAGTCTAACATTTTCAAAAATTCGGCTATCCCTAAGTCTGGCTAAAACATACCTGCTATTATTATTATCTTCTAAAGATTTAAGTGTGACCTTAACAACAGGTGGCAAAAGAGGGTCTAGCACCGGTGGTAGTGTAGGTATAGAATTAGAAACATTTGAAGAGTTTGAAGCTTTCAATACTTGAGATTTTTTTGGTAGTGAAGATTTTACATGAGGATTTAAGGTTTCACCTTGAACAAAGTTATGGTACTTAGTCAAAGTGGAAGAAAGAGATTTTTAAATTTAGAAATTTTTTTTTAAGAAAAGAATCACTAACATGTTTATTTAAGGAGGATTTCGGATCATTTGAAAGTTAAGATTTAGATTTAAATTTAATTTGTTTTTTTTTGTTAAGAGGTATATGATTAATATTATGTAAAGAGTTATTAGTATTATTGCTAGAGTTTAATCGATTAATTTTATCATAACAAGTAGAAGCTGTTATTGGAAGTTCAAGAAGGCTATTAATGTTATTTACTTTTGAGTTTGTGTTAGCAGTGAAGTTAAGTGTATAAGTATCACTAGAAGGAACTTTAGGTACATCGAAAAGATTAATTAAATCATTACCTGCATTGTTTGCTATAACTGTATTAGAATTATTAACATCTGTAGAAGTATCAGTTATTAGTGGGTTAATTGAATTTTCAAAATTATTATTAGTACTATTAGCGTTAGTAGAATGTAGGTTAGGTTTAATTGCATCTATGTTAGGTTTAGAAAAATTAGAATTTGCATCTATCAGATTTAATGAAAATTTGGGATTACCTTTAATCCTTAGCTGCTGTGGCGTAAGAGGTCAATTAGGTTTTTCAGGTTGCTCTGGTTTAACAGGTCTATTTGACGTCAAAATAACAGCATCCGAAGTCCAGTTGGTAGTATGTGCTCCAATTTTGTCCCAAATATAACCATTAACCATTGGAGTAACATTAAGACAGGAAACTGAATTGACGCGAAACTCATCTTTTATAAATCGAAGCATTTTAATACAATCGAAGGAACGTGGAGCTCCGTTAATACAAATAGATGAATTTTTTAACTTCTCAATATTAGCTGAAGAGAGGTTAAAATTGTGTAGTTTCGATATTCTACGATCCCATTCATCTTCAGTCCATATAGTCCCAAATTTATGTACTATTATTGGATCCGTTTGAATACCAATATCACAAGTTTCCAGAGTATTTTGAGTACCAAATTTACATGTTGTAAGTGTACTCTGGACTCCTTTATTAAAAGTTTCAATCCTTTTGGAGTTAGAATCTTGAAGGTTTGTGAGCAGCTCCAATAAAAATAAATTTGTAGAGTTATGTAGTTGTTCTAGTTTTTCAACAAGAGAATTATGTTGAGAAGCTAACAGTTTGTTAAATGCAGATACATCAACATGTTGGCGACTAGAACCAGCTCCGATGATATCTCTAATGTTATTTTCTAGGTTGCCAAAATGTTTAGGCAGATGTGCGAGAACTTCTGTTTTGATTTTTTCAACAGCATTGTCATTATTAATTTGGCCTGAGACACGGCTGCATAGTCCATCAAACGACTTCGCCATGTCCTGAAAAGCGTTTGTATTACTCACAATGGTGTTGTTAGTTTTATTACATAGTGATGTTTTTTCATTTGCAAGATCAGATATTGTTTTATGAAAATTGTCAAACATACCACGCAACAAACCTTCATGGTTTTGACAATCCTCACAAATGAAAAATGAGTCAAGAGATGGATGGTACCAATCTCTGCTAAAAACCATACAAACTCCATGTAACTTTCTTTTACAAAACGCTTTGCAAATAACAAATTAGCTTTTCTTGTCAAAATCGAAACAATTTGCCAAATCGCATTTATAACTCATTTTAAATATGAAGTGTAAAAAATTATACAAAAAAAAACAAGGTTAACTAAGTTTATTCACTTTAATAATTTAATTTATAAAAGTTTAAATTTTTTAGTTTTTTTTTTTTATGTTTTATTTTTTTATTTTTAATTTTAATTTAAATTACTTAATCAAAGTGATGAAATTACGATTAAGCACAAGCCAAAAAAAATAAATAAAAGTACACAAGAGTTTTTTTTATTAGTTTTTATTATATTATTAAATTGTTCTTTTAAAAAAAAGCAAAATGAATTATGAGTGATCAAATTACATATGAAAACAATTGCACCACATTAAAATTTTATTTTTGTTAATTAATTAGAAAAAAAAAGACACTATTGTTTTCTTTTTATTTAAATAATTAATATAAACCGTAATTTCGCGAAAAGCGTGTGATTCAATTGAGTAATTTGATAATACTAAGGAAATAAAACAATTAATGCCTCCACTCAAAGTTTTCCAACGTGAAACAAGGAGTGCAACAAATGCTTATCCTTACTGCGTCGAATTGTTAAGATGGCGAAACACGGCCTATGGAAATTCGTTTGTTATGCTCATGTCGAGATTAAGGAATCACATTCCGTCCAATGTGTTTCCTAAAGTTGGTAATTCGTATGTGTACGACTTAAATAAATTTAAGAAGAATATTAACATCTTTCTCCTAAATATCGCTCCAAATTTTCCCCATCCACCATAATCCAAAATTCCCAAATATCCTCCGACAATCCCAAAATCCTTTCATATCCCATCCCTGTAACCAAACTGTACATTTGTATCACAGGTTCCTTCCTAAAGTTTGGTTCAAAAAGGGTGTGGTTTTGGTGCGTAAAAATCGCACAATACCCAACGAAATACCGAACAATTTCAATGGGTGGCTTTGGAGCGTTCCATTCCCTCGCAAAAAAAAAAAAAAAAAAAAAGTCAAACTTTAGAAATATTTAATAGAAAACTTAAAAAATATATAAAAAGCTTTAGAAATTAAAATTAAAATTGGCAATAAGTAAAATTAGTGTATTCAAAATAATTATTTTTAAACTAAAATTAATTGTAATTATATAATTTATTAGATTGTGGTTTTAATTAAATAATTTCTTATACATAATTTTATATATATTGTAAAATTATCTGAAATTAAATGAAATAAAAAAAAAAAAAAAAAACTATTAAAGAAACAGTCAGTCGGTGCAACCGACTTAGAAATACCCTACACCTATTTGGTTCAAATTTAAAGACATATCCATAAGTCATTTTAACATCATAAAAGCTGTTATTAATTTGATCGTAAGACATAGCTAACCAAATTAACTTTATAATACTAAAAACATTTTCTAATTACACTATCTATTAAAAAATATTACAAATTCTTACTAATTTATCTATTTAAAAATATTAAAAAACAAACAAACTTGAAATAAATGAAAATATATTTATTCCAATTCAATTACAAAATGAAAAAATTCTAATTATTAAATTTTGTGATAAAAAGATAATCAAAGCATAATATATTTAATAATCCAAATTTTTAAAAATTGCAATTATTTTAAATGGTTAGTTTATATACCTAATAGAAAAGCTTATAAACGCAAAATATGCAATAAATGTACTTCTAAAATACAATTACAAATTTTGAACTTTTCATATAATTCATTTAAATATTCAAATAAATTTTACATAAATGCAGCAAGTACCTTTGAACATAGCTGAACCACTACAATTTAGTCTAGATTTCGGAGACACATAGGACATAGGATTTGAAATTAAACTCGACCAGAACCAATTCGCATGGTACTTTCATTACTAGTAACCTAGAGTTTAAATTTCATCAAAATACCGGCATTATTTTTTGAGTTATGGTGTTTTTAAGATATATGTTTTTTAGTCGTTGAACTTGTCAAGGGTTCCAGAACCCGAAACCATGGTACGATTTCGCCCATATGCAGTCCCGTCATACTTTCAATACTAGTTAACCCTTGTATACAATTGGAACGTTCTATCTTAATTTTAAGTTACTAGTTTTATTAATTTCGATGATAAGCTTTTACACATTTGGCGGTCTAAGAGAGGTCCTAAACCACCACTCCAAATGATCCCAAATTAGGGGGGCACGGAAGAAATAGTAAAGCACACCCTGGGCCAAATTTGAAGCTTCTACATTTGTTTCAAGTTACTATTTTTATTAATTTCGAAAATATGCTTTAAAGTCCTCGGATCTGAGTGGCTGGTCCCCGACCCACTAGTCCAATGGGGCCCAAATTTCAAAGACACTTACGCAATAGGAAGGGACACCCTGATACCAAATTTGGAGGTTATATCTTCATTGGTTTCGGAATTACGCTAGTTTGGCCTAAATTCGATCAAAAAGTTCTAAGTTCCGAACCCATTGTCCAATCCTCACCGTACGTAATCACCGCCGTAGTTTCATTACCAATAACCTACAGCACAAATTTCATGAAGATAGACTCATTAGTTGTTGAGTTATCGTGATTTTTAATATATGTTCGTTATCCCTGACACCGACTAAAAGGTCCAGAATCCGAACCCATGGGCTGATTTCGCCCTTATACAGCCCGCGCTTTACTTATAGTACTAGTTAACCTTTGTACATAATTTGAACGGTCTATCTTAATTTTAAGTTACAATTTTTAGTAATTTCGATTATAAGCTTTTAAAACTTGGGAGGTCTGAGAGGGGTACTGAACCATCTCTCCAATTGATCCCAAATTAAGGGAACACGCAAGAGATAGTAAAGAACACCCTTGTGGCAAATTGGAAGCTTCTACATTTTTTCAAGTTGTTATCTTTATTAATTTTAAAGATATGCTTTAAGGTCTTCGGAAATGTGTGGCTGGTCTCCGACCCACTACTCCAATGGGGCCCAAATTCCCAAGACACTTAGGAAATAGGAAGGGATACCCTGATACCAAATTTGGAGGGTCCATCTTCATTGGTTTCGGAATTATGCTCGTTTGGCCAAATTCGATCAAAAAGTTCTAGGTTCCGAACGCATGGTCCAATCCCAACCTTACGGAATTCCCGAAGTAGTTTCATTACTAGTAACCTACAGCACAAATTTGATGAAGATAGCGTCATTAGTTGTTGAGTTATCGTGATTTTTTATATATGTCCGTTAGCCCTTCGATCGATTAAAAAGTCCAAAATCCGAACCCATGGGCCGATTTCGCCCATATGCAATCCCCGCCGTACTTTCAGTCCTAGTAACCTACAGTTAAAATTTTATCAAAATAGCTCCATTATTTTTTGAGTTATCGTGCCTACGGACGGACGGACGGACATGGCTATATCGACTTAGGCGGTCACGCTGATCACAAATATATATACTTTTCCATATCTAGCTCGCTTCCTTTAGGTGGTTACAGACACTATACCAAAGTTAATATACCCCTTTACCTATTCTATAGGTGTAGGGTATAAAAATACAGATAAGAATTTCTTTTTCTAAATTTCAAACGAAAAACCACAAACCTTTTTTCTTATCACTAAAAAATTTGTTCATTCACATTTTAATAATATTATTACCACATATTTTATTTTCCTTATCACATAATTAATTTCAAATTCAACAAACCGTATTTTTTTTTTAGTCTCTCACAACTATAGGAATTTTAGGGTTGTCAATTTGACAGATGACAGTTCAGTCGCCATCTTAAATTTTTAGTTTCAATTCTTTTTATTTTTGTCTTTTATTCTTTTTTCATTACTTATATTTTATATGTCTTTTAATGCATTCTGGTATACTCAAAATGGCCAAAAGAAGTTTTTTTTCTATCTTTAGGCTTAACTAAAATTTGGTGGAATATTGCTTCAAAATTAGGAATCAGGAATTTGTTACTTGTAGTTATTTTATTCAATTTTCGGTAATCTTCAGCAATTCTTCATTTCTTTTCGCCTGAATCATCTCTGTTTTACGGTACAATCCAAAGTGGGCTATTGTAAGGAAAATTTGTTTCTGTGATAATTCTTTGATCTAATATTTCAATTATTTGACGTTCATGGGTCATTTGTAGCTGCTAATATATCATGCTAAGTTTCGTTAGCAAAAGATAAGATATCTCCATTTATAAAAAATAAATGTTTGAATTTTTTTCAAATTTTTCCAAAGTTTATTTATGTGATCGTTGTTTGCATTGCATAAATCTAATTTGTTTTAAAAATTGTCACCACTAGGTTTTAAGGTATGTATGTTAGAAATGTCAAATGGATAACCATTGTCAATAAAAAGGATTTTGTTGTTTTTAATTTCTATATATTTTTGGTCTAGATTAATTATAGCTTTAAGAGCGACTATGATATTTTGTCCTATAATTACATCATAGCTCCAATCATTTAACTCTATTAACTTCCAGGAAATTCTTACAAAAGTTTCGAATTCTTTTGGAATTCGGTTGGCTAGTATTTTAAAGTTTTTTTTATTTTTTGTTATTTTACGTAAATTGGTGGGAATCTTTGAAAGATACAAACTGCCCCGTAGCAGAAGTGTATGCCGGATTCTTACCAACTAAACTACACCCTTCCTTATTAAAACCAGTCGAACGGACTAACCATTAATTTTTTGCTATCTTTGATTTGAGTATTGGTTTTGTGTACTTTCCCTTAGAAAATCTGCACTTTATACTGTATTATCTAAAAGTCTTTTTTTTTAAGCCTTCCTCTAATAATATGATTATTTATTAACTGAGTAGCTTCAATATTTGTTTGCCCTTCTAGACGAGCTTTATGCTTTATGGCGTATCTACTTATTTCATTTATAACTTTGGGAATTTGTAAGTCTCTATGAATGTCACAATTACCTGTATACCAGGGAGGACTTACTATGTTACGTAGGAATTTATTCTGAAAGGTTTGTATTTTTTTAATATGCGTTTGCTTAGCACAACCCCAAAGTTGAATGCCATATAACCATATAGGTTTAATTACTTGGTTGTAAATTACCACTTTATTATATATTTTTAATTTAGACTTACACCTTAGGTGCCAGTAAATTTCTCTATATTTATTTTCAAGTTCTAGTTTGATATTCAGTGTCATTCCTAGGTATTTTTCGGAATTTTTGATTGATACAAATACACCATTTAAATTTATTTTAGGTGGGTTTCTTATATATCTATTACTAAAATTAACATGAACAAATTTACTTTCATTTAATGTGATTTTCCATTTGTTAAATAGCTGTTAAGTAGCTTCGTCAATATTCGATCCTACTAGCAATATAGCAGTATCGTCAGCAAATGTTGCAACACTTACATTTTCTCCTTCTGATAGATCACTTTTATAAAGCAAGTACAAACTAGAGTACTGCCTTGAGGTATACCTGCTTTTATTTCTCTTAATGTAGAGTAATCTTCATCTTGTTTAATTCTAAATACTCTATCAGACAAGTACGATTCAAGTATCTCTACATTTTGTAAAGATATCAATCTCCTTAATTTAAATATGTATTAGAAATATTGTAGCTCTTTTATAATCTGAGCTGTAATAAGACCAAAACCGGGGGCTTTTCTTAACTTTAAAGTTTTTATTACTTCACTAATTTCTTCTTGTGTAAATGGATTAATATTGTTCTGTTCTATTGTTACATCTTCCACTTAACAAGGATCTGGATTTATATCGTTCGGTTTCAGTATGTTTTCTAAATTTTCTAAATATTTGGGCTATATCTTTAGTATCCTTCGCCAAAGTTCCGTCTGGTTACATGAGCATTTGGGCGTGCTTTATTGCCTTTTATACAATCTTGATTGCTTTCCACAACGAGTAATTTGATTCTTTTGTTGCCGATAAGCTTTTTATATAATTTTCATATGATACTGATTTTAAGTAGTATAGATATGGGGTTGCGGATATATGGAGCGATGAGGAAAAATGTCTTTGGTATGTATTTTAAATGGGAAAAAATTGTCTAAGCTAGAGGGTTCAATGAAAAAGCGTCAGATGTCGGTAGTGTAGAATGAGGAATTTGAGTAGATTGTGTCTTTGATATTTTTTATATTATAAATGAGGTTGGTAGGTTTGTGACCTTGGTTTGGATTGAAGCGAGTTAAAAAGTAATTTTAGTACATTGTGTCTTTGATAGTTTTTATATTAGAAAAGAGGTTATTATGTTTGTGACTTTGGATTGAATTGAAACGAGTATGAAGCGAGTTAACAATTTGAAAGATCTTTCAACGATCGTGTGTGTGTGTCGTTGATATTGAAACACCTAGATCGGTGGTGGTGGTGGTGGACAGTGGCTGTTGCGGTGGCAATTTTCTTAAACTGAAAACTGAAATGACGTTAGGGGGATTCCGTTTTGTTTTAAATATTAAAGAAGAAAAGAAAAAATAAATTACCTATATATTAGAAAAAATTTTTAAAAACTAAAAAATTTTATTTTTTTATATATGAAAACAAATGCCGTCGGCAAAACAATGTATGATAAGAAAAAAAGAACAAATAAAAAGAAAAACACAACAAAAAAATTTTTTTAACATAGAAAAAAATATTTTAAGAAAAAAAAAAAATATAAAAAGATAAGAATGAATTATATATTAGAAAAAAATTTAAAATGACGTCAGGGGGATTTCTATTGTAAAAAATTAAAAAGAAAAAAGTATATTAGTGTTTAAAAGTTTGCTTTTATTTATTTTTTAACATCTTCCTATATTTGGAATTACTTTCAAAAACGATTTTTTATTCTACATAATTAGCTATTTTTTTTTTATTTAACTTTTTTATTACAGAATAAAGTTTTTTATTACATCAATAGAAAATGCATATAATGAAAGAAATAATAAATCAAAAATTGGTGACGTCTTAACTAATTTTAGAAAATTACTTGAAAAGTTAAAAGAAGAATATTTAGATTATATGGAAGCTTATTCAGATGGGAGAGATAGATTTTTACCGCTCTTTATGTATGTGTGTTCTATTATAAGTCAAGTAAAGTTTGTGCATAATAAAGAACTTTCTAGAAAATAAAAGTGTAAAATATATATTTATAATTTCCAATCGCGCATTACTGTATAAGCCTTGAATGAAGATAGATCAAAGTTTTTTTATGACAATGAAATCATTTTTAATTTTAATATTTTGCTTGTTTACTATTCAAGTAAATTCAGCTCCAACTTCTAATATTAGATTGGATGAATCAGCTTTTGGGAGCACATCTTTTAATATATTACTTCCAAATAATGAGACTGTTAAAGTAAATTTATCAGTTCAGTTTTTGAAACATGTAATTTCCTCAGAAACTAGTACTAATACTAGTGAAATTACAACAACAACTACAATACAACCATTAACTACTTTGCAAGCAGTTGATCAATTTTTATCAGATAAAGCTGATTCAGTACCGCAATATGGATCTATAGATGATGCTATTAAAGCTTTTAGAAATGAATTAGTTTTAAAAGAGCAGAATATTGGTGGAATAATAAATAGTGAGCATATATTTTATAGACATTTTGTATTGAATTTTGGTGAGAATCAAAAACTCACTGTGAGATGTGAATATGAAAGCATTTTTATTAAAAAGTATCTCAAAATTCAATGTCATGAATATCGAGAAATATTAGTTGAAAGAATTACAGATGAAGGAGAAGCAGAAAAAATTATGATGGTAGATACAGAATATAAAACGGATTTCACTGTAATTGATTTACAAACAATCAAACAGGATCCGACATATCAAATGGAAATTCATTAAAAAAAACAAAAAAAAAAAAAATGTAATTAAAATAATATGAAATAAAAAAATTTTTTTTTTCTCTATATTAAATCAGTTTTATTTATCCATGAATTGTGGTCGGATGAGAATCCAAGCCATTTTACAAAAATCTTATTATCTTTACTTTTAATAACTTTTTCAACTAGGTAAATATTATTATGTTTAGATTTCAACAATTCATATTCATAGAAGCTTCCTTGTATAGGTTGACCTTGATAATCTTCCAGTAAATATGTTACAGGGTTAGTGATTTGAACTTTTCTTATTTTGAATATTTCAGTTGTCCAATTTGGTGTGTAGCCTTTTTCAAAAACATGTTTATACTTGCTTATTCGAACTAAGTCGCCAATTTTAAATTTGTATGGTGGTGAAATTTTAATATGATTATATATAGTTTTAAGTAAATTTTCAGCATTATCTTTATTGACATCAGATGGTCGTTTTTTAATTGTTCGATGTTTAGTGTTGTTATATTGTTTTGTTAATTCTTGAATTAGGTTAATCCATTTATAATTTCCATTAAAACTAAATTCTTTCCACATCTTTTCTTTTAAGGTTCTATTAAAACGTTCAACAATAGAGGCTTTTAATATGCTAAATGTTGAATAATGATTTATATGATATTTATCCATTAATTTTTTGAATATTTTATTAAAAAATTCTTTCCCATCATCTGTTTGTAAATTTTGCGGATGTCTTTTAGAAGTTAGAAAAATATTTTGCATTGCTTTTGTAACGTTCTCTGAAGTTTTTGCTTTTATAGGGATTGCCCAGGCATACTTAGAAAAGCAGTCAATCACAGTTAATAAAAATTTAAATCCTTTATTCTCTTTAGCATATGAACCCATTTCTACTAAATCAGCTTGCCAAAGATCATCAAATCCTTTAATTATAACTCTACGTCGTTTAAAATTTCTTCGTGCAGGCTTATGCAGCTCTTCAACCACCTCTCTTTTACTCATTTTTAAATAAAATGTGCCTATATAATTTATATATATAATAAAAAGCAAATAATAAAATGTATTTAAAATTTATATTCTTTATTTATGTATGTATATAAAGTTATATAATTATTTATTTTTTATTCTTTTATATAAATCCATTAGTTTGGAACATTTTAATATATGATGATCTGCTCAATGACAAGGACAAGTATCTGGAACAGTTGTCATGTTGTCTGATGTATAGGGACATATATCCCAATGATATCCATTCTCTTTTGTTTCAATTAGGATAGAATTTTTAAATAATTTTAAAAAATTAAAGTGAATTTTTAATTGTTCATAATGTTCCTCCAATAAAATATCATCATATTTAGATAAAAAATTATTTAAAGAATATCCGATTCGATGTACATCCATTTCGAAAAGTAAATGAAAACTGATCCCCAATTATGTTTTTATAAGTTCTAAACTACTAAGTAAATCCAATGCTGATCGAGCTTGGGCTTCAGCTTTTTGCAATCTCTCATGAATAAATTTAATTGGTTTTTTAATTTGAAATTCAATGACATCACTCATATTTGAAAATTTTTCATTTAACAATCCCGAGAATTTGATATGCATTTCCTCTAAACTAACTCGTATTTTTTCTTCTAATATTTTTAATTTTTCTTCTGCTAATTTAAGTTCTATAGATACTGTTGTCTCTAAATGATTAGACATTTCTCGCATTTCGTTTTGTAATAGTTCTTTCTGAAAGAAAATATGATTATTTACAGAATTTTGTGTTGCTGCATCACTGCCAATAATAGGTTCTCGGACATTTGATAAAATTTTGTTATCTAAATCATAATTTCCTTCAGAAGTCAATTTAAAACCAATACCTGGAGGACCTTGAGTATGTAGTTTTCTAGAAGAAGAAGCTGTACTACGTCCAAACTTATCAAGTGACATTATGGTTTTAACTGATTGTTAATCTAAATAGCTATTGAATTATATTTGCTTCTCTTAACTCTTCAATTATAGATACAATTTCATTGTGATGATTATTGTTACCAGCTGATTGTGAACTAATTAAAAGTTTTAATCTGTCAACTAATTCATTAGGATCATCCCAATAAACATACTGATTTGATTGATTTGTATAATTTAAATGGGTTTCCGGTGTAGAAGAAGATTTATTAAAATAATTAATAAATTTTTTTTTCAAACAACCTGAACCAGTTTTTTTATGTCTAGTATTATAATCATTTTCATATAATTTTCTTAATATATTTTTATATTTAAAACCTTTGTTTCCTTTTATTTGCTCTAATTGATCGTAATTTCTTCTATGTGCATTTGTTTTGTTAAGTATTTGATGATATGTTTTTAAATCACTTTCAGTATAGTTTATGGGTTTTTTTTTAAATATCAATTCATATAGACCATCAGTTCCTTTAAAAACTTCAGTATCAATCACAATATTTTTAGTAATTTCATCTATTTCAAAATTAGCATTCCCAAGTTTTCGAACATTTAATGACTCATCAAAATATGGTACATATGTCTTATCAAGTTCTGACTTGTTAAAAACAGGAAATTGTGAAATTGATGATTCATCAATAATATTATCAGTTATAGATGACGTCTCAAATTTTATAGTATTTGGCGTTGAAGTTATAAATTTACTGTGTGTATTACTTTTGTTGCTAGGCGTTTTAACTTCCGGCTTAAATGGCCTTAATAATTTTAAGGTGTTATCATCGCTAGCAGACAGTTTAATTTCCGGTTTGATAACATTATTTGAAAATTGTTGTTGTTGTTGTTTGACAGCATTTGTCAATTCTTTCAATGGTTTTGTAATTGGAGTGAAAGCTTCTTCTCGATTACGGTCTTCTGATAGCTTCTGAACTTTTAAAGATTGAAATTTCCTTTTTAAATTTTTACGAGTTTTCATTAAATCTTTCATAAGTTGTTCATCCATTTTTTTTTTTTTAATGTGGATTAGTTCAATTATTAACTGTAAATTATTGACTGAACTGTTCTCTTGCTAACTGCTAATCGATAACTGTTATCTGCTATCTGCTAACTACTACCTGTTATCTATTAAATGACCTGTTCAGTTACTAACTGCCACCAGTTAATAGATCTTGGGTTAACTAAAATTTAGCAAATGCTTCAAAATTTTTTCTATATCGACCATTATTTAAACCACTATCTTTGTCAATTAATAGAAAACCATAATTATCATTCCAGCAACATGCACTTAATTTTTTAAATTCATTAAATGACATATCAGAATTTACATGATCATTATATATATGTTTCAAATTTAAATCATCTTGCTTAAATATAATTAAAAAATTTGCATTATCTCTAACTAAATGCTTTGGAATTCTTGTATATGACTGGCATAAATAGAAACTATCTACTTCTTGATGACGTCCCATACAAAAATAGGCTCTTATATTATCTTGCTTATCACAAGCTACATCATCAAAAATAAATATTGAGTTTGGTTGTGAGGCCGATGGTTCAATTACATCAGCATTATTTGAAAATTCGTTATATCCCATTCCTTTGATTGGTTTTATTAATTTTTTTAAATATAAATATTTAGGTTGATGCAATGATTTTGAGTAGATATATATGTTTTGAAATTTGAGCCCTTTAGGATCTAAAAGCATACTTATCATAGCATTAGTTTTACCGCAATTTGAAGGTCCGACTATTAACCCTCTTATACTATCTGGAAAGCATTCACCATGTCTTTTTATTTTCTTTTTTGAATTTTGATCAAAATTTTTAACTTTAACTGCATTATCTAGTTTTATAAATTTCATTTTATAAAAGATGATTAGTATTTGAGTGACTTTATTAAACTAAACAACTTAATATTATGTCTCTTCATAATAAATATCCAATCAGTAACCAAAAAACTGTTATTGGAAAAGGTGTAGTTAATTCTCTAATTAATAAACTACCATTTGAAGCACATTTACCTGACTATAATTATTGCGGTCCTGGGACAAAACTAGCAAAACGATTAGCACGAGGTGATAAAGGAATTAATGGTTTAGATGAGGCTTGTCGAGAGCATGATATAGCATTTTCTCAAAATACTGATCAAAATCAGCGTCATATAGCTGATAAAATATTAGCAGAAAAAGCTTGGCAAAGAGTTAAATCTAAAGACTCCAGTTTTGGTGAACGATTAAATTCATATCTAGTTACAAACACAATGAAAGCTAAAGTTAAACTCGGTATGGGTTTAAAAAAGACAAAAAAGAAAATTTTAAGAAAAAAGTCCTTGAAAAAAGTTATAAAGCAAGCTAAAGTAGCTGTTAAAACTATAAAAAAACCAACGAATGATAAGAATATTATAAAAACTGCTTTACAAGCTGCTAGATATTTTTCTAAAGGACAGAAAAAAAACATTAACATTCCTCGAATAATTCCTATACCAAAAATTGGAGGAGTTTTACCTTTAATACCTATATTTGCGGGTCTATCTAAAGCTGTTAACGATGCTAAAAATGCCCACAAAGAATTAAAAGAAAGTCAACGTCATAATAAAATGATGGAAGCAATAGCATTAAAAGGAGGAAATGGATTGCACTTAAAACCATATAAGAATGGTTTAGGACTTTATTTGAATCCAAAAAACCATTAACTAAGCTACCCAATAGAGCTCTTACAAATATTGATTTAGAAAACTTTGCTAAAAAATACTTAAAATATTTTCGAGGAGTTTTTATGAGAGATAATTTACCAATAGGTAGACCTTGGAAATACGAATGCGGTATAATAAATTTAGATAATTCTATTGGAGATGGAACGCATTGGGTAGCTTATTTTAAAAATATTGAAATAACTCATTATTTTGATAGTTTTGGAAATTTAAGACCACCATTAGAAGTAATAAAATATTTAGGAGATAAGCTTACATATAATTATAATAAATATCAAAATTTTAATTCCTACAATTGTGGACATTTATGTTTAGAATTTTTATTTCATATTGTTAAGAAAAAAAAAATATTATCAGTAAATAAAACATAATAAAAAATAAAAAAAATTTTTCTGTTTTATTCTTAGTCTAGCTTTACTTAAACTGACCTACATTAATAATTTTGTTCAAGTTCAAGGTTATTTCTCTATATTTGAACATAAATGAAATAAAAAACTAACTGATAAAGAATAATTAGAATTTAGTTGTATCAAAAGAAATTTAAACGAAAAATTTTTGTATGTATGTATGTATATTATATTATTAATGCGTATTGACCTTAAATCTAAATCATTGAATTTTGGGATTAACCTTAAAAATCTATATAAAAACAGAATGCACAACTGAAATATCTCATTATATCGATTAAAGAGATGTCAATAACATTAACTTTAAACGGAAACTCTTCTACATTGACAACTAATTATTTTCCTCCTATAGATCTAAATGGAAGAGAATATATCTGCGGTTTAGTGGATTTCCAAACATATAATTCAATACCTAACATAGATGAAGAGAATAATAGATTTATTATTGATGATAAACCTATTACAATTCCAACAGGTTCATATGAAATTGGAGATATTGAGCTTTTTCTTAGAAAAACATTGAATGTACCAAAAGCAGATAAGGAAAAATTAATTATAAGAGCAAATAATAATACTATTAATTAAAGTGCGAAATTTTTGCTGATAAGGATATTGATTTCGAAAGAGAAGATACAATTGGTGGATTATTAGGTTTCAGTAAGAAGAAATTATTAGCTAATAAATGGCATACTTCACATCTTTTTGTTGATATTAATAAAATAAATATAATAAGAGTAGAGTGCAATGTTATTTCTGGAGCTTATATTAATGAAAAAGAAGCTCACATTTTACATGAATTCTCCATTAACGTCAGTCCTGGATATAAAATAATTGAAGTCCCTAAAAATGTAATTTATTTACCTGTAACTATTAATCAGATAAGTTCCATTACTCTAAAACTCCTTGATCAGAACGGTAATTTAATTAATTTTCGTGGAGAAACAATAACAATTAGATTGCACTTAAAGCTTCAGAATGATAGTATTTAATCAAAATTATCGGCGCCATATACATTCGCAGAATAATAAACATCATCTTAATTCATCAAAGCTAGTCAAAGGAGGAGGAACTCGACATTTTAAATACAAAAAACGATTATCATTTGAAAATAAAGAATATCTAAAATCTCTTGGATATCTACTAAAAGTAAATTAAAATGGATCTCTTTAATAATCCAATTTTTGATGAAACTATAACTAGTGCTCAATGGCATTCGTATTCTCCATTCTTAAACTCATTTGGATTAAGTGATATTATACGAATACAAATACAAAATCAGAATTTAAATATATTGCCATCAACAAGTCAAATTTATGTAGAAGGATTTGTATCAAAACATGATGGAACAGCTGTTGTAAATACTAAACTAATTAATAATGCTATACCATTTCTATTTGATGAAATTCGTTATGAACTTAATGGTAAAGAAATTGATCATAATCGTAATGTGGGGATAACTTCAACATTAAAAAACTATATTTCACTCAATCAAAATGAAAGTACAGCTTTATTCAATGGGAGTTGGTCACCTAGTGCATCAACTAAAATAAATGGAATTCATTTCAATTTTTTAATACCCTTAAAGAGATTATTAGGATTTGCAGAAGATTATAAAAATATTATTCCGAATGCAAAATATGAATTAATATTAACTCGCTCTCGATCAAATGATAATTCATTATTATGTAGTGCTACTACTGCTGCTAATGAAAAACCAAAAATTCAAATTACAAAAATACATTGGAAAGTTCAGCATATTAACTTAGCTGATAATCTTAAATTAAATTTATATAAAAACATTGAAAATGGTTCGGTTATGAAAATTCCTTTTAGAAATTGGGAATTACACGAGTATCCTACATTACCAGCAGGAACTACACATCATATTTGGAATGTTAAAACAGCATCACAACTTGAAAAGCCTCGTTTTATAATTTTTGCTTTACAAACTAACAAACAAAATAACGTGGAAGAAAATCCATCAATTTTTAATTATTGCGATATTGAAAATATAAAAGTATTTTTAAATTCTGAATCATACCCATATGAAGATATGAATTTAGATTTTGCAAAAAACCGTTATGCTTTAGCATATGAAGCATATTCAAATTTCAGAAGCCTTTATTATAATAACTCGACAACAGAACCGTTAGTTTCATGGGAAAACTTTAAAAATAATTCTCCTATCTTCATAATTGATACTCGTTTTCAAAATGATAATCTTAAAATGGGATCAGTTGATGTTAAAATTGAAATAAAGACTTTAAATGCAATTCCAAACAATACTGCAGCTTATTGTCTTATTTTGCATGACCGCTTAGTGGAATTTAAACCATTAACAGGAGAAGTTGCTAAAATTATTTAAATTTATGTATAAAAAATAAATGATTTTGTCTATAAAGAAAAAGCTTATTAATAAACATGGAATATGTAATCATTGACATGCAAGGTTTTCGAGACAATAGCAATAAATTTATTTTAAAAGAAATTGCTATTCTTTCATCAAATGATGAAATTCAACATTTTATAATAAGATCACCTTACAGTTGGCATTATTTAGACGCAAAAGCAAAAACCACCAATAAATGGCTCACTAAAAATCATCATGGCTTGCAGTGGTCTGATGGTAAAACCCATTTTTGTGAAATCATCAATTTTTTGAAAATTTTTTTATCCAATCAAACAAAAATTTTTGTTAAAGGAGGAGAAAAACAATCTTGGATTATTAACATATTGAAAAATAACAATGTTTTCGATTTGAATAATCGCGATTCTACATGTTTAAAAATATTGAAGAATAAGAAGAATCAGCAAATTCATTGTTCTAAAAGATGTTCTTTTAACCATATTGGTGTTTGTGCTTTGGAAAATGTTTACATGTTAAAATTGTTGATTTAGCTAATTCAAAGGGGGCTTAAAAAGAAAAGAAATGATCAGAAACATATCTAATTTACCATTTACAATCGCTAGTTTTAAAGGAAAAAATAAAAATCTGAAAACAAATCAATCTTTAAAAGATTAATAAACCTAAAATTCTGAAAAAATATAAGGAAAATAAAAAAAAAAAAAAAAAATCTGGAAAAAAATAAATAATTTAAAAAATAAAAAATTGTTGTTGTTTAATTTCTTTTGATAATTTTTTTTTTATTAATAAAATTACATTTTTTTAATAAATTCTATTTCAATAAATTTATTCTTTTTATCTGTAATTTTAAAAAAGTATTTAATTTTGCCATTGGCAATGTTTTTATTTAACAAGTTTACGATGGTGGAATTATGCTTGTCAGCATAATATTTTGGTAGATAAGTAAAAAACTTTTCTGTGTGGAAAACCACACAGCGACCCCCATCCACCTTATTTTGGAACTTTGACACTGTTTCCTGCAGTCTTGTTACTTGAAAGGTTTCATTTAAATTAACCTCACCCATTGGAACGAATTTCGTTTTTCTGTTGATGTCACTTAGGAATTCTGCTAACAAATTTTCTTCTTCCATCTCGACATCGTATTCATCATCTTCTGTGAAATTTGTGAAATCTACTAAATCTACGATTGGATCCATTTTTAGGTTTGCGTTGTTTTAATTGTAATAAAATACTAATATATTTTAAAGAAAACTTGGTTAATTTATGTAAAAATAATTACAAGAAAGCTTTTTTAATACAATAAAGGATGTATGCGGTTTTATGCTCTATAAATTGATAACAATATGTTTTCTTAATTTTTTTTTTTTTTTTTGATAACAATATTTTTATTGAGTATAAAAATATAATTCAATCTATGTTCAACATTCTATAGTAATCTATGTTCAACATTCTATGGCATTGAAAAATTCTCTATAAAAGTAATGTAAAATAATTAAAATTAAATCAAAATATAAAGAACCACCGTAAAGTGTAAACATTTTTTATTAACAATGCCAACAAATCACGAAATCATCAAGATGGGATACTCATGCTACGGTTTTCCGTGTGAGTTTCAAATACTGGAATGTGCAAACACAGGAAAGCCGTGTTGTGCAGTTTATAGATTTTGCGATTTGAAAGGTTTTTTGTTCGATCGCGGAGAAGATTTCAAGGAAATGTGTGAAGTTTACCCTCAGCAACTAGTATTTTGTTATACTTGCTTCCTCCGCAAAAACGAAGAGCTAGAAAACCGCAATAAGAAATCGTGGGCAGAAATTTGCAATACTCAATATCATATTGCGGAGTTTGACTGCATAGAAGAGGCTGAGGATTTCGTGAGCAAAAAAGGGCCTAAATGTCGTAGTTGTTGTTCACATCAAAATAAAATATACAAAATTTTGCATCAAAGTGAATACGAAGAGAAAGCTTTGGAAATAAAAAAATTTATAGAAAAAAGAGAAAATAAAATTTATTAAAGAATTAAAAACAGTTTTTTTCATTTTAATTTCATATATATATATTTTTTTTTTTTCTTGCAGATTTAGATAACATTTATTACATAAGTATGTGGAACATTAAATAGTATTGACATTAATATTTTTGTGTCCCCATGAGTAAGTTTTTACATTATCAGGCAAAATATACTTCTTATCATCTAAATAACTTAAAGCTATTTTATTTAGTTCCTGCGTATAAATTGTATGTAATTTAGATTTGAAAACCTGCATATTTCTATACAATATTTTTTTATTTTTCAAGCAATTTCTATAATCATCTATATCTAAATTATCTATCACAAACTTCTTAACACCTTTAGATTTCTTGATAGTATCATTTGTGAGCGTCTTTATAGAATACATTTTAGAACGCAAGCCTATAAATTCTGTAATAATTTTTCCGCTCATTTCATCTTTAAACATTCCTACCTCTAGCTTAGACAATTTTTTCCCATTTAAAATACATACCAAAGACATTTTTCCTCATCGCTCCATATATCCGCAACCCCATATCCTAACTACTATTTTAAAATCTGAATTTTTCTTTTTTGTGATAGGGATTGTGATAACATGTTTAAAATCTTCTTATCATCAGGGTAACATGATTGTTGCCATCTACATCTAGCCCTTCTTTTTCGTTTTATTAAATCAGTTATATATCTAGGATAATTATTTGCTGTTGACCTATTATCAATTATTTTTTTGTTATTCCAAGCAGCTTTTTGAAATATATTAATAAATCATTCTAGTTCCAAATCTAATTGTTCTTTTGGTTGTAAATATTATGTTTGAATTAATATTATTTGTCATTTCATACTTAAAGCTTAACCAGTGTGTGGCCATTATTTGTCAGTGTGGGCTTATTTAGTTTTCTAGTTATTTTTTTATTCAGCTCTAGTATAACAGCAGAGTGATCAGAATGCAAGTCATGAATATCTTCTAAATTTATAAAGTAGCTTGAAAATCTTTTGGTTATAAACAATTTAATTAGATCTGCAGTTTTGTGGTGTCTGTGGGCCAGTAAGTTGGTTTGCCAGTCGAATGACCTAATTCTTGCATAACTTTCTTAGCTCTCTACCTCTAGTTTAGGTTGTTATAGAACCCCAATCTGTATGTTTGGCATTGTAATTACCACCTAGCAGAAATTTTTGTCTGTGGACGTTTAGGAGTTCTTTAAAGATATTTTTCTTTATATTTCATTTTGGTGGACAATATACTGCGCCAATATTAAGATCTTTGTTAGTAGATGAAATTTTTATCATAGAAAATTGAATTTCTTCAGATTTAATTTTGAATTCTTCATTATGTTTTAAAGCGCCCTTTATTAAAATTGCCCTACCTATTCTCGGATGATTACTAGGATGAACTGCCTTGTAAAATTCATAACCTAGAATCTTAAATTTTGTGTTTATTGGTGAATGAGTCTCTGATAGCAGACATATATCAATATTTTTATCTTATCTTAAGAACACTTAAGAACACTTATCTTAAGAACTAGTTCATGTTTTATATTGAGGACACTATTAGGTTTCGAAGTTGCAATACGTATTTTATCTAGAAACATTTTTTATAATTTTTTTAGGTGTTTCTTGATGTTCATTTATGTATCTCTTTTCTATTTGGTCAACCTTTAGCAATAGATTTTGCATCATGTGCATGACTTCATTGTTATTGCGTTTAGGTTTCATAACTTAGTTTCTTTTTTCCGTAATTTCTGTAGTTTTTTCTAAGTTTTGCATCCTGTGTATCACTTCATTGCCATTACGTTTAGGTTTCATAACCATAATTTGTTTTTCTGTTATAATGTTTTTTTTAAATTTAGTTTTTATTGCTTGAGAGTATACTCCATTCGCAACTTTACTAGATATAAATGGTGTAGTTGTTTTTCGGTATTTTTGATCCTTTAGATTGTTTGGGTTTGCGCATAATCAATCTTCTTTTCTGTAATTCTTTTTCTGCTAAGCAACCACGATAGCTAACAAGGTATGCCTCGTTGCAGTTTGTACATATAGCTTGGAATTTTTTTTGAAATTTTTTTGCTACATTCTGCTGTCATATGATTTTCAGCACATTTTACACATTTAGCCTGTCTTTGGCAAAATTTTTGTCTATATCCAAAACTGTGGCATCTTTTACACTGAGGAATGGATTTACTACTTCTGAGAGCTTTAATTTTCACTCTCATGTGTTGTAAATATTCTTTTTTTGTATTTTTTCTATTTTTATTATTTATTTCCTCTGAATCATTAAAAGATAGCATAAATAGTGGAAGCTTGGTTACAATATTTATTTTTTTATCTTTAATTTTTTAATTAATAAAATTAACGCATTTTGTATTAACGCAAGCTAACCTTTATTCCAAAAGATCACTTAATTTTTAAGACTAATTTTTGTGCTCTCCTTAAATAGTCTTAAATAGGGCAAAAGCTAAATGAGATAATATTAATAATAATAAAAATAAAGATAATAAAGAAGCCGAATAATAATATCTTTAAATTTAAATAATATAACATTTTCTTTCTCTATATTTTTTGGTAAGGCTTTGTTTTTTATCTACTTTGCAGTTGTTGTTCTTTAAAATTAGATTTTAGCGTAAAATGCAGTTTTCTTCAAATAAAATCTAAAAATCAAAAAAAAATTTCGTATATATTATGCTTAAATTCATATTATTTTAAAACAGTTTTTCCAAACAAGAAGCCTACATTTCTCTCATAAAATCATAAAAAAACAAGGAAGAGCGTAGTAAAACTTTCAGGTAAGTACAAAACAAAATATAAGTTGAAAAGCAGATTTTTAAAACTTATCTAAAACATCAACTTTATTTTATTCAAACGTTGGCAATTCCAGTAAACTACAATTGACATATTAAAGTGACATAATGGAAAATTCGGTACACCCTTTTGACCTATAGTATTATATGTAAACTAGCTATTAACCGGTGCACATTGCCCCGCCACTCAATGGAGTTTAAATTTAAGTTGCTGTCATTAAAAAGATAACAATTTTTTATACCCTACACCTACGAAATAGGAAAAGTGAATATCAACTTTGGTATGGTGTTTGTAATCACCTAAAGAAAGCGAGATAGATATGAAAAAGTATATATATTTGTGATCCGCGTGACCTCCTGAGTCGATAGCCATGTCCGTCCGTCCGTCCGTAGGCACGATAAGTCAAAAATTAATTGAGCTTTCCTGATGGAATTTCAACGGTAGGTTACTAGGATATAAAGTACGGCGGGGATTGCATATGGGCGAAATCGGCCCATTGCTTTGAATTCTGGACCTTTAAATTTTTCTAAGGAACATATGAAAAAAAAGGATACCTCAACAACTAATGGCGTTACAATCATGAATTTTGTGATGTAGGTTACTAGTAATGATACTATGGCGGGCACTGCGTACAAACGAGTTTGGACCATGGGACCGCATCCTAGAAGTTTTTGATCGAATTTAGGTCAAAAAAGCAATTATTCCGAAACTAATGAAGATAAAACCAAATCTGGTATAAGTGTGCCTCTTCCTGTGTTCTTAGAGCCCTGGAAATTTAGGACCAATTGGAGTAGTGGGTCGTGGACCATCCCCACAGTTCTGAAGACCTTAAAGCATATAATTGAAATTATTAAAAAAAATACCTTTAAAATAAGATAGAACCTTCCAATTGTGTACAAGGGTTCACTAGCATTGAAAGAACAGCGCGGACTGCATATAGGCGAAATCCAAGCATGGGTTCGGATCCTGGAACTTTTTAATCGAATTTAGGCCAAACGAGCATGATACCGAATTCAAAGAAGTTAGAACCCCCAAATTCGGTATCTGGGTGTTCCTTAGTTTCTAATGGTTGAAAGGCTTATCATCAAAATTGTAAGTATGACTATGACTGCATATGGGCGAAATCGTACCATGGTTTCGGGTTCTGGAACCTTTGAAAATTTCAAAAGCTAACACACGTATATCTTAAAAACACCAAAACTCAGAAACTAATTGCGCTATTTTGATGAAATTTATATTCTTGGTTACTAGTAACAAAAGTACCATGGGAATTGGTTCCTGTCGGGTTCGGATTCTAGAAGCTCTTGGTCGCATTGAAGTCAAACTTTAATTCAAAATTTCAAAACCAAAAAAGATAGAAAATTATATTTGGGGCATATGTGTTTCTTCTTATTTGTTTTGTATACGTGAAATTTTGGATGAATTGGAATAGCGGTTTGCGTACCACCCCCGCAACTCCCAAGATCTTAAAGCATGATATATTAAAAATTAATAAAGATAAAAAAATCAAATTTAATGCACTATTTCCTATTTCCGTTCTTATTTAACACTTTTATATTTTTGAAACGTTAACAGTTTTAATTATTTTAACTTTTAAACATATTATGTATTATCTTTTATAAACTAAAACCTAAGTATGTTTATAATTGTTTGTCACATTTTGACATTTAAAACTTTTATTTATAAGTTCTCTTTAATATCTTCAGGCTGACATGATGGGTGAAGATTTCTTGCCATAACTTTAATTGAGCTGGTCAGTTTACTTTCATATGTATGCCATTTTAACATGGCTTCATTTATAGATTTTGTCAAAACTCTATATTCATTTTCGTTGTCTACATTAATTTTAACTGGTCATTATTCATCATGTTAAGTAGAACATTTGTATTTGCTTCTTTTATTATTTTTATAATATGAGAATAGTTTTTTATATTGCTTAAAAATACTAGACGAAAAACCTTTGTATTTTAGAACTATTAACGGAACTAATAAAATAATTACTGAAATAGTCAACCTAATTCTCTTGGAATTCTTTTGGAATTCTTTTGTAACAGTTCTAAAATACAAAGGTTTTCCAATTTAGTTTCGACAGAGTTGTTCAAATCCTTAGGTTCAATAACACTTGTACTAGACCCTTGTATCTATTAAGCATCTCATTTTTTGATGATTTATTGTTAAATATATTATTGGTAAGTTTATTTCCGAGGCTCTTCTTGAAAATTTTCGGTAGTTCCCTGTAAATTTCCAATTTCCATTGAGTTTGGACCATCATTTAAATAATTGTTGTTATATGTATGACTGTTTCCTTGATTATTAAAATTTCTATTTCTAAATTGTGAGTTGCTAGAAAAAATTGTTACCTTACCTCATTGGTTTGGATAAAGGTTAGAGTTGTTGATATTTCTGCTTGAATTGAAAATATTTGTTTGTCTAGATCGTTGTGAATTATTGGGATTAAATTTGGGTTTTTCAATTTGTGACAAAATTTTGTTGTCTTTATCAAAATAATCGTTGTTATTAATTTCATGAGCAATTTTATTTCTTCTGAAACTATTATTTATATTTCTTATTGTAAAAAAATCAAATTTTTATTTCTATTTTGTTCAGATATTATACTAAAATTTTTATATGACATATCATCTAATATTTAAGTTTACTAAACTTATTGTAAGACATACTCATACATGCACATAAAAAAATACTCATATTTTCTTACATCCCTAAACTCTTCAAATAAGTTTCTTAAATTACTAACCTTTAGGTATTTGGAATAGTTAAACAATCCTGAGTGAGGCTTTTGAGGACGGCTGCTCTGCCGCAGCTTCGATTTTATTTCGTCCCGTTTTCATCAAGCTGCTGAACACACTTTCATGTTTTTTTTTTGGATTTTTTTGTTTCTTGCTATCTACATTGCAAACTGGTATAACTGATTGTTATTTCGGCAAAGAGAAATTGTAGCTTCAACACTCTTATACATAAATGGTGACAAACTGTAATCTGGTAAACCATTAAAAGGTTTAAGATGTCTGAACAGTGTTAAAGTAAGCTCAGGAGATTTGAATTTTAGTGAACTCGTACCACAAGCATACCTAACTGAGAGTATTCCTATTTCCCTGCTCTCCGGAACTATTTCTGAAATAAATGATAATTTTTTATCTTTAATTTAAAAATCTTTATTTTATCAGTATAAAACAGTGAAGGGAACCTTTTGTGAAAAACAATATCAGAAATTTAATTTTTGACAAAACAGAAATATCATGGCCAGCCAACAAATAGATGAACAAAAAGATCAAACTATGCAACAACAAGAACAACGAATACAACAGTGTCAAGCACATATTCAACAACTGCAACAACAAGTTCAACAAGAACTACAAGTACAACAACAAATTCAACAAAGCAACGTAGAGCAAAATTTTACACTATCTCCTGAGCTTACTTTAACACTGTTCAGACATCTTAAACCATTTAATGGTTTACCAGATTACAGTTTGTCACCATTTATGTATAAGAGTGTTGAAGCTACAATTTCTCTTTGCCGAAATAACAATCAGTTATACCAGTTTGCAATGTAGATAGTAAGAAACAAAAAAATCCAAAAAAAAAACATGAAAGTGTGTTCAGCAGCTTGATGAAAACGGGGCGAAATAAAATCGAAACTGCGGCAGAGCAGCCGTCCTCAAAAGCCTCACTCAGGATTGTTGAACTATGCCAAATACCTAAAGGTTAGTAATTTAAGAAACTTATTTGAAGAGTTTAGGGTTGTAAGTTGCGAATTTAATGAAATTTATGATTTAGATGAAAGGAAACCAGAAATGTATAAGCCAGAAAATGTAGATATGAATTTAACAGAAATTTTATTAGAAAAAATAGATGGTACTATTAGAGCTCATATTCAAGAAAATATGAGTATTCTTTGATGTGCATGTATGAGTATGTCTTACGATAAGTTTAGTAAACTTAAATATTAGATGATATGTCATATAAAAATTTTAGTATAATATCTGAACAAAATAGAAATAAAAATTTGATTTTTTTACAATAAGAAATATAAATAATAGTTTCAGAAGAAATAAAATTGCTCATGAAATTAATAACAACGATTATTTTGATAAAGACAACAAAATTTTGTCACAAATTGAAAGACCCAAATTTAATCCCAATAATTCACAACGATCTAGACAAACAAATATTTTCAATTCAAGCAGAAATAACAACAACTCTAACTTTTATCCAAACCAAAGAGGTAAGGTAACAATTTTTTCTAGCAACTCACAATTTAGAAATAGAAATTTTAATAATCAAGGAAACAGTCATACATATAACAACAATTATTTAAATGATGGTCCAAACTCAATGGAAATTGGAAATTTACAGGGAACTACCGAAAAGTTTCAAGAAGAGCCTCGGAAATAAACTTACCAATAATATATTTAACAATAAATCATAAAAAAAATGAAATGCTTAATAGATACAAGGGTCTAGTACAAGTGTTATTGAACCTAAGGATTTGAACAACTCTGTCGAAACTAAATTGGAAAACCTTTGTATTTTAGAACTGTTACAAAAGAATTCCAAAAGAATTCCAAGAGAATTAGGTTGACTATTTCAGTAATTATTTTATTAGTTCCGTTAATAGTTCTAAAATACAAAGGTTTTTCGTCTAGTATTTTTAAGCAATATAAAAAACTATTCTCATATTATAAAAATAATAAAAGAAGAAAATACAAATGTTCTACTTAACATGATGAATAATGACCAGTTAAAATTAATGTAGATAACGAAAATGAATATAGAGTTTTGACAAAATCTATAAATGAAGCCATGTTAAAATGGCATACATATGAAAGTAAACTGACCAGCTCAATTAAAGTTATGGCAAGAAATCTTCACCCATCATGTCAGCCTGAAGATATTAAAGAGAACTTATAAATAAAAGTTTTAAATGTCAAGATGTGACAAAAAATTAAAAACATACTTATTTTTATAATAGGTTTTAGTTTATAAAAGATAATACATAATATGTTTAAAAGTTAAAATAATTAAAACTGTTAACGTTTCAAAAATATAAAAGTGTTAAATAAGAACGGAAATAGGAAATAGTGCATCAAATTTGATTTTTTTATCTTTATTAATTTTGAATATATCATGCTTTAAGATCTTGGGAGTTGTGGGGGTGGTACGGAAACCGCTATTCCAATTCATCCAAAATTTCACGTATACAAAACAAATAAGAAGAAACACATATGCCCCAAATATAATTTTCTATCTTCTTTGGTTTTGAAATTATACTAGTTCACTTCAATGCGACCAAGAGCTTCTAGAATCCGATCCCGACAGGAACCAATTCCCATAGTACTTTTATTACTAGTAACCAAGAATATAAATTTCATCAAAATAGCGCAATTAGTTTCTGAGTTTTGGTGTTTTTAAGATATACGTGTGTTAGCTTTTGAACTTTTCAAAGGTTCCAGAACCCGACACCATGGTACGATTTCGCCCATATGCAGTCATAGTCATACTTACAATTTTTTATGATAAGCCTTTCAACCTTGAGAGGTCTAAGAGAGTTACCTGAACCACCACTCCAATTGATCATACATTGTGGGAACACGTAGGAAATAGTAAAGAACAGCCTTGTGCCAAATTTTAAGCTTCTATTGTTTTTTGAAGTTACTATCTTTATTATTTTCGAAAATATGCTTTAAGGTTTTCGAAACTATGTGGATGGTCCCCTTCGAAACTATGTGGATGGTAAAAAAAGCATTAAACAAATAAAAGATAATGTCATATAAAAATAAAAATAAAATTAGGGATATCTAACAAAGTGTCGGCGAGGGCTTGGTTGAACATTCATGGCGCTCAGATAATTTGCCAGTGGTTCATAATAATAATATTATTAATATAAACAATCTGGATAAATTAATTAACACCTTCGCTATAAGCTTGAAGGTTCAAAGAAGTCCGCCTAAAAAAGGTGAAGAAAATATAGAAACCGAAGAGGGCAATAAATTACAAGAAAGTAATACGGAAGTTCATCTGACTAATGGCGTAGTGGTAAAGACACCGCTTTTCATGTGGAAGGTTTGGGGTCAAACCTTGGTCGGATCATATCTAATAAAAAATATCGTAAATTGTATAATTATACCGTAATAGTTTATATCGTAATATAAAATGAGATATAATAAATATATATAAATAATACTTGTGTAAGAGTTAACATTTGTGCATTCATATTTCATAATTTTATACAATATCTACAGCCGAGTATTCAACGGCTTAGTGAATATTATGATTAAAGAAACTGAAGCTAAGTTTAAAAAAAACTTATATTTATATAAACTTGGTGGATGACCTATACTCCTTAAAGGAGTGAAAAAGCAATAAAAAAACAATAAAAAAATACGGAAGTTCACTCTAAAATAAATGAGCTGGAAATCTTGGGAAAAGAATGACGAAGAAAAATCGGTCAATTTAAGGCAGAAAATTTAAAATTAACAATTGATGAAAAAAACCAAGGGTTTTCAAAAGCACATTTTCAAAATTGTATAGGGTTTCTGAGTATTTTATCATTTATTTATATAAAAATATATCTAACGAGGAAGAGTGTAGTAGAGTAGACTGGTTCAACTCTGACATACCGGTATGATCGTTATATAAACATTATATCATTATTAATATAAACATTAACTACGAGTATATTTGGCAAAATTTCAAAAATACCAGCTTCATTAGGTGTAGTGTAATGCTCATATAAAAGAAGGAGTTGTATGGCAAATACTCGAACCCTCTGCAGTAGACTAACCAAATTTTGCAGTAACTTTGACAATTACACTAAACTATTTTTCGCAAAATTTCAGACACGCAGCTGTAATAGGTACAGAGTAATGCTCATATAAAAATAGAAGTTGTATGGCTGCTAACCGAACCCATGAATTAAAATGGCTGGATTTAAATAGCGATGACGGATATTGCAAAAAAACGAATTTGCGAGAACTTCAATATCATTGGTCCTTTAGTTTTAGGGTTATCGTGATTACGGACGGACGGGCATACATAGCTAAATCGATTTACTTTTCGATTCTGATCCGGCCAATACACTTGAGCCTGTATGTACCCCCGTCCTTTTCTGCGTCACAAACGTAATGTCAAATTTATTATAGACCTATTATAGACCTATAGTCATACGGGTATAAAAATTAATGATAATATTATAATGTAGTTATCTCATTAATTCATTAATTATTACAAATAGTGAAATCAATACTTAGAATATTATCCCAGTGCACTCAAAAAAACCTGTTAACTAGTTCGAAATATAATGTTGGAGCTTCAACATTAACGATTAATTTTTGGGAAATCATACACGGGTGAATAAGTTACTGTTTTATAAGAACATGAAAGTTTTAATTTTGAAGACCTAGTAGCGCTTCAATGGGAAAGTTTCCCAAAGTTTTGCTTAGCAGAGTTATGATGGATCTACCCACTCCCCCTTTTGTCACCACATACTATTTGGACAAAATACAGTGTTTTGTCGAAACAAAAATAACGAAAAAAAACTACACCATTTATGTTATATAGTAAAGTAGCGAATGGAGTCTTATACTCCAAAGCACTAAACACTAAAATTAAAAAAAACATTATATCAGAAAAACAAATTACGGTTATGAAACCTAAACGTAATGACAATGAAGTGATGCACAAGATGCAAAACTTAGAAAAAACTACAGGAACTACGGAAAAAGAAACTAAGTTATGAAACCTAAACGCAATGACAATGAAGTGATGCACATGATGCAAAATCTATTTCTAAAGGTTGACGAAAATTCTACAAGATTAAATAACATAGAAAAGAGATACATGAATGAATATCAAGAAACACTTAAAAAACTTATAAAAAATGTTTCTAGATAAAATACATATTGCAACTTCGAAACCTAATAGTGTCCTCAATATAAAACAAGAACTAGAAGTGTTCTTAAGATCTAAAAATATTGATATATGTCTGCTATCAGAGACTCATTCAACAATAAACACAAAATTTAAGATTCTAGGTTATGAATGTTACAAGGCAGTTCATCCTAGTGGTCATCCGAGAATAGGTAGTGCAATTTTAATAAAGGGCACTTTAAAACATAATGAAGACTTCAAAATTAAATCTGAAGAAATTCAATTTTGTATGATAAAAATTTCATCTACTAACAAAGATATTAATGTTGGCGCAGTATATTGTCCACCAAAATTAAATATAAAGAAAAATATCTTTAAAGAACTCCTAAACGTCCACGGACAAAAATTTCTGCTAGGATGTGATTACAATGCCAAACATACAGATTGGGGTTCTAGAACAACCTCAACTAGAAGTAGACAGCTAAGAAAAGTTATTCAAGAGTTAGGTCATTCGACTGGCAATTACATTTGGAACTAGAATGATTTATTAATATAATTCAAAAAGCTGCTTGGAATAACACAAAAATAATTGATAATAGGTCGGCAGCAAATAATTGTCCTAGATATATAACTGATTAAATCACGTCAGTCACGTTACCCTGATGATAAGAAGATTTGAAACATGTTGTCACAATCCACAGCAACCGGTTTTGGTCTTTTTACAGCTCAGATTATAAAAGAGCTTCCACAAAAAGCTCTAAAACTTAAAAAAAAAATCATAAATGCAGCAGTAAAACTCAAGTATGTTCAAACCGCTTGGAAGTAGCACAAGTTATTATGATATCAAAGCCAGGTTAGCCATTGAATGAGGCAAAATCTTATAGTCCAATATTTCTGCTACCAATTATGTCAAAACTTTTTGAAAAATTGTTTTTAAAAAGTCTGAAGCCAATTATAGAAAATTAAAGAAAATAAAAATTTAATTTCAAACCATCAATTTGGATTTAGATTCAAGCATGTAACAATTGACCATGTTCATAGAATAACAAATATTATAGAAAAGGCGTTTGAAGAAAAACCAATATGCTCTACAATATTTCTAGTCGTAGCACAAGCGCCAAACGTTGAAAAAGTTTGGCATGAAGGATTAATATTTAAATTGAGGAGATTGATACCTTTTTAATATGTAGAGATTCTTGAATAGTTGGAAAACTAGATATACTAAATAAATAGTGCTCTACATTAAGGTAAATGAAAGCAGGTGTGACTCAAGGCAGTATTCTAGGTCCTATTTTGTACTTGTTTTGTACAAGTGATTTACCAGAAGTAGAAAATTTAAGTGAAGCAACATTTGCTGACGATGCTGCTATTTTGCCAGTAGGATCGAATATTGGCGAAGCTACAGGAAAATTACAGAAAGCAAGTGAAAAAATGTGTTTTTGGACTCACAAATGAAAAATAAAATTAAATTAAAGTAAACCTGTTCATGTTAATTTTAGTAATAGATATATAAGAAACCCACCTAAAATAAATTTAAATAGTGTATTTGTATCAATCAAAAATTCCGAAAAATACCTAGGAATGACACTGAATATCAAGCTAGAACTTGGAAATAAATATAGAGAAATTTACTGGCACCTAAGGTGTAAGTCTAAATTAAAAATATATAATAAAGTGGTAATTTACGACCAAGTAATTAAACCTATATGGTTATATGGCATTCAACTTTGGGGTTGTGCTAAGCAAACGCATATTAAAAAAATACAAACCTTTCAGAATAAAGTCCTACGTAACATAGTTAGTGCTCCCTGGTACATACGTATTAGTGAGTTTCATAGAGATATACAAATTCTATATTTCTAGGGCTATATTGATTACATTTCATATTTATAAAAATTTTTTTTTTTTTGTTTTATTTTTTACTTAAAAATAAATTTAAGTATTATAATTTTTTACTTTTAAAGAACATAATTTTTTAATTAAATAATAAATTAACAGGAAGAAAATAATAAAATCAAAATAAAAGAGAAATTGGAAATAAAAACAAAAATACGACTAAGTACTGCAAATCTTCAAAAATCAAATGAAACAAACCGGTTTAGTGTTTAACATTATTGTTGATTCTAACAAACAAAAATTTGAGAAAAAATAGAACAAAAAATATTATATATTAAATGACATTGACTGCATTATTAGAAAATTTCGTTACATTACTATATTTACTAAGACAATTCTCTGTTAATACTTTTTTTAATTTAGAATTACTATAGAGTTTAAAATGCCAGTCCAGCGAATTGTATAATTTTATGCCACGGTAAATTGTGGTAGAGGTACCAAATTGAGATGTTCTCTTCTTATTCACTTTTAGATGTTCACTCCTCTTAGTTAACATGATAGTTGAATGTAAATTAACAGTACTAATATTGTGAATCAGAAGTAAAAGCTTAACATTGACAAAATCTTTAATTAAGAGCTGATCACATGTTCTATGTATAAACTCTGTGCATTCTCGCCAATTGAATTTAAATAAATTTTTCAATGCTCTGTTTTGCACAACTTGAATTTCCTCAATAATTGTTTTAGGAGAAGCCCCCATAATGTAACTCCATAACTAATGCGACTATGAAAATAATGCATAATATATTGTTTTTTTTGATTTTGTCATGCCAAGATATTTATACCGATATACTTGGTCAAGTGTTTGATGTGATATCTTTACATTTAGTGACGGCGGATTCATACTAATAACTAAGTATTTTGTTTTTGAGATATTAATATTTAATTTTCTAGTTATCATCCAAAGGTATACTTTTTCAAGTTCTGAATTCATTTTGTCCTGTAAATCGGAGTATTTATCAGCACTGAACACAAAGCAAATATCATATGCATAGAGAATTATTCTGTATATCCATAATAATATAAATAGCAGCGGTCCAAGTATGCTACCTTGTGGTACACCGTAGTGAACAGTGTTTACCTCACTCTTAATGTTAGCAATTTGGGTAAAGAGTTTTCGATTAACAAGGTAAAATTCAAATCATTTATGTGCCGATCCCTTAATTCCATAAGATTGAAGAATTTTGAGTAGAATTCGCGGCTCAATCGTATCAAATGCCTTTGATAAGTCCATGAACAAGAGTGATACGCACTTCTTTTTGTCTTTCAAATTCTGTGCAGAATTAACCATGTCACCAACAGCTGCTTCCGTGTTAGATTTGTATCTATACCCATATTGATTTTTGGACAAAAGTTTGTTACGTTCAAGATAGCAATTGACCTGAATGAAAACTACTTTCTCTATATTTTTTGATAATACTGGTGCAAGACAAATCGGTCTATAATTATTATAGTTCATTTTATTGCCAGATTTGAAAATAGAAATAATCTTGCCTATTTTAAGACTATCTGGGAACTTACCTTCCATTAATGACTTATTTACTATTAACGAAATAGAATCACTAATGTTATAATTACATGCTTTAAGAATATTAGATGATATTAGATGATGATTGAAAGAGTCAAGTGAATTTGAATTGTTCATTTTTTTTATTATCTTCGATATTTCATACTTATTGGTATAATCAAATTTAAAAGACTCATTCGTAATTGCTCTTGTAGAAAATATTTTTTCCTCACAACTTTTAGCAAGTATTTCACCAATAGTGGAAAAATACTGATTTAGTTTACTAATTTTCATTGTTGCCTCTTTTTCAGACACACCTTGTAATAACGTTATGTATATCTCCTTTTCTATTAGCTCCATTATAAAGAATGCTATTAACACAAATCCAAGTTTTGGACGAATTATTTGCACTTTCTATAATTTTTTTTTCAAAGTAGCTTTTCTTTTTAAACCTTCGCATACTGGTCAACTTATTTCGATAGTATTTGAATTGTTTTTTTAAATGAATGTTTGTTCTGTCAAGCTTCCATTTACAAAACCAAAACTGCTTTATCAACATTGTGTCAATCAGTTCTTTGTCAATCCACTGTTTAAACTTTCGGTTTTTTATTTTGTTGATATTATAACTAGATGACTTATCAATTAATTTCTGAATTTTTTTGGTAAATTCAGTCAAAGTATTTTCACAATTCTTCCTTTGATTTAATAATATAGGCTCAGATGAACTCAGACGATTTAATTTCTCCAAATTTATTCTTCTACTTTTCGAAGCATTACTGTTAACATTTGAATTGTCATGAAGTATATCAGTAGGCTTAGAAACTTCAATCATTATGACATTATGATCAAGAAGATCAACAATAACATGTGATAGGTTAAGTTTTTCATCTAATCTATTTGTGTAGAAATGATCAATACAAGAATTACTAATATTTCTAGTAATTATTTTATCATTGCAAATATGGAAACCAATCGAAGACATAAAATTCTTATATTTATATACTTTGTTAGTGTTTATTAATAAATTAATGTTAAAATCACCAATTATATAAGTGTTATTATTTAGATTTGTTTTAGCTATACATTTATTAAATTCTAGCAAAAAATTATCAAAATTGTTTGTAATTTCAGTTGGTGCTCTATAAATATTTATTATATTGAAATTAAAGTTGCTTTTAGTGATATTAATACTTAAAAAACTATCACTATCATTACTGTATTCATAATTTATAGAATGAGATAATTTACTACTGACAAATACACCACAACCACCACCATCTTTATTTGGACGACAAGAATATATGGATAAATAATTATGTATATTGAAAAACTTTATTTGTGAAGAATTAATCCAGGTTTCGGTTATACAAATAACATCAATATGACTATTAATAGAAGCTAAGAAGATTTCAACATTATCAATTTTATTTTTTAAGCTTCTTGCATTTAGGTAAAGAATTTTTAATGTGTTTGAATTTAAGTGTATGTCATTAAACGTGTTATGAAATTGATTGCATGGATTAAAAAGGAAAGGGATAGTGTCAATATTTAGTGAAATCATTTAAAATATCAATATTTTTAACCTGAATCATTTTACTTTCTGCATCTTTGCGGATAAATACTTTTCCATTTTTAACCCATGCAAATTTAATCAAATGCTCTCTTCTCAAATCTCGCGCCTTTTTGAATAAAAAACTATAGTACTTAGATAGGCATTCATTAATAAAAATTGATTGATTGGAATTATCTTCAAATAGCATACCAGTGTGAATATATATTTTGTTTTTCTTTTTTTCACTGCAATTAGAAATAAATTCTTCCTTAGAATTTTTTTGCATAAATTCAATTATAATATCTGACGGTTCTACTTTATTATCTGTCACTTTACTCCGTTTCCTAAATACATCTTTAATCTTATTGTTGGGATTAATATCAAATTTTACCAATAAAGTGGATGCAATAGAGGTAAGATTTTAATTTTTTTTTTTTCAGAAATTCCAGATACTTTAATAAAATTATTAAGTGAAATTTGTTTATTATTTTGAATTGATAATTCCATTTTACTCAATCTTGATTTCAAAATATCTACCTCATTTATCAATTTAACATTTTCTTCAATAAGATTTTCTGAAATCACTTTGTAATCATTGACACTTTTTTTCAAGTTTTTTATTTCAGTTTCCAATAAATCGTTTTTTGCAATTATTAAATCTAGCTTATCACTTAATGATTTAAGATTAGGCTCGCTACTTATATTATTCAAAACACTTACATTTCTATTGTTAAAGAATGGTGTTTCACTTATTGTTGAATTATTAACCAAGGTCAATATTGTACTTCGTCGTTGTTTACGTAATGCCAAGCAGTTTTTACACAACCAGACTGAATCATTCCTTTTAACTTACTCGAACCTTTGATTAGATAATTCTGAACAAGCTTTATGGAAGCTCTTCTTGCAGTCCCCTTCACAAATTAAAAAATTTTTCCCTGATTTTTTACAAATTTTATTGCACTTGCCGCAATTTGTAGTTGACAGTTCATTTGCCATGTTGAAACTGAATAATACAGTATAAAGTACAGATTTTCTAAGGGAAAGTACACAAAACTTATACTCAAATCAAAGTTAGAAAAAAATTAATGGCTAGTCCGTTCGACTAGTTTTAATAAGAGATGCGTGTGGCTTAGTCGGTAAGAATCCGGCATACACTTCTGCTAGAGATTCCCACTAATCACATAAAATAAAAAAATAAATACAATTGAAAAAACTTAAAAATAGTGCACATATATTAGAGTTCATAGTTTTATTTTCTAAATTATTTAAACACGTATTTTTTTTGAAAAAAAAATAGTTTAGTGTAGTGGCCAAAATTTTGCCAAAAAAAGTTTAGTGTTGTGGCCAAAGTTACAGCAAAGTTACCCCTTTTTTATATGAGCATTACACTACACTTAATAAAGCTGTATGTTTGAAATTTTGCCAAAGGTAATTAATCAGATGATATAATGAATATGTTACGGTCATACAGGTATCCCAGAGTTGACACAGTCTACTCTACTACACTTTTCCTCGTTTTTTTCTATTTTTTAACTGAAATAAAGTCAACAATTGTTTTGATTGCTCGAAGGTTTTGAAATACAAATAGAGCAGTTCCAAATTTTGACGTTTTATAAAATTACAAATCAGTTATATATGTTTTCGTTGTGTAAGACTAATAACAAACTGCCAAAATTTTTTTTTTTGTAAAACAGAAGTCCAATTTTATTTAAATTTACTCACAATTGGTACAATTTTATTCTTACACAGTAAAAATATATAATAGTATATTTTATTTGCCATTTTATAAAACGTCAAATTTCGGAACTGCTCTATATACATAAACTTGACAGTTGCGAATTAAAAATGATTTTTTTTCTATTTTTACCTAAAATAAAGTCAACAATTGCTTTGATTGTTTGAATATTTTGAAATACAAATCAAGCTGTTTTTAAAACAAAAGTACAATTTTATTTAAATTTTAGTGATATCTAAGCCCAGCTTCAAACGGTTTAGAGTAATGCTCATGTAAAAAAAGAAGTTATATGATAGGTACTCGAACCCGTGAACCAAAATGGCTGGATTTTCATAACGATGAAGGCTATTGCATAAAACCAATTTGTGAAAATTCCAAAATACTAGCTTTTTTTTGTTTTTTGAGTTATCGTGATGACGGACGAAAGGACGAACATACATAGCTAAATCGATTTATTTTTCGATTCTGATCCAATCCATACCCTTGAGTCTAAATCGACCTCGCGCCCCCCCTCCCTCCCCTTCTCAGCGGCACAAACGTAATGGAAAATTAGTATACCCTGTTGACCTGTACTCAACTCTTGGATACCCGTATGACCGTAATATAAACATTTCATTATCTAGTTAATTCCTTTCGACAAATTTTAGACACAAAGCTTCTATAGGTATAGAGAAGAAGTTGTATGGTAGATACTCGAACCAACGGCACTACCCCAACTAAATGTTGCACAATCCTTAGCCATAAAACTAAACTATTTTTGCCAAAATTTCAGACACCCAAGTTCATTAGGTGTAGAATAATGTCTAAATTAAAAGAAGGAGTTGTATGACAGCTACTCGAACTCGCTGCTGTAGACCAACCAAAATTTTTGATTTAGTCAAATTGGCCATTACACTAAACTATTTTTGACAAAATTTCAGATACCCAGCTTCAAAAGGTATCGAGTAATGCTCATATAAAATAAGCAGTTGTATGGCAGCTACTCGAATCCACTGCTACTCTACTTCACTTTTTCTCGTTTTAACTTAATTTTAGGAATTAAAAGATGAAGTTAGGTCCTTGAGAAATTTGGCAACCTTCCTCATTGAAGGGCTATTAAAACTTAAAAATAAAAAATTTACTGTTAGCAGTAAATTTTATAAGTAAGCAGTAACTTAGTCACCAGTGTATATATTTTCAAAATAAACTCAGTATATAATGCAATATAAATTTGAAAATGTTCTTTTTGAAAAACCCTTGATTTTTTTTCATCACTTGTTTCATTTAACCTTCGTATAAAAGTTTCTCGAATCGTTTAATTCAATCTTCTGATTGAATTCCGTTTCCGGCTGCGCCAATTATGTTTTTATTTAAAAAAAAAAGTAAATTATTTAGTTTTTAGTTTGGTCAGAAGACTGTTCTTTATTTTACAAAGTTATACTAACATATGTTTAAATGAATATGTTTAAATTAACTTAATGCTAGATCATCAAAAATAATGTTGTTTTTAAAATTTATTAATAAAATCAATTAACCAGGAAATTGTTTTTCCTGTTGTTGTAAAAATATAAACATGCTTAAGAAAGAGGAATGAGCTAATATATTATGTCAACATAATACCATCCAACATTGCATTAAGTAGTATAAACGTGATGCATTATGCTACATTATGTCAACATAATAATTTGTAACTCCCCTCATGTTTAGGAGCTGTAAAAGGTCGAAAAATGAAATTTTACTATTTTTTAATTTATAAAAATCAAAGCTCCAACATTTTATTTAAACATGTGTCAAAGGTTTTTATTAATTTTAAAGGCTGAAGTTAGATCTTCAGAAATCAGGAGACGGTTAACAAAGTTTTCTTTGCCCGCCCATTTAGGGGCCACAAAAGGTCGAAAACTTAAATTTTGCTATTTAAAACACCTGTATCTTAATTACCCGTCTAAATTTTTGTTTAGTAATATACAAAATTTAAAGCTGGAATGTATGATTTCAACATATGTGTAAATGTGCGTTTATGTTGGAGCTGCGAAAAATGATAATAGCGTCGATAAGAGCATAGCGTAGAAAACTATATAAACAATTTAAATAGAGATTTTTATATTGGAGCATCGCTTTGATCATCGATAAACGATAAGAACATAGAAAACTCTTCATTCAGTTTTCTACGCTCTTATCGCTGATCAAAATTTTCAAATAAGTGTTTTGCTCTCGCTTGTTATTTTAATTTTTTAAATAAATGTTTTTTTATTTTTGTTTGTTAATTTTTTTTTTTAATACTAAATCTCAAGCAGGTGCAATTATACATTTTAACCCGAATCGGCCCAGATTAATTTTTTTTTTAAATCTAAGGTTATTTTTTGTAAAAAGTGTTAGTCCTGAGTAAATCAACATATTTTTGGCTTTCCTTTTGGTCATGAGTCCGCCCTGCTCTCAGGGGGGCATGTTGCCATATGGCAACGCTGGGCTGTGTATTGGAAAAAAAATTATATGAAACACATATTTTTAGATGTTGAATAAGACGATTTTTTTTTATTTCAATGTTATTATATCAAGTAAATAGAAGAACAGAATAATAAAGTACAAAAAGAAAATATTAATCCACAGTATTTTAAAAAATTTCAAAGAGTTAAATTTTATGTATTTAAATAAACAATATGATAGAAAAATTAATAATAAAAAACGTTTAAATAATGGAATACAATATTATTGCTTATGATTCGATTCAAAGCAGTGTATGCATAATCCTTTATCACATTTAATGCATATAGTTTTGCCAATTGTTTTACAATTATCGCCAGCACATCTTCTTTTTTTTTCCACATGATTTACATAATGACCAGTGTTATCATAGCGTAAGGTTTCGGAAAGGGAATTTTTACGTTTTCTGTTTCCTGTTGATAGTGACTGGGTACCGTAATGACCACAATAATATGTAGCAATTTGTCTGAGAAATTCTAATTGACGCATTTCTGGATTATGGACTCTATGCAATTGCCAAGCATTGTGTATTGATACATCAAGAAGCCAGGTAAATATGCTGTTCCACCATTTCTTACCTTTAATTCCAACTCTATATAAACTGATGTTTTCATCCATTCTATTGACGCCCCCCATGTACTTATTATATGGGGCAAATGCAAATGGACGTGGAATTGAAATTTTTTTTTTAAGAGCTGAAGAATATCTCTGCGCATTAGTTTCTGGATGTTTCCCATACAATGTTGAAGCAACACTTACAACTGAATTATCAACCCACTTTGTTAGGCAAATATTCACATCCTTTATATTTGCAGGACATATATAACCTCGTTCTTTGTTTTTTAAATGCTTCTTTTGCGGCAATGGACAAGTTTTAGGTACTCGATTTTCTCGTATAGTACCTGTAGCGTTGTATCCCAATGACTTCAAATATGTCAATGCAGGAAAGCCAGTAAATAAATTATCAAAAAAAAAATTAAAATGGTAAATTGCGTATAACATCGTCAAAATCTTCTAGCATATTGAATAGAGGAGCAATACATTTTCCAAAATTATTCTCATGTAAAACATTTGACCGGGGATTTTTTCCTTGGTAAATTTCAAAATTTACTAAATATCCCAACTGAGTACACAGGGACCATACTTTATATCCAAACCTTAAAGGTTTACCCTTTATAAATTCTTTGCACCCGTGGCGACCGAAATAACTTATCATACTTTCATCATATGAGAGATTTTGTTCCGACTTGACTCTGGAAAAATAGGAATTCGTGGTTCTGAAAAGTCGTCGGCCCATTGAAATTTTGTTACATCATATTTAGAAAACGGTGGAAAATTAGTTTTTCTATATGCTTTTCTTTCATTTTCAAGAAGGACATTATCTGGTGTAATGTTATTGACTTCTTCGAGTTCTTCTATTTCATCTGCCTGTAAATCTGAAAATAGTCGTTTCCCGCTGGAGAATACTATTTCGCAATTTTCTTTTAACTGCCCGGCACAAACGTTGTCAGGATTTGCAGCACCATCTTCAGTTTCATCTTCTTCACCGCTCAAATCTCCAGTTTCATTCGGAGGTTCAATGTAAATACATTTAGGTAAATCTGTTTCATCATCCGATAAAATTTCATCCAAATAATCTAATGCTTCTTTTAGTGATAAGTTTCTACAAAATCGAAAAAAAATCACATATAATAATAGATTCTGAACAAAATGTATGTGGAATAACTTTATGTAAAACTTAGTCCAGCGTAGCCATACGGCAACACACAAATATAAATGAAAAAAATGTATACAAAATATTTTTTGAAATGAAAAGTTTTTAGTTCAAAACTAACCACATATAATTACAATAATTATCCACAAATAAAATTTAACAATTACGATTAAATATTTATAAGAAATTCAACTTACTTTTTTAGGTAATCCATTTTTTACAATTTTTATTTTTCACTAAACTAAAACTTTAAACAATACTATTTTTAATAATGTCAATTCAATTTCAAGGCACACTATGAGAAAGCACATTCGTATTATGGAAAAAAATGCAATTTGACTTTAATTAAAATAACCGTTTTTATTTTAATAAGATAAAAACAACCATGTGTTAACTGTTGCCATATGGCAACGCAGGGCTAATTCGGGTTAAAATATAATAAAATAAAATTTTTTTTTTTATTGTTGATAAAATAATTTTTTTAGTTTTATTTTGTTTTTTTGTATAATTTTTTTTAAAATTTTTTATAATTGTAAGAAAACTTTTTAAAAAATATAATTTAATTTTTTTTCAATTTAATATTTTTTTTATTATTACTTTCATCTTTCAATAAATAAACTATTATAATAAAGCTTTATTATTATATATAACTAGCTAATACCCGGTGCGCGTTGCTGCGCCTCTCAATGGAAGTTTAATTAAAGTTGATGTTACTGCAAAAAGTTAACACAAAAATTACACACGGTTTACTCATGTAAATTTTAAAATGTATGAAAGCAATCTTTTTAAAACGATTTTTCTAGGATAATTCTAGTAATTTTTGAAACTTTTTGTAATTCAAAGCAGTACAAACTACTTTTCAAAGTTTGACGTAATTTACTTCCAAAAAATTTTTTTAACCAATCGTAGGACCGACTGTTAACATACTCAACTCCATTTTCAAGTTGCTTCACACATATATAATTTGAGGTCAACCGGTCAAATCGTTTCTAATTTAGAGTTAAGGAACGGAAAAATCTATAAAAGCCACTGTGCCCCATTGGGTTAACGGAACTATACTTTATCTTTGGGCAAAGCAGTAATGCGCTAAATTGGACGTAATTTTCTTCCAAATCTTTTTTTGTCAATCGTCGGGCCGGCGTGAGCTAACCAATTGCAAGTCTGTAAAAAGAGCTAATTTCATTCTCGAAACGGAACACATATACAAAATTTGAAGAAAATCGGTTAAACCGTTTCTAATTTAGAGTAAAGTAACCAAAAACTTTATAAAAAGCTGTTGAGTCGCAATGGGTAAATGCAACTCAACAAAATTTTTTTTGGGGCTTTCTTTTAAGCCAATGCAGAATTTCGTAAAATCGGACAAAATTTGGACCCAAAATTTTTTTTGACCACCCGTCGGCCCGACATGGGTTAACAAATTCCAAAATTCTTAATAGTGTATACTCAATTCTCAAAGAGCATCACGTATACAAAATTTGAAGTCAATCGGTCAAACCGTTTTCATTTTAGAACAAAGAAGTTTAAATACTTGCACCACAGCCCCAACTTGGCGGTCCGTTAGAGCAAAATTTTTGGGCCACGATTTCCTTCCGAACCCAAAAACCTCTATATACAAATTTTCATGAAAATCGGCCGGGCAGTTTAGGAGTCAACTCGCTACATACAAACAAACAAACAAACAAACAAACAAACAAACAAACAAACAAACAAATAAACAAACTTTCGCTTTTATATATATAGATTCTTAAAAGTTTTTTTAATTTAATTTTGTTTTTCTTTTTTCATAAAAATATAAACAGACAAATCTAATACAACAATAAATAATATTATTTTTTTATAGTACATCGCTTTTATCGAAGCTCCAATATAAACACTGCATAAGAGCATAGCTTTCTTACAGAAAATCGATAAAAGCTTATCGACGCTCTTATCACATATCGCTGCTCCATCATAAACTCACCCTAAGGCTTTTCTTAAATTTAAAAGTGGTTCTAAAATTAGAAGAAAGTTTGTCTTAGTCTTAACGATTTTTACTTAGATAATAAAATTCTAAGTAAAATTCCAAATTTTGGTGGAATTCACAATTTTTGTTCCTAGAATACAATAAATTTGCAATTGAAGGACTATTAGGATTTAAAAATTAAAGCTTTCCTGTTTTCATAAATCAGTAACTTTTTTATGAGTGTACATTTTCCAAAATTAAACGTTAACATTGAAGCTCCATTAACATTATATTTCGCAATTGTAAACATGTTCTCTTGTTTATTATATTATATATATAAAAACTAGATTGGTCTGTACGTGTAATCGTGTAATAAAGTGTACGATCATTGCTAATGTAATATATAGCTACATCACCAATTCAATAAAGAATAACAAACTTGACAGCACGCTTGCCAGCAATATTGTGTAGTCATCGCTTGACTATAGTGTTAAGTAGAATGGACATTTTTAGAACTACGTAATAAATATAAATTTTGATTCACCTTCTTCCCCAAATCTAAAGTCTAAAATTGTTCTCAAAAAAGCTAAAATCATAATATTCAATTCAGAGCTGTTTTTATCAGACAAAAAACAGGAGGTATGTAATAAAACATTTAGACAACAAAACATAAAGAGACAACAATACTAAATTAAAAAAAAAATTTTTTTACAGACTTAAAGTTCTAGAAATATTGTTTGTGCTGATACACATTTATTTTTTTTCTGCTTATCGTAGCTTCATTGGATTCATAGTTATCGAATTGACAACTTTGTACATAGCTCCCCGAAAAGGGAGCTATAACATTTTGAAACTTCATATATAGGTGTTATTTCTATTATACAACTAATCGTGTGTAATTTTCATCCTTCAAATATAATTACTTTTGAAGATATTCATATTGGTTTAAAAAACGTTTGTGGCAGCTCTCGGAAGAATTGGCCTGCTTTTTACTAAAAATAAAAATAGAAACTCAAAAATGTCCAAAAAATGTTTTGTGGGAATTTCAAAACTCTATCTCTAATTTTTGAATTCTATCTCTTTTATTTAAGTTTTAATTCACGAATATATTTACCTAAGCAAAATAAGCAGCATATGACCATATTTATATAATGATCATCATGATAGATAATAGTCATCATATTCATAATAAATATTATCCATCAATCTCAAAGTACAAAGTCTACATAAAAATATTTCACGTATACATATTATATGAATAAATATAAATTACTTAAAAAGATTTTGTGCTAATTTTATCTTACCTACAATTTTTTTTTAAATTTTATGCATCATTTAAAATTTAAATCATATGAAATCCTAACTCGATAAAAACATAAAAAACAATAACAAAACAAAAAAAAAAACAATCATATAATTTCTTGTTGTGTACACGATGTACAGCTAAATTTCAAATTGTTCTATGAAATTATTGGTGTTAAAGTTAGTTGTTTGAGAGCTACCCGAACTTTTGGTCCGATCTTAACCAAAAAAAATAAGGAACCTAGAAATTGTTTGTGATTTTAGCTCCTTTAGTTTTTGAGTGCAACTTAATTGCAGTGGTGGTTCAGTTATCTCTTAAGACCCTCCAACATTTAAAAGTTTATCTTGAAAATTAAAAAAGATAGGAACTTAAAATAAAGACAAAACCTTCAAATTTGGTAACAGGGTTTCCTCCCTTATTTTTCTGAAATGTGGGTTAATTGAAGTGGTAGTTCGAGTATCTCGGTGGTTCCAGTAAACTTAAAATTTGATGCACGAGAGCTCTGGTTTGTTTCTATCACATTCCTTGCTATTAATCGATGCTACTAAAAAAACTAATAGGGCATTAGTTGGAATCGTGGTTCAGCCACATCCCGCACACTTACAAAGATTTATCAAGCATACCTTCGAAATTAATAACGATATAAATCTGAAATTTGGAACCCAAGCGAACAGAAGTGCCAGAGTGAGTGAAAAAAATCAAGGGCTTTTAAAAGAGCACATTTTTAAAATTATATAGTGTTTCATTCTTAGTATTTTTTCATTTATTTTTATAAAAATAATATTATAATTTACTTATTTTATCAATTCAATATTAATTATGAATAATAGTGAAATCAATATTTAGAATATTAACCCAATGTACTCAAGAAAACCTGTTAACAATTGCGAGATATAATGTTGGAGCTTCAAAATTAACGCTTAATTTTGGAAAAATATACACTGGTGAATAAGTTACCGATTTATTAAAAAGCAAAGTTTTAATTTTTAAGTCCTAAGAGCCCTTCAATGGGAAAAGTTCCCAAAAATTTAGAGTTTTGCATAGCGGTTAATTTTACTTCCGTAAAATCTATACATTTAAGCGATACATTTTTGGAAAACCTATAAAAGCAGCTCTGTCCTACCGTTTTTAGATTGACAACAAAATTTATAGAACTCTTGTTATACCAATTTAAATACAGGGTTTTTTTTGGGATTTGCGGGGGCAGTAGCTTTGCTTCCTTCAAAATTAAGAAAACCTTTTGACAGGAGTTTCAATATAATGTTGGAGCTTTAAATTTTGTATAAAACTTAAAAAAATTTGAGCAGGTATTCAAGTTGCAGGTGTTTAAAAATAGCAAAGTTTCATTTAAACGCTTACAGCTCTTAAACAGAGGGAGTGACAAAAAAAATTTGTTAACTGCTTCTTTCTAATTTTTGATGCTGTAACTTCTCTCAAACTTTCAAGGCTCTTAAACAACATAAAAGATATGTGGGACCAACATTTTTTACAAAAATTGAGTTGCACAAAATGGTAAATTTTTTGTACTGTAGCAACCTTATGCATTTGGCTTTTAACAATTTAAAAAGCTTATAAAAGCAGCTGTCTTTTACTGTTTTCAGAGAGATAATAAATACACCTCACAGAACTCTTGTTATAATTATTTGTATATAGGCCTTTTTCCGAATTAGAAACAGTAAAGGGTGGGGCTAAATAGAAAAGTTCTTCCATGAATATATTTGTTTTAAAATACCTACCCGAAGTAGGTAAAAGTTTGTGTTCTCATACGAACGGACGGATCGTATATATATATAAAACGTTTTATCCGAACTTAACGAAAATATGTTTCAGCCTCAAAATCTTATAAGCTAAGAGAAGTAATTATCAAAAGTTTCAAGTGAATTGGTCAAATCATTTAAGCTCGACACAAAAAAAAACGAAAGAGCTTAAAACAGCTCTGGAGCTGGAACTTGCTGACATGTCAAAACATGACAAAGGCTACGGCACCCTACGGGCCTACAGAATTAATCCTGTAAAATTTTATGGTTTCGTGAATCCGTGAATCCTGGACAAAAAAACAAACAACTTTTCTTCTTTATATATTTAGACAAATTATGATAGTTTTATATTATTTTTTGTAATACATATTTAGAATACAAAAAAAAAAATAATAAAAAAAAGTTGTGCTGTATCGGGTTGTCCAGTGAAGTCTGGAATGAACAATATAATTACAAAATTTCCGATTTATGGAGTCACTAATATATAAATAAAAATCATCTTTTATAAAAATCATTTTGCTCCTGATTGTTTTACTTTTATAGATTATAAGTTCAAATTTTAAACGTTACTTTTCATTTGAATTCTAATGAAACATGTTTTGTAAATACTATATTATAGCTGTAGCCTGGAAGATGAAATTCCAAAATTTTTTCGACTTGGCTATTTTTTTTTTTTTTTGGAACAGTGGACCATTTTTATTGTTCTTTTAGATAGTGTGCGACTTTAACACACTAACACTACAACCTTTTTGAATCAAACTTTAAGAAGAGACCTGTGATACAAATCTCAATTTTGGTTACAGGGATGGTGTTATGGAAGGATAATTTCAAAAGCTTGTGGCTTATAATTTTTTCCATTACTTTAGAAAAGACCGCAGTAATAGCAAAAGGTCGGCAGTTAGAGGGTTTGCTTTTATCGCCTTTTTTAGAAATTGGAAATGCATGTGCAACTTTTTATTAAGGAAATTTTTTTAGAACAGTAGTTGTGGTAACGTCAGGATCGGCTGATTTATTTTTATAAAGATTTACAAGATTTTCATCACTCCTCGTGAATTATGGGTTCTAAACCCATTTTCAAAACTTTTTAAATCCATTCATTTGAAGTAAAGATAAGAAATTTTAACTATGGGTAGGAATTGTCAAAAAAAATAATTTCATGGAAAAACTGTAGCCTCACTTACTGCCTCCCAAAGTCAAAAGAAGCCATATATTTAACGGCTATAACAAGAGTTCTATAAGATCAACCTGAAACGAAAACAAGTAAAGAAACAGTCAGTTACCAAATTAACTTTATAATACTAAAAATATTTTCCAATTACTTTATCTATTCAAAAATATTACAATTCTTACTAATTTATCTATTTAAAAATATTAAAAAACAAAAAAACCTGAATTAATTACAATTACAACAGTGAAAAAATTTGAATTATTAAATTTTGTGATAAAAAGCTAATCAAAGCATAATATTTTTAATAATTAAAATTTTTCAAAATTGCAATTATTTTAAATTGTTAGTTTATGTACCTTTTAGAAAAGCTTATAAACGCAAATATGCAATAAATGTATTTCTAAAATATAATTACAAATTTAGATTTTTTCATATAATTCATTTAAATAAACCAATAAATTTTACATAAATGCAGCAAGTACCTTTGAATATAGCTTAATGTCTTAATTATATATCAGCTATGGTAATAATTCAATAAAATATATGGCATAATAAAAATTAAAAAAAAAGGAATTTAATCGTTTATTAAAAAAATATTATGTTTTTAATTTATAAAATATTATACAAAATATGTTTTATGGTAAAATTCTTAGCCTTTTAAAAAATAAAAGTGTTAAATAAAAACGGAAATAGGAAAGAAACCTCATGCATCAAATTTGAAGTTTCTATCTTCATGAATTTCGAAGATAAGCTTTTTAATTTTGGGATTTCTTAGAAGCCACCTGAACCACCACTACAATTAAACCTAAATTTCGGAGACACATAGGAAATATATCCTTTGGCTACTCGTTTGGCCTCAGATCGATCAAAAGCTTCTAGAATCCGAACTCATTGTCCGAACAAAGTTCTAAGTTCCGAACCCATTGTCCATTCCCCACCGTACGCAACCACCGCCGTAGTTTCATTACCAGTACCCTACAACACAAATTTTGAATTTTGATAGCGATTTTGAAGATAGCGTCATTAATTGTTGAGTTATCGTGATTTTTTATATATGTTCGTTAGCCCTTAGACCGATTAAAAGGTCCAGAATCCGAACCCTTAATATTTGTTATACAAGAACTTGTTACTGGGCAAAATAGTTTTTATAATGTGTGGGTTTTTGAATTAGTTGAACTTAAATTGATAAAAAACAATGATAAATTTAAAAAAATAATTTATAAAAATTTAAATCGGTATTAGTAGGGTTTGAATACCTGTACAAATTTTTCGTAATATAAAGTACAAGGCTCCAACATTAAATTTCAACATGTGTTGCAGGTTTTTCTTAATTTAGAAGGCGGACTACACTACAGCCCCCGCAAATTCAAAAAAAAATTATTTTTTATAGGCTTTACAAAAATATATCGCCTGCCATACGATACTTAGTTAACCATTATGCGAAACTCAATTTTTGTCAAATTTTTTGCGCTAAGTACTGATATCTGCCGATAATTCGAATTTAGTTAATTCAATAGCATTGGTTGTATTAGCACTGTTAAAAATTGGGATCACAATAGCAGTTTTCAATGAACTTGGAAAGCTAAAAATTTCAAAAGAAATATTTATAAATTTAACTAGAATTGGAGCTATCTTATCTAAAAGATTTTAATAAATTTTGAAGAAAAATATATATAAAAATAAATGATAATATTATAATTTAGTAATTTCATCAATTTATTAATTATGAGTAATAGTGAAATCAATACTTAGAATATAATCCCAATGCACTCAAGAAAACCTGTTAACAAGTAAGAAATATAATGTTTGAGCTTCAATTTTAACGTTTAATTTTTCAAAAACATTCACTACTGAATAAGTTACTGTTTGTAAAAACATAAAAGTTTTAACTTTTTTCAACTTTTTGCTTAGGAAACTTATGATGGATCCGCCCACCCCTTCCTGCCCCAACCTTTTAATTGTTTTAGATTCTAGGAAATCAATTGTGAACTCTACCAAAATTTTGAGTTTCTAAGCAAAAATGTTTAAAACTAAGAGACAGTTACTTCAATTTAAAGAAACCCTTTTAAATTTATGAAAAACCTTAAACATATATTGAAATATAATGCTGCAGTTTTAAATTTTGTAAATTTGTAAAAACAAATTTGAACAGGTATTCAAATTACAGGTGTTTAAAAATAACAAAATTTTTAATTACGTCAAATTAATAACACTTAGGTATACTCTATTAATGATTATAATGATATTATCTTTATTAAAAACATTTTTAAAATTAATGAACAACTATGTGAAAATTAAAAACACTTAATTTTTCATTTCGCAATTCGTATTAAATATATTTTTTTTCAGGCATTGTAGAAGCAATTTTTAGCACATTTTTACAAAATTTTTTAATAATTATAATAGTTTCACTCTGTACGTCCGTCAGTCCATCTGTCTGTATGTTTACAAAATCTTTTACTTCGTTTGAAATACAATTTTCATTTTAAAATTTTTTTTTAGTGATGTACAATATTCAAAAATAATTAATTGTTTTTCAATATGTGTTAAAGGTTGTTCTTAATTTTGAAGGATGACGAAGCTAAGGCCCCAAAAAAGCTCTATATTTAAATTAGTATAGCAAGAGTTCTGTTAGGTGTATTTTCAATAAGAAACAGTTATAAAAGAGCTGCTTTTATAGGCTTCAAAAAACTATTAGGGTAAAAGTTATAGGATTGCAAGACTGAATTTTTTCAAAATTTTGGCCTACATATCTTCTAAACGGTTTAAACTAGGGTCTTAAAATTTGGGGAGAAGTTAACCTTCATTCTTTTGTCACGCCCCCTGTTTAGTAGTTTTAAGCGCTCGAAAAATGAAATTTTGCTATTATTAAACATCTGAAACTGAATACCTTTTCAAATTTTTTTTACAAATCGAACCATCCGTTCTAGTAAATTGTAAGTCAAAAATAGTGCTTTTCGGGAGTGATTTAAAATTTTTAAACTGTTTTCTCTTCGTTTATCGTTTGAATTTAAAATAAAAGAATAACTTTTGTTGCAAAAGCTAGGTATTGAAAGCCTCTGAAAAAATTTGCAACTTACATTTAATAAACTGAATAAAATAGGAAGTTATTACACAAAATATTTTATTAGAATGGAGAATTTAAAAAAAAAGAAAAATTTTATATGGTATGTGCACTTACTACATAAATTTTTAAGTTAAATTAATTAGTAGAAATTAAAATATGATAAGTGCACTTGCAATATTTATGCTCGAATAAAATAACTTTTTTCGATTTTCTAAGTAACACTTAGGATAGACATGTTTGGACAAAATACACTAAATCTAATTTTTTGTAATCTATAATTGCAAAACATGCAATCATATTCCAGATTATTATGAAAATACAAATAAAACCAAATTTTTTTCTTACAAATAGTTTTTTGTAAATTAAACTTAAAACAAATCTATGAATTTAAAACTTGTTTATAAAAAAATTTAAATAAATAATTCCTCAATCTTTTAATCATCTTCCCAGAATTCTAAATTTTCATTTGCTTCCTTCGTTGTAAAATGCAAATTTTGATAAAAATTCTGTAATAAGATGGCATGTAATTTGAAAGTTGAAGCAAATTTTCATACTTTTGTTTTGGAATTTCTAAGGCCTCTGCATATAAATTTGGGGGGTCTCTGTATGTAATTCTACATTTTTACGTTTCTTACGTCCAGTTTTATTATTTAAATTGAAAAGGGTTATTGAAGAAAATCTTTCACATTCAAATGAGTATTTATAAAATAATTTATTTAGACAGTTTCTATTCGTTTTTATTATTTTTATGTTACAACAACTTATTTTAAGATTTTTTTCATCTTTGTTTAAGTTTACCATTTTTGTAAAACTAGAAAAATTTAAGAACTGGTCATGCGTCATTTCATATACTTTATAAGCAGTTGTCTGAGTAAAAATTAAACAAATGAGCACATTTTTCAGTTTCTTGTAGTAAATTTTTATCGAGGCAAGTTGAAACTTCGTTAGCTCCTCTTTTTCCCATAGTCTCTTCCCACAAAAAGCAATATCATTGATGGCTGGCTAAATTGTATAGAGTCAAATTGAATAAGCACAGTTTTCTTTTATAATAAACGAGGAAGAGTGTGGTAGAGTAGACTGTGTCAACTCTGGGATACCCGTATGACCGTTATATAAACATTATATCATTATTATTATAAACATTATTTACTTTTGGCAAAATTTCAAACATACCAGCTTTATTAGGTGTAGTGTAATGCACATATAAAAGAAGGAGTTGTATGGCAGCTACTCGAACCCTCTGCAGTAGACCAACCAAATTTTCACTTACTTAGGCCATTACACTAAACTATTTTTGGCAAAATTTCAGACACCCAGCTTCAATTGGTGTAGAGTAATGCTCATATAAAATAAGAAGTTGTATGGCAGCTACTCGAACCCACTACAGTAGACTAACCAAATTTTGCAGTAATTTTGGCAATTAGACTAAACTATTTTCGGCAAAATTTCAGACACCCACCTTTAATAGTTATAGAGTAATGCTCATATAAAATAAAAAGTTGTATGGCAGCTACTCGAACCCACTGCAGTAGACCAACCAAATTTTGCAGAAACTTTGGCCATGAAACTAAATTGCTTTTGGAAAAATTTCAGACACATAGCTATTATAGGTACAGAGTAATACTCATATAAAAAAAGAAGTTGAATGGCAGCTACCCGAACCCATGGATCAAAATGGCTGCATTTAAATAGCGATGACGGCTTTTGCAAAAAAACGAATTTTCGAAAATTTCAAGATCCCAGATCCTTTAGTTTTTGAGTTATCATGGTGACGGGCAGACAAACGGACATACATAGCTAAATCGATTTATTTTTCGATTCTGATCAGATCCATACACTTGAGTCTATACCTACCCCCCCCTCCTTCTCTGCGTCACAAACGTAATGGCAAATTTATTATACCCTTTGACTATCTAGTCATACGGGTATAAAAATGCTTGCGTTTTCGCAAGCTACATTCAAAATATTTTGAAAATCAAATACTGTAGTTATCATTGATTCATTTTCTTCAGATCTAATTTTGTCTTCAACTTTAAGTTTTCTAGCTTTTTCTTTAGAAAAAATATGTATTTCGTGATTATGTTTATTGTCTTCTTTTTCTTTATCAGTCATTACCTCGTATTTAGCGCAAAAATTGCACTTATCTTTTTTGGGTACATAAAATCGAATATTAAAGCAAATGTTGAATATTTCACGATACTGTCGTAAGGTTACATTGTTTTCGGTATTATTACTTTGCTTTAGCCATTCTAGGTACATTCTATGCATTTTTGCAACATCGATATATTTTCTAGTAGTTCTGCTCCTCAAATAATGAGATTCTATAGTTGCAAAAGAATTTATATGTTCTTTTACTTTTTCTTCACGTTTAAAAACTTGCTCGTTCTTTTGTCTTTGATATTTTCCTCTAGTATCTCCTTGAAGATTTCCATCTGTAGAATTTAATTTTTCAAACGCCATTTATATCATTTGATATCTTATACTCAAAGTATTCAGAAACATAGTTTTACATACTTTTATTTTACTTCTATTAGTATGAGATGTAAGAAAATACAAAAAAGTACGGCTACGACGACTTTTACTTGAAACAACCTTTGATAATTGTTTTTCGCATTCTTGAATGTGATTAAGAATATATTTCCAACGTAACATAATGTTATAATATTTTAGTCGTAGATTGTCAAAGTCTTTTCCTAGCACTTCTGATCAGCCAAAACAATATGTTGTTATATTTGGAGTATGATTAACTCTGATCTTTATTTGAAAAGTACAGGGTTTATATATAATTTTTGGTTCTATTGAATCCATAATAATTTTATCTAGAGCATTAAATTATTGCTTAGTTACAAAGAATTTCTATTAAAGAAAGTATCATAATATTCTTGACCTAATTCATTTCCATGTAAAGATCAATAACCAAAAATATGAATTATAAAAAAAAACTATATGAATCATTATCATTCGTTATATTCACAACAAATATTAAAAATGAAATTTGATCATACTAAAACAAAATTAATATATTTGTATGTACATGCAATGCATTGCACTTGCATTCATACAAATATTAGCGAACACATGTTCCCACTTGAAATTGTTGACCTATGATTTTTTATCTACATTAATGTTAACTAATAATTATTATTTTTGATCGTTTACATTTTGTGGAAATTATTTTATGTACAAAATCTTTTTATGTATTTGATCAAGATATACTACATCGTTCCCCCAAAGAAAAAAAAATTAGTTTATATTTCTTAAAATTTAAACGAATTTTTTCATAATATATATCAATATTAAATTTTTAAAGTTTTTTTTTTTTTTTTTTTTTAATTTATGCTATATTTTTATTTTTTATAGTAATTTATATTTTGATTTAAGATTTAAATGAGTTAAAAAAAAATTAATTTATCTTTCATTTTACATTAATTTTACATTTTTATTTTTATAGTAATTTATATATATTATTATATTATTATTAATATATTTGTCTAGAATGAGGTGTAACAAACGCATTCAATTAAATGTGTTTTGTTGGATGTGTTCAATTATAAAAAAAAAAAAAATATTAATGTTTTGTTGGATGTGTTTTATTTTAGAAAATAAAATATCCAAAATTATCATAAGCAGGCCAAAAAATATTTTATTTATTTTTAATAAAAAAAAAAATTTTTTGATGAAATAAAATTTATTTATTAGTATATGAATAAATTCATTTCAGCTTTAAAAATCACAGATGATTTTCTGGAAATTTTAATTAAATAGTAAAACAATTTGTAAATAAAAATTAAGAAGATTATGCTTCACATGAATATTTGTGTAGAAAGTCTTAATTATTCGCTTTGATACATTGCTTGCTTTGCTTAAGCAAATAAACCTCTAGCAATGTGTCAAATTAATTTCAAAGTTTCCCACATCTCGCTCTTAACTCTCCCTCATCTATCTCCCATCCCTTCATGTTTCCTTCAAAATCTTTTAAATATTATACAATTTACAAAAAGTTAAAAATGGAAGAAAATGGTGTTAAGTTTGGGCAAGTGGCTTCGGGTATACAATACCTGAGCTCAATGCACCATAGAAGCCAAACAAAATAAATTGTTTTTAAAGTAAATTAGGTATATTGAAAAAATTCCAAATAAAATTTATAATTTGAATTTGATAATGCAAAATTTAATTCAAATTTCAACATTTATTTAATACAATTTTACGTACATATAAATTATAGATACATTATTGAACATGTTAAGTTAAGGATGTACATTATAGAATGTTAGCAACAAACAAGGATTTCGATTTGAATCTAAAGAAAGGAAACAATATAGAATGTATAGCCACATTTTTTAAAACTTTATATACAAAACATTAATAGATGGAGAAATAGATCATTATTGAAACAGAATAAACTTATAAAAAAATCTTTTACTAATTTATTTCATTTAAGCACGTACATACTTAAATAAAAAAAAAATATTAATTAAAATTAAAAAAAAATTAGACCAAGAAGAGATTTGAACTAACGACCCCAACATTTTATAAAATACGAAACATAAAAAAAGTAGACTAACTAACTTATTTTATATAACTAAGTTTTTAAGATACTTCAAGAAATTATATGAGTCATTTCTTTATTTTCTGTGCATCTATTACTAAAATCGAAGCATAATATGCGTTATACAAAATGTAACGGTGGCAATTTTATTAGAGATACTTTTAACATAATGTACATAATGAAATTTGAAATAGTTCTTAATTAGAAAAAGTTCTTCTTTTTTTTTTTTTTTCTTTATTAACAATTCATTTATTTTGCTATAAATATAAAAAAAAAATTCTTAAATTCTAAAACAATTATGTTATACTACAAAAAAGTAAACAAAATTACAATAAATTCCTATATGTAATTATTGCACATTATATATAACAGTTAAATTTCTTTTGTGTCGATCATAGTTTACACTTTCTGATCCAATAATTTTAAATAATAATTATGTGCCAATATACAAACAAGTTATTTACAAAAAAAAGAAAAAAAATTAAAATAGTGAAATAAAATAAAACAATAATAAAAATTTTATATTAGTTTAAAAGAAGATATATATAGACTTTTACAATAATTCTTAAATATTTTACAATTAATATAATTTATCAATTACTTAATTTAATTTAATTTAATCTAACCACTTTTATGCAGACCATTTACCAATAAGAAAACATAAGCCGAATACGTTATGATAAAGCCGAATACGAAGTGGAGAATTCTTGGCTATATAAATTATTAACTATATAGATTATTAAATATAAAATTATTGACGAATGACGTACTCTTTAACTCTTTTTTTGAAGGAATATAAGTTTTCAATAAGCTTTAATTCATTAGGAAGTTCGTTGTATAGTTTGAGACAATTATATAAGCAGTTATTCTGTTGGTTTCTTGTTTTAAAGAGTGATAAGTAAAAATTGGTTTTGTTTCTGGTATTGTAGTTATGTATATCGATCATTCTGTTTAGTAAAAAATTATGTTTAATTTCATTATTTGTAATCTTAAACGCTATCAAATACATTTCTATTTTGCATATATTCGTAAAACTGATGTATTGATTATCGTACAAGTTACTAGTAGGATAAAGTAGTGGGTAATTGTGGATAGTTTTGATGACTTTTTTATGAATGATATCTATTTTATTTAATAAAGTCATTATTGAAGCTTTGTTCCATATGGGATTTAAATAAAACAAGTTTGATATAATATAAGAGAAGTATATTTGTTTTAGTACATCTTTAGAGAAATACCTCCGAAGTCTTTTTATGATAAAAGCATATGACGTAATTTTTTTTATGAGCTGATCAATGTGGTCATTCCACTTCATTTTGCTATCTAATAATAGTCCTAAATAATTAAAATTTCTCACAATTTCGATTATACTTCCATTTACATAAAAATTAATATCTGAAAATTTTCTGTTTTCGAACAATATGATTTAATTTTTTTGACATTTAAAAGTAATTTGTGTTTTGTGAGCCATTGTTCAATAGAATTAAGGTCTGATTTAATGTCATTCCTTAATTCATTCTCGTCACCTTTTGCATATTTAACTACAGCATCATCCGCATATAGTTGAATTGTGCCTTTCAGATTTATATTTGCAAGATCGTTTATGTATAGTTTGAATAAAAGGGGTCCCAGAATTGAACCTTGAGGCACACCTTTTATCATTTCTTTTGATTCACTAAGCGTGTTATTTATACGCACTTTTTGACTACGTTTCGTTAAATAAGATTCGAAGTACATTTGTTCGTTAGTATTAACATTAATCTTTGAAAGTTTTAGTAACAGTATTTTGTGGTCCACGCAATCAAATGCTTTTTGCAGGTCCAAGAAAAGGCAGCCAACAAATCTACCGTCATCCATGTTTTTGGAGATAAAGTCGGTTAGACTTAGGCACGCCGCTGTAGTATTTGATTTGTTTTCGAAGCCAAACTGCTTACAACTTAAAATTTGGTTTGTTCCAATAAAGGTTATATTTAAAGCTTACGGTTTCAAAAATCTTCGAGAAACAGCTTAGCACAGAGATTGGACGATAGTTAATTAAGTTAGTTGAGTCACCATTCTTGTAAATAGGCGTAACTATTGCTGTCTTTAGTGAATTTGGAAAGATAAATGTAGAAAAAGAGATGTTTATGAAGTGAACTAAGATTGGAGATAGCCTTTCTTTATATTTTTTAACAAATTTGGCGGAAATGTTATCATGACCTGTGGCAACTGTTAGTTTAAGATTATCGATAACGGAGTCTACTTCTAGTTGGTTTGTGGGCGTTAAATGGAAACTTACATTCGGTGTTTGTGTGAAGTTGTTTATGTACACGGTGTCTATAGGTTGTTGACAGACATTAATCTCTTTGGTCACATTGATAAAGAAATTATTCGTTGCTTCAGCTATGTCGGTTTCATTTTTCAGATTTTTGTTACCTATATTTAGAACCTTTAGTTGGCAGGAGGAAGCTTTGGGATCTTTATTGTACATTATTTTTTTGTATAGGTCCCATAATTTTGTTCAATTACTTGGATCTCGAGCAATTTGGTCAGTACAATATTCCTTTTTGGCTTCAACTATTAAATTTTCTACTTTCTTTTTATAAAAATTGTATAACTCAGTTTCATACGGATCGTTATTATATTTCCTTTTATATTTATAAAATGAATCTCGTATTTTTATAGCATTTATGATTTCATTTGTTATCCAATAATTTTTTTTTTTTTTTTTTAAAGAAATGGTCTTCGTGTTTCTTGCCACAAGATTGTTTAATTCATGGACAACTTCATCAAAGTTTTCTGATGAGTTAATTCTAGACCAAGTATTATCATTGTTTATACTTTCATAGCCTAGAATTGTTTTGAAATGATTAGTTTTTTCAATTATAGGCTTGAGATTTATACTTAAAAATAGACTATTATGATCAGATAGGCATGTATTTGCTATATGAAAAAAATATTTATATTTAACTAAGTCGGTTAAAAAGTGATCGATTATAGTTTTAGACGATCTACCAATTCTTGTTGCAAATTGAGGTGACATATTGTTATAAATCAGAAAACCATTTGTATTAATAGTATTGATATAGTATTTTGTATCGTAATTATTTGAGTGGAGTATATTAATGTTGAAGTCACCTAATATTAACGATCTTTTATACGTTGAAAGTATTTCATCTAATTTTATAAGAAAAGTGTTGATATTTATTTCATGAGATTTATGAATGCCTATAATGTTAATATTATGTTTTAATAGTTTGACACACAAAACATTTGATTTCTCAAACTCGAATTCACAATTTATACTACTGCTAATTTTATCACTTATATAGATTGCTACACCCCCATACGATTTTTCTCGATTTGAGAAGTATGGAGTGAAACCTTCTAAATTAAAAAATTTGTTTTCAGATTTATGTAACCAAATTTCAGTTAATATATACCACATGTATTTCACACGAAAAAGAATTGAGAAATATTTCCAAATTATTGAGCTTGTTTCTTAAACTTTGAATATTTAAGTACAAAACATTTAAGTTATTTTTATATTCACCACACTTCTTTTTGTTCAACCCTATAACGTATTCAACATTAATGTCATCTTGGACGTTTATGAAATCATCTGTTTGCATTTTGTAAACAGTAAATGTCATTTTTGATATGTAGCTTGTTTTCAATTAGAAAGTAAATACATAATGTTAGTAATTGTATGTATAAAAAGAAATTGTTTGTTTTGTTAATTATTTTATGTAAAATTAATATTTTGGGTTTTGTGTTATTTAAAGTGATATAAATATTTTGTTGATTGTATAAAAATAAAAATAAATTTTTTCGTGTGCATATTAATGTTAAGATTAAAAAATTGTATTTAGTGTAATTTAGGTTATATAAGTTAATTAAAATAAAAAGAAAAAATTTGTATAAAATGTAAATAAGATGGTTATAAAGCAAGCTTTTTGTGTAGTGGTTGATTAAAATTAAATGTATGTAATTAACGTAATTAAGATTATGTAGATAATTTTGCAAAGAAAAAGATATTAAATATGTAAAAACTTTAAGTAATATGAATAAAAATAAATTTATGTATGTGTGTATTAATGCTAAAATTAGAAATTTGTATTTATATTTAGTATAACCTAAGTTATACGAATTATTTAAAATAAATGTAAAAATTTTAAGTAAAATGTAAATAAAAAGGTTATAAAGAGAGTTTTTTGTGTAGTAGTTGATTAAAATTAAAATATATATGTGATTAACATAATTAAGGTTATGTAAATAATTTATGTAATAATTTTTTTCCTATATGTAATTATTGCACATTATATATAACAGTTAAATTTCTTTTGTGTCGATCATAGTTTACACTTTCTGATCCAATAATTTTAAATAATAATTATGTGCCAATATACAAACAAGTTATTTACAAAAAAAAGAAAAAAAATTAAAATAGTGAAATAAAATAAAACAATAATAAAAATTTTATATTAGTTTAAAAGAAGATATATATAGACTTTTACAATAATTCTTAAATATTTTACAATTAATATAATTTATCAATTACTTAATTTAATTTAATTTAATCTAACCACTTTTATGCAGACCATTTACCAATAAGAAAACATAAGCCGAATACGTTATGATAAAGCCGAATACGAAGTGGAGAATTCTTGGCTATATAAATTATTAACTATATAGATTATTAAATATAAAATTATTGACGAATGACGTACTCTTTAACTCTTTTTTTGAAGGAATATAAGTTTTCAATAAGCTTTAATTCATTAGGAAGTTCGTTGTATAGTTTGAGACAATTATATAAGCAGTTATTCTGTTGGTTTCTTGTTTTAAAGAGTGATAAGTAAAAATTGGTTTTGTTTCTGGTATTGTAGTTATGTATATCGATCATTCTGTTTAGTAAAAAATTATGTTTAATTTCATTATTTGTAATCTTAAACGCTATCAAATACATTTCTATTTTGCATATATTCGTAAAACTGAAGTATTGATTATCGTACAAGTTACTAGTAGGATAAAGTAGTGGGTAATTGTGGATAGTTTTGATGACTTTTTTATGAATGATATCTATTTTATTTAATAAAGTCATTATTGAAGCTTTGTTCCATATGGGATTTAAATAAAACAAGTTTGATATAATATAAGAGAAGTATATTTGTTTTAGTACATCTTTAGAGAAATACCTCCGAAGTCTTTTTATGATAAAAGCATATGACGTAATTTTTTTTATGAGCTGATCAATGTGGTCATTCCACTTCATTTTGCTATCTAATAATAGTCCTAAATAATTAAAATTTCTCACAATTTCGATTATACTTCCATTTACATAAAAATTAATATCTGAAAATTTTCTGTTTTCGAACAATATGATTTAATTTTTTTGACATTTAAAAGTAATTTGTGTTTTGTGAGCCATTGTTCAATAGAATTAAGGTCTGATTTAATGTCATTCCTTAATTCATTCTCGTCACCTTTTGCATATTTAACTACAGCATCATCCGCATATAGTTGAATTGTGCCTTTCAGATTTATATTTGCAAGATCGTTTATGTATAGTTTGAATAAAAGGGGTCCCAGAATTGAACCTTGAGGCACACCTTTTATCATTTCTTTTGATTCACTAAGCGTGTTATTTATACGCACTTTTTGACTACGTTTCGTTAAATAAGATTCGAAGTACATTTGTTCGTTAGTATTAACATTAATCTTTGAAAGTTTTAGTAACAGTATTTTGTGGTCCACGCAATCAAATGCTTTTTGCAGGTCCAAGAAAAGGCAGCCAACAAATCTACCGTCATCCATGTTTTTGGAGATAAAGTCGGTTAGACTTAGGCACGCCGCTGTAGTATTTGATTTGTTTTCGAAGCCAAACTGCTTACAACTTAAAATTTGGTTTGTTCCAATAAAGTTATCTAACCGGTTTTTTACTACGGTTTCAAAAATCTTCGAGAAACAGCTTAGCACAGAGATTGGACGATAGTTAATTAAGTTAGTTGAGTCACCATTCTTGTAAATAGGCGTAACTATTGCTGTCTTTAGTGAATTTGGAAAGATAAATGTAGAAAAAGAGATGTTTATGAAGTGAACTAAGATTGGAGATAGCCTTTCTTTATATTTTTTAACAAATTTGGCGGAAATGTTATCATGACCTGTGGCAACTGTTAGTTTAAGATTATCGATAACGGAGTCTACTTCTAGTTGGTTTGTGGGCGTTAAATGGAAACTTACATTCGGTGTTTGTGTGAAGTTGTTTATGTACACGGTGTCTATAGGTTGTTGACAGACATTAATCTCTTTGGTCACATTGATAAAGAAATTATTCGTTGCTTCAGCTATGTCGGTTTCATTTTTCAGATTTTTGTTACCTATATTTAGAACCTTTAGTTGGCAGGAGGAAGCTTTGGGATCTTTATTGTACATTATTTTTTTGTATAGGTCCCATAATTTTGTTCAATTACTTGGATCTCGAGCAATTTGGTCAGTACAATATTCCTTTTTGGCTTCAACTATTAAATTTTCTACTTTCTTTTTATAAAAATTGTATAACTCAGTTTCATACGGATCGTTATTATATTTCCTTTTATATTTATAAAATGAATCTCGTATTTTTATAGCATTTATGATTTCATTTGTTATCCAATAATTTTTTTTTTTTTTTTTTAAAGAAATGGTCTTCGTGTTTCTTGCCACAAGATTGTTTAATTCATGGACAACTTCATCAAAGTTTTCTGATGAGTTAATTCTAGACCAAGTATTATCATTGTTTATACTTTCATAGCCTAGAATTGTTTTGAAATGATTAGTTTTTTCAATTATAGGCTTGAGATTTATACTTAAAAATAGACTATTATGATCAGATAGGCATGTATTTGCTATATGAAAAAAATATTTATATTTAACTAAGTCGGTTAAAAAGTGATCGATTATAGTTTTAGACGATCTACCAATTCTTGTTGCAAATTGAGGTGACATATTGTTATAAATCAGAAAACCATTTGTATTAATAGTATTGATATAGTATTTTGTATCGTAATTATTTGAGTGGAGTATATTAATGTTGAAGTCACCTAATATTAACGATCTTTTATACGTTGAAAGTATTTCATCTAATTTTATAAGAAAAGTGTTGATATTTATTTCATGAGATTTATGAATGCCTATAATGTTAATATTATGTTTTAATAGTTTGACACACAAAACATTTGATTTCTCAAACTCGAATTCACAATTTATACTACTGCTAATTTTATCACTTATATAGATTGCTACACCCCCATACGATTTTTCTCGATTTGAGAAGTATGGAGTGAAACCTTCTAAATTAAAAAATTTGTTTTCAGATTTATGTAACCAAATTTCAGTTAATATATACCACATGTATTTCACACGAAAAAGAATTGAGAAATATTTCCAAATTATTGAGCTTGTTTCTTAAACTTTGAATATTTAAGTACAAAACATTTAAGTTATTTTTATATTCACCACACTTCTTTTTGTTCAACCCTATAACGTATTCAACATTAATGTCATCTTGGACGTTTATGAAATCATCTGTTTGCATTTTGTAAACAGTAAATGTCATTTTTGATATGTAGCTTGTTTTCAATTAGAAAGTAAATACATAATGTTAGTAATTGTATGTATAAAAAGAAATTGTTTGTTTTGTTAATTATTTTATGTAAAATTAATATTTTGGGTTTTGTGTTATTTAAAGTGATATAAATATTTTGTTGATTGTATAAAAATAAAAATAAATTTTTTCGTGTGCATATTAATGTTAAGATTAAAAAATTGTATTTAGTGTAATTTAGGTTATATAAGTTAATTAAAATAAAAAGAAAAAATTTGTATAAAATGTAAATAAGATGGTTATAAAGCAAGCTTTTTGTGTAGTGGTTGATTAAAATTAAATGTATGTAATTAACGTAATTAAGATTATGTAGATAATTTTGCAAAGAAAAAGATATTAAATATGTAAAAACTTTAAGTAATATGAATAAAAATAAATTTATGTATGTGTGTATTAATGCTAAAATTAGAAATTTGTATTTATATTTAGTATAACCTAAGTTATACGAATTATTTAAAATAAATGTAAAAATTTTAAGTAAAATGTAAATAAAAAGGTTATAAAGAGAGTTTTTTGTGTAGTAGTTGATTAAAATTAAAATATATATGTGATTAACATAATTAAGGTTATGTAAATAATTTAGCGAAAATAAAAATATAAAATATTTAAGAATTCTAACTAATATGAGTAAAAATAAATTTTTGTATGTGTATATTAATGCTAAAATTAAAAATTTGCATTTAGTATAACTTAGGTTATATGAATTAATTGAATGATTTAACGAGGAAAAAAATATAAAATATGTAAAAAATTTAAGTAATATGATTAAAAATAAATGTTTATATGTGTATATTAATGTGTTAGTTAAATTCTTAAGAATAACTAGAAATTCATTTAATAAAAAAATTTTACTTAATATTAATTGTGTTTTTAATTTTTTCAATATCGTTATATGAGTTAATATTGTACACCTTACTTGTAGCATTCTGCCGCAGTAGTATTTGATTATTATTGAACCACAGGTATTGAAAATTATGTTATGTTTTAAATTGCCTTGCAATGTAGTAGAGCTTTGATTGCAGTGGTGACAGATGGTGACGAAAAAATATTTCGCGGTTTCCTTCACCTCCCAAATTCAATACACTGGCATACAGACGTTTGTGTCGTTTTTTTTTGCCCATAAATTCCATTTTTGTTGCTTCGGATCTCAGCTTCAGTATACATAATTTATTTTTGGTTTTTTCCTTTTGTTCATCAATTATTTTTATACTGATTATTTCATCTTCTGTTAAAGTGGAATTTAGGTGTTGAGATATTTTTAATATTGAGTCCTTAACATTTGAGATGCTCATATCGAGTCCTGTTGGTAGCCCGGCAGTCACAATATCATTTTTCCTTTCAAGCTGTTTCGGTTCATCTGTTATTACTTCTAATTTATTTATTTTTTCTTCCAAAGACTTAGTATAATCCTCAATATAACTTACTCTCTTATTTAATTTTTAGTTTTCTTTTTTTAAAACTGCATTCTCATTAATTGTTATATCAATTTTTTCCGCAAAAAATGATATTGATTTGTGAATGTCTGAAATGGCAGAACCCACTGTTTTCAGATATTGTGCCATTTTTTCCAATGTGCAGTTGGATAAATCAAATGTAACCAAATCACTTATTATATGTATTGGTTGATCAGCCACTTCAACACTTACTGGAAGACCCTTCTGTTTTTTGTTAGTTGAAACTAACTTATCCAAAATTGGTGCGGAGTGTGGTGCCTCATTTGTCGTTGTTTCGTCAAGGTCCACAAATACAGGAAGCGATTCATTTAATTGAGTTGGACAATTATCGAATTTCCAGTTCAAGCTCCCTGACTTTACCAGGACGTATGTTTCATCTGGAATTTTAGCACATTTTGAATGAAACAGTTTCTGGCACTGTCTGCATTTTACCGCCCTTGACTTGGCTACGAGAGTTCTATCGCAAATGTTGCATTGATTAACCATGTTTTTTTTTTGCTTATATTTTATTTTTAGAAGTAAGATAAATAGTTTTTTTTTTTTATTTTGTTATTTAGCTTTGGAAATGTTAAATTTATCAATGTTTTATTTACTTATTTTGTTAGAGATAATGTTTTTATTTATATATTTTTAAAACTTTTAAATTTTTTCTCCTTTTTTGTTTTTATTTTGCGCTTAAAAAAAAAATTTTTATTTTATTTTTTCCGCTCAAAAATTGCACTTCCTTTCAGTTCGACTGACACTTTCAATTGATCTTCCGTCATTCTGTGACGGGCCAACAGCTAGTTTATTATATTTATAGTTTTTCTAGATTTAATTATATTATTATTATGCAATTCTATTTTTTTATTATCTATTAATATTGTGCTATTTGGACCATTTTGTGCAACAATTTTGAATCGTCCTTTAAAGGGTAAGTACATTTAATTTTTTTCTATTTTCTATTTTTATATATACATAGTCATTAATTTTAAAATTTGCTTTATTAATATCATTTTGTTTTAATTTATTATTTTCTTTATTTTTAAATAATCTTCTAGATTATAAATGCTATGTTTATTATTTAATATTTCACATGAAAGTGTACATATTTTTCCATAAACCAACTCATAAGGTGAGTAGTGTGTAGTACTATGTGGTGTTGAGTTGTAAAAGTAAGTGTAGTAGGGTAGGTATTCGTCCCAATTGTCTTGTCCTTTTAAACTCATTAAATAGTCATTTAGTACTCTGTGATTTATTTCAATAGAACCTAAAGTTTCATGATGATAAGGTGTTGATGTTTCTTTTTCAATATTCAAAAATTTGCAAATGTTTTTTACTTTTTCAGTTTTTAATTTTTTAAAACATCCAAATTTAAGTATGAATCTTTCCAATATTGTTTTTGTTACTGTTGTGCCATCTTTAGTTTTTATCGGGTACGCTTCGATATATTTTGTTAATTCACATTGTAAAGTAAGAATGTATCTATAATTATTTGATGGTTGTAGTGGTCCAACAGTATCTATAGTTATTGTTTCAAATGCTGTGGGTGTATCTGTAATTACATAATTCTCTTTTGTATATTTAGTTATTTTTATTTTATTACAGACTTCGCAATTATTTATGTAATTTTTAACCATTTTATTCATATTTTTCCATACATATTTTTGTTTTAGTTTACTTATGCATTTACTTATACCACAATGTCCACCATACATTGTATCATGATAGTCTTTTATTAATTCATACATTTTTTCTTTGTTTTTATACCCTACACCTATAGAATAGGTAAAGGGGTATATTAACTTTGGTATGGTGTTTGTAACCACCTAAAGGAAGCGAGCTAGATATGGAAAAGTATATATATTTGTGATCAGCGTGACCGCCTTAGTCGATATAGCCATGTCCGTCCGTCCGTCCGTCCGTCCGTCCGTAGGCACGATAACTCAAAAAATAATGGAGCTATCTTGATGAAATTTTAACTGTAGGTTACTAGGACTGAAAGTACGGCGGGGATTGCATATGGGCGAAATCGGCCCATGGGTTCGGATTCTGGACCTTTTTATCGATCGAAGGGCTAACGAACATATATAAGAAATCACGATAACTCAACAACTAATGACGCTTTCTTCATCAAATTGGTGCTGTAGGTAACTAGTAATGAAACTACTTCGGGGATTCCGTAAGGTCGGGATTGGACCATGCGTTCGGAACCTAGAACTTTTTGATCGAATTTAGGCCAAACGAGCATAATTCCGAAACCAATGAAGATAGAACCTCCAAATTTGGTATCAGGGTGTCCCCTTCTATCTCCTAAGTGTTTTGAGAATTTGGGTCCCATTGGACTACTGGGTCGGGGACCAGCCACACATTTCCGAAGACCTTAAAACATATCTTTAAAATTAATAAAGATAACAACTTGAAAAAATGTAGAAGCTTCCAATTTGCCACAAGGGTGTTCTTTACTATCTCTTGCGTGTTCCCTTAATTTGGGATCAATTGGAGTGGTGGTTCAGTACCCCTCTCAGACCTCCCAAGTTTTAAAAGCTTATAATCGAAATTACTAAAAATAGTTACTTAAAATTAAGATAGATCGTTTAAATTGTGTACAAGGATTAACTAGTACTATAAGTAAAGCGCGGGCTGTGTAAGGGCGAAATCAGCCCATGGGTTCGGATTCTGGACCTTTTAGTCGGTGTCAGGGATAACGAACATATATTAAAAATCACGATAACTCAACAACTAATGAGGCTATCTTCATGAAATTTGTGCTGTAGGTTATTGGTAATGAAACTACGGCGGTGATTACGTACGGTGAGGATTGGACAATGGGTTCGGAACTGAGAACTTTTTTATCGAATTTAGGCCAAACTAGCGTAATTCCGAAACCAATGAAGATATAACCTCCAAATTTGGTATCAGGGTCTCCCTTCCTATTGCATAAGTGTCTTTGAAATTTGGACCCCATTGGACTAGTGGGTCGGGGACCAGGCACTCAGTTCCGAGGACCTTAAAGCATATTTTCGAAATTAATAAAAATAGTAACTTGAAACAAATGTAGAAGCTTCAAATTTGGCCCAGGGTGTTCTTTACTATTTCTTCTATGCCCCCCTAATTTGGGATCATTTGGAGTGGTGGTTTAGGACCTCTCTTAGACCCCCAAATGTGTAAAAGCTTATCATCGAAATCATGGTTTGGGGTTCTGGAACCCTTGACAAGTTCAAGGACTAACAAACATATATCTTAAAACACCATAACTCAAAAAATAATGCCGGTATTTTGATGAAATTTAAACTCTAGGTTACTAGTAATGAAAGTACCATGGGAATTGGTTCTGGTTGAGTTTAATTTCAAAGCCAAAGAATATATTTCCTATGTCCTATGTGTCTCCGAAATCTAGACTTAATTGTAGTGGTTCAGCTATATTCAAAGGTACTTGCTGCATTTATGTAAAATTTATTTGAATATTTAAATGAATTATATGAAAAGGTCTAAATTTGTAATTGTATTTTAGAAATACATTTATTGCATATTTTGCGTTTGTAAGCTTTTCTATTAGGTATATAAACTAACCACTTAAAATTATTGCAATTTTTAAAAATTTGGATTATTAAATATATTATGCTTTGATTATCTTTTTATCACAAAATTTAATAATTAGAATTTTTTCATTTTGTAATTGAGTTGGAATAAATATATTTTCATTTATTTCAAGTTTGCTTGTTTTTGAATATTTTTAAATAGACAAATTAGTAAGAATTTGTAATATTTTTTAATAGATAATATAATTAGAAAATGTTTTTAGTATTATAAAGTTAATTTGGCTAGCTATGTCTTACGATCAAATTAATAACAGCTTTTATGGTGTTAAAATGACTTATGGATATGTCCTTAAATTTGAACCAAATAGGTGTAGGGTATTTCTAAGTCGGTTGCACCGACTGACTGTTTCTTTACTTGTTAATTTGTATTGGAGGTTCATATATTATTATTTTTAAACAATCTGTAGTTTCTTTAATATTTAAATTGCTTGTTTTGAATAATAGCTTCCTCAGAACCAATTTTATCTCTGGTAAAGATTTTTCGCTATATTCTGCAATTATTTTATGTTTTGCTGCTAATTTAATTTTAATTTTTTCTTTTTGATTTCTGGTACCAGATGTTAATTTGCTTTCAAATTTAAATTTCTTTAAAAACCTTATGTCTGATATTGATGTTGCATTCCTAATGTGAAGGTGATCAGTCTTCATATCTGTATTAAAGGTTTTGATGGATTCTTCGTTATTATTTTTATTTATTTCATTTAAATTTTCCTCCTCTTTATTTTTCATTGCTCTTGTTATTATATTTATATTGTTTTTTGGTATCATTTCTTTTAATTTGATAGAATCTAGCTTTATCCTCGAAAGTGCATCTGCATTGGTGTTCATTTTACCTTGCTTGAATATAATTTCAAAATCATAATCCATTAAATCTATACGTATTCTCGTTAGTTTAGAAAATGGATTTTTATGTGTGAACAAGCTTACTAGAGGCCTATGGCCGGTATAAACTGTAAATCACTTACCAAAAAGATAAGATCTAAAATAGTTAATACCCCAATGTATTGCCAAAAGCTCTTTTTCAGTAATCTACTTATTCAGTTCATGCTTGTTTAGTGATTTACTAGCATAGGCTATGGGCTTTTTTTTTTTTTTTTTTTTTTTTTTTTTTTTTTTTCCTGTTACTCCACTAGGGAGCATAGGGCTTCAACTTGAAGTCTCCATTCTTCTTTATTTCTTGCTACTGCTTCTATTTCGTTCCAGGAGCTCTCGCATCTGCTTATTTCATCTAGTACTGTTCTCCTCCATGTTGTTCTGGGTCTTCCTCTTGTTCTGGACCCACATTGAGGGTTCCAACATAGCGCCATCCTTGTTATGCAATCTTCACTTTTCCTTAGTGTGTGTCCAATCCATTTCCATTTCCTTCTGGTAATTTGCTTCACTATTGGCTCTTCATTTGTTAACTCCCACAAGTCTGTATTCCTAATTCTTTCGGGCCAGAATATTCGGCATATTATTCTAAGATGTTTGTTGATGAAGACTTGTAGTTTATTCTTGATGGAGTTAGTTAGCAACCATGATTCGCTGCCATATGTTAATGTAGATTTTACACATGACTTGAATATCATTAACTTAGTTCGTCTAGATATTTGCGAACTGTTCCATATGGGGCGAAGTCTTCCGAAGGCTGTTCGGGCTTTATCAATTCTGTTTTGAACGTCTTCACTGGTGCCGCCTGTTGGCGTGATGATACTGCCCAGATAACAGAAGTTAGTTGTGCATTCTATGTCGCGGCCATCTAGCTTGATTGGATTATCATTTGAAAGGTGTATGTGCATTGCTTTGGTTTTATTGATGTTTATTTTTAATCCAACGTTTCGCGCTACTCGTTGCAAGTGATTCAATTTGGACTGTGCATCTTCTTGGCTATGTGATAGTAGACAGATGTCATCTGCGAAGTCAAGGTCTTCTAAGATTTTATCATCTGACCAATTTATGCCTCTTTCTGTGCAACTGATTTCTCTCATAATGTCGTCTAGTACGATGGTGAACAGTAGTGGCGAGAGGGGGCATCCTTGCTTAACACCAACATTAGTTGTAAATGGATTGCTGATGTTTCCATTATGTGATACTGCTAGTTTCGAATTGACATACATGTTCTTGATAATGTTGATTATTTTATCTGGTATATTTCTATTCTCAAGTGCTCTCCATATTGCGTTTCTGTGGATGGAGTCGAAAGCTTTCTGAAAGTCAACGAATATTAGACATAGCGGTGACCTCCATTCATGTGATTGTTCTACGATCATTCTGAGGGTGTTTGCTTGGTCTAGGCAGCTTCTGTTTGGTCGAAATCCAGCTTGTTCATCTCTGAGCATGTTCTGCATTGCGCCTTGGAGTCTAGTTTGTATTATCCCGGCTAGGATTTTATATATGGTATTGAGTAGTGTGATACCTCTCCAATTGTTGCAATCAGATAGATCTCCTTTCTTCGGGATCTTAATTATTACTCCTTCCTTCCATACCGTAGGAATTGTTTCTGTTTCCCATGTATTTGTTATGTGGGGCTGTATAAGTTCGGCTGCTGTTTGCGGATCAAGTCTTAAGATTTCGCTTGGTAGACCGTCACTTCCGGCTGCCCTGTTGCTTTTCAGCCTCAGGATGGTGTCTTTGATTTCCAGTATGGATGGGGTAGAGTCGCTTATGTTGTTGATAATGTTGCTGTGTTGGATAGTATCTCTTTGCGGTTGCTCATTTGTTATTGGTTGTTGTATATTGCTGATTTCTTGGAAGTGTTCTTTCCACCTTTGCGTCTGTTCATTTACACTTGTTATTAGTTCACCGTTACGACTTTTAACTGGCTGATTGACTCTGCATGTTTGATTTGTGAGCCTATGAATGGTGTTATATACTGCCCTCATGTCGTATTTGTTTGCTGCAGTTTCAGCTTCTCTAGCAATTCTTCCAAGATGCTTCCTTTTGTCAGTTCTCGCCGCTTTCTTAACCAGTTTCGAGGTGTTAAGGTATTGTTCTCTTATAACGGCCGAGCTGTCAGTGTTTAGCTGGTTTTTGAGATGTTGCCTTTGCTTGATTAGGTCCCATGTTTGGTCTGAGATCCATGGCTTTCTGTTATTATTTTGGTTGGTGCCCAGAATATTTGTAGCTGTTTGTCTCAGATTCCTGGATGTTTCTTCCCATGCTTGCTGGATGTTTTGTCGCATGGTGTCTTGTATGGCTGCAGTGGTGCTTGCTCTTACAATTGGGTCCCTAAGTGGCGCTAGGTTTATTTTGGCTGGGGGTCGCTGTGTGCTATTACTTGTGTTTCTCCTTAACTTGATCTGGAGGTCTGCAGTTATTAATTCATGGTCGCTATGTATGTCTGCACCTCTTTTATTCCTTACGTCCATGAGGGAGTTCCTCCATTTCTTACTCACACATATATGGTCTATCTGATTTCTTACTCTACCGCCTGGTGAAGTCCATGTATATTTGTGAATGTTTTTGTGCGGGAATATAGTACCACCTATTACCAGATTGTTTGTTTGACATATTTCTATTAATCTGTCCCCATTGTTATTCCTTGATCCTAAGCCATGTTTACCTATGACATCTTCTAGATTTAAGTTGTTATTGCCGACCTGAGCATTGAAGTCGCCCATAAGTATTACTAGGTCCCCTCTGCTAATGCTGCTGAGTGTGCTGCTTATTTGGTTGTAGAAATCATCTTTCTCTTCTGTTTCTGCGTTTTCCGTTGGTGCATAGCATTGAATGATTGTTGTGTGTCTAATTCTAACCTTAAATCGAGCAATGATAATTCTATCAGAGATTGCTTTCCAAGAGACTAGTGACTGGCTTATATTTTTCGCGATTAGTATTCCTACACCGCCCTCACTTCTTGAATCTTTGCCACTGAATAGGATTATGTTGCCATTGTCAGATTTTAGTTCGCCTTGCTTGTTCCATCTTAGCTCGCTAATGCCTAGAATACTTATTTTATACGCAGCCACTTGTTGCTCTAGCTGTGCAAGTCTTGATGCTTCCCTAAGAGTTCTTACATTCCATTGTGCGATTCGTGTCCTTATTTTCGTGCCAAAGGTTGTGCCTAAATTTCCGTTTCTATTATATCCGAGGCTTGTTGAAGTTTCTTGAATCCTCTTAGATTTAAGTTTGAGCAGGAGATTGGCCTACTGCAAACCGATCCTAGTGTTTGCTAGGCATATTCAATATTGGTTGTTATATTAGTACTATTATTATTATTATTAGTTTTATTAACTGTGAGTTATATGTATGGAGTAAAGATCTTAAATGAGATGATTCTTATTGAAGTTGAAAATTGTTACTGAAAGTTGTATCTGTGAACTGTATGTATGAAGTGAAAATCTTATATGAAGTGGTTATTATTGGGAATTCAGAAATTGTTATTGAAAATTGTATCTATGAGTTATAATTATGAAGTGAAAAGCATTATATATGAAGTTGAAAAGTTATTGGAAAATTGTATCTATGAGTTATAATTATTAAGTGAAAAATCAATAAGGCTATGGGCTTATCACTTCCTATAACTCCTTGAGATAGTACTGCACCTAACGCATAATTCGATGCATCTGTAATTAGTATAAATGTTTCAGAAAAATTTGGGTAACTTAATATTGGTGGGTTCATTAGTTTTTGTTTCAGTTTTTCAAACGCTACATTTTGTTCTTTTTCCCAATTAAATATTTGTTGTTTTTTTAGAAGTTGGTTAAGTGGCTTAGTTATTTCTGCAAAATTTTCTATGAATCTCCTATATTAATTGCAGAATGCTACAAATCTTCTTACCTCATCAGCATCCTTGGGTGCTGGATAATTTTTTATAGTTTGGTACTTGTCTGGATCTGTTTTAATTCCTTCTGATGTTATAAGATGACCTAAATATACCACTTCAGGTTTCAAAAAATTACATTTTTCTGGATTAAGTTTTAAATTATATTTTTGTAAACGTTCTAAAACTTTAATGAGATTTTCATTGTGATCTTTTAAATTTGATCCAAATACTATGATGTCATTTACATATAGGAATGCAGCTTCTTGTAGTCCACTTAGTGCGACTGAAAGCATTCTCTGAAAACTATTTGTAGATATTTTTAGTCCAAATGGTAATCTCTTGAATTGGTAATGTCCTTTGTTCGTTGAAAACGCTGTCATTTGCCTAGATTTGTGATGTAAAGGTATTTGGTGAAAAGAACTTGTCATATCCAGTGTAGAAAAATAGTTTGATTTACCCAATCTATCTAGTACATCATCCAATCTTGTCAATGGAAATTGATCGTCTATAATTTTCTTGTTTAAAGATCTGAAATCTACTACCTCCATTTTTAGCACATTTTCAAAAAATTTTGTAAAAATGTGCCTATATAGCTTCACTCTGTCCGTCCGTCCGTCCCTTTTTACCTACGGCTGACTAAAAAATATCAGAAATGGGTAGGCATTGCGATAAAAATAATTTAATGTTAAAACTTTTTTTTGTAGGCCCCTCCGTTACGGAGCTACAGCCCCGCAAAGTCGGAAAAAGCCCTATATTTAAACAGTTATAATTAGAGTTCTATAAGGTATATTTCCAACCTGAAAACAGTAACAGACAGCTGTTTTTATAAGTTTTACAAATTTTTAAACACCAATTGTATAGGGTTACCATACGGTACTAAAATTTACCGTTATTCAAAACTAAGTTTTGCAAAATTTTTGGTTCCTCATAATTTCGGAACGGCTAAATCCAGAAACTTGAAATTTTGGGAGAAGTTAGATCCTTAGAAATAAGTAAGACTCAGTTAACAAAATTTTTTTGTCACGCCCCCTCTTTAGGAGCTGTAAGGGGTCAAAAATTGAAATTTTGCTATAAATTTTGCTTTTAAAGACTTATAACTTGAATAGCTGTCAAAATTTTTTTTATTTATATACAAAATTGAAAGATCCAAAACGAATGTTTCAATAAGTGTCAAAGATTTTTCTTAATTTTGACTTTGTCCGTCCGTCCGTATGTTTACAAAAACTTTTACATCGTTTGAAATAGAGTAAAGAAATTTTAACCACGGGTGGATATTACAAAAAAATTAATTTCGTAGAAGAGTTCAAAATTGATATCCTAGAACCGGAAAAAAATGGAAGGGTGAAAACAGAAGAGGGTGGGCAGATCCATCATAAGTTTGCTAAGCAAAAATTTGGGAACCTTCCCCATTGAACGGCTACTAGGTCTTCAAAATTAAAACTTTTATGTTTTTATAAAAAGTAACTTATTCACCAGTGTAAGTTTTTCCAAAATTAAACGTTAACATAGAAACTCCAACATTATATTTCGCACTTATTAACAGGTCTTCTTGAGTGCATTGGGGTTATATTCTAAGTATTTCACTATTAGTCATATAATTAATAAATTAATGAAATAACTAAATTATAATATTATCATAATATATATTTTTATAAAAATAAATGATAAATACTCAGTATGAAACTGTATATAATTTTGAAAATGTGCTTTTTAAAAACCCTTGGTTTTTTTTACTCACTTGTTTATTTCCATCTTGACTTGTTTTTGGAACAATTAACAATGGTGAGTTGTACGGACTAGTAGAATGTTCTATTATGTCATCTTTCATTAACTTTGAGACTTGTTTCTCCATTTCTTCTAATTGGACATTATGTGTTCTGTAGTTCTTTATATAGACTGGTGTTTTGTCTGTCATCGCAATTCTTTGTTCATAAAAATTATTTATTGATAATGGTTCATTATCAAGATGAAAAATGTTCTGAAATCTATTGCAAATGTTTAAAATTGAATTTTTTGCTGATTCGTCTAAGTTAATATTTTCACTGTTAATATTTTTTTTTAATTTTTCAAATCTCTCTGAATTTTTGTTTTTATTATTGTGATTTAAAGATAATATACTGTATTATTTTAATAATTTAAATTCTATTTCTGTTGTTTTGATTGTTACTGGTGTCTCTCTTGTGTTTAAAATTTTTACATGTTTTATGCCATCTGCTGGTATTAATGAATTTGCCAAGAATACACATTTTACTATTTCTTTACCTATAATCAAACTATCTTCTTTTATACCTAAATTTATTGCTAGTATTGCCTTCATTCGAGGTTGAATTGTTATATTTGATATTGTTTTGTTATTCATGCTCATTGGTAATATTATATCTTGTTCTTGTTGTGATATTACTGTGTGCATGTTTCATAGTCTATTTTACATTTATGTTTATATAGGAAATCTCTACCTAGGATATCATTTGTTGATACGTTAATATCTTTTTCAATAATATGGAATTCATTATTAATTATTTGGTCTTCTATTATTTTCTATTCTCTTCTATAATTTGTTACACCCTTAGTATAAATTTGTTTATTTGTAATGCCATTAATCTGGCATATTTCATCATTTATTAATTCTTGATTTATAATATTGTTTTTACATATTGATATATCTGCTCCTGTATCTATTAATAGAGTCAGATCATAATCATTTTTGTTCTTACTTTAATTAGATTTGTGAATTTATTATTGCTAATTATCTTCTTCTGTTGGATTGGCTTTGCACAATTCCTTTGCATGTTGTTTACATACCCCGGGTTTCATCGGCCGGGGCCGTTGAAGTTTCCCTGGTTGTTATTATTATTGTTATTATTATTATAGTTGTTGTTATTTTGTTGCATGCGATTGTTGTTATTATTAAAGTTGTTATTGCGGTAATTGTTATTGCCTCTATTATTGTAGCTGTTATTATTGTAATTATTATTGTAATGTCTTCTAAAATTGTTTTGTCTATTGAATTGACCTCTGAAATTATTTGTTCTAAAGAACATGACATTATTTTGCCGAGGGTAGTTATTGTGATCACTTTCAACAGCTATTTGAATCGCTTCTGTCAATGTTTTAGGTTTTGATGGTATAACTATCGCTCTAAATATTTCATTTAGGCCATTTTTGAATGTATTTAAACCTAGTTGGTAATTAAGCTTTACTTTTATCCCTCTATTCTCATTACCTTGTTCTGCAATTTGTAATTCATGTAATTGTGCTATGAGCGTTTCTATTTTTGTTGCAAAGACATTAATATCTTGATTCACTTGATTTATTCTTGTTAGTTCAGTGAGAATCTTTGCTGAGTGTTTATTCGATTTGAAATTTTTTGTTAAAATATCTTTTAATTTTTGTACTGTAGTTATTTCTTCTTCATTAATTAATCTATTTTTGACTTTATCTGAGAACTTGGTGGCTAAAATGAATTTTATTAATTTTGTCTTTTCAGTTTCATCTTTCAAGGTGTCAGCATAGAATTCTATTAACCCTAAGAAATTTGATAGTTGTTTTACGTCTCCTTCAAATAGTGGGACTATTTTTATTGCTGATGCTAGTTCAAAATTTGCCATTTTTTGTTCTTCTGTATTAATTTCTTCTGTTTCAATTTTAGGCTTAAGATATGTTGTAATTTGTCATATGATTTCTTTAATTTTTAGTATAGACTCAAATTGTATATTTTCTTTTTGTTCAAAGTATTCCCAAACCTCATTAATTTCTTTATGTTTCTCTTCTATATAAGTAACGGTATAAGTTCTGGTTGGGTTCTTTTTGAATGTTCGTAATAAATTTTGAAGTCTTTGTATTTTCTTATAGTCCATAGGATTTCAATGTCATTTTAATGTAAAATATTTTTATTTTAGTTTTTAATTTTATTCATAAGAAAATTTTTACAATATAATTTTTTTTTTTTTTATCTATGTTCCTCTGATTTTGTAAATGGTAGACTTTTGTAAAGTATGCTTAATTCTTTCCTTTGTTGGAACTTTCTTCCTCCTCTTCTTCTTTTTATGGGCTTTACCCGTTGTTTGTATTCATCAATCGTAATTGTTCTTTTTGCTGCTTCTAACTCTTCTTTCAAGTCTTGTTCTTCAATTTTTTTTTGTTTAATACTGTTTTGGATTTGCTGTATTTGCGCAGCTAATTCGTTAAACCTTTGGTTAAATTCTTCTTCAGTTTGAATTTCCATTTATCTTGGTCTTCCTGTCTGTTGATTTACTTGATGTTATGCATTCTCTGCTTTTAGAATTGGTTGAACTGTTATTTTTTTTGTTGAGTCGTTCACTACACTATATATCCAGGTAAGTCCAGGGTCGCCATGTTATAATATTTTAGTCGTCAAAGTCTTTTCCTAACACTTCTGATCAGCCAAATATTATTTGCCTGATGCAAAAGTTCCTTCACTTTATTAATCACAGCAGGAAAGCTCTGCTCATCCACAGGCTATAACGCCTATTTGCTTTGTTATTAAATATTGGAAATAATAATGCATAATAAGCAAGCATGATTATTCTAATAGGTTATATAGAATATTGAATATTTATTATATGATATTTATTTATTCCAAGCAAAAGATCTGCAGGAAAAAAATATATTAAATAAAAAAATATGTTGTTATATTTGGAGTATGATTAACTCTGATCTTTATTTGAAAAGTACAGGGTTTATATACAATTTTTGATTCTATTGAATCAATTTTATGGTGAAATTGTTGACCTATTAATTGAAATTGTTGACTTATGTCAGCATTTTTATCTACATTAATGTTAACTAATAATTATTATTTTTGATCGTTTACATTTGTGGAAATTACTTTATGTACAAAATTTTTTTTTGCATTTGGTCATACTACAATAATATTTCCTAGGTTTATTAAAATTTTCTTTTCTTTCAACACATTTTTGCCGGCATTTAATGGAGCATTATTTCATTTCTTTTGCTGAAATAAGTTTACTGGTATAATTTAAAATATAGCTTAATCCATGTAGTCTTGCTGTTTTGACTGTATTCTTTTGCCAATTTTTTGGGTTTTTCACTCTTTTTTTCCCTTTTTATTCAATCTTAACAGCAGATTAGTATCGAATATTATATTTTCACTATTTCTTAGTTTAGGAGTAAATGGGCTTCCTGTAGGTGTAGTTGCGCTACTGGAGGATGAGGGTAAGTACTCACTGCCACTATTTTCAAAGTCGATCAAATATATTATTAAATTAAAAAATAACAATATAATAATTAAAAATTTACAAAGCCTTGTTTAATTTCTTCCATATTTTCGTATTTGCGTTTTAGTGATGGTTATTTTTGAATTGTTTTTATTTGCAAATAAACAAAATAATATATAATTCAATATTACAAAAATACAAAAAATTTCGAAATTATAATGTTCATCCATAAATAATTTTAACATAAAAATGTAAGAACAATTAAAAAAGCTTACTTTAATTAAAATTTTCAAGATTATCTGACGATTTACCGTCTGATGGACCAGCTGATCAAATAAAAAAAAAACAGATAATTAACTTATGAGATAAAATGTATCTATGCTTGGTTCTTTGCTCAGATAAAACTATATTACTTAGATTTTTATCTAATTGTGAATAATGTCTACATTGTGAAGGACCTGCAATATCAGTAAAATCCTTGTTTTCTTTTATTTTATCTTTTTTCCGCGATACATCAGTTAAAAATTTTTAAGAAAACTTTACTTGTTCAACTGAAAAGTCGCACTTTATATTAAGTAAATATCACATTTTTTATGATATTTATGATATAAAAATCCGTTATCTTGTTTTCTAAATGTTCCAAACATGTATACTCGTATATTAAGTAACACACACAGATTAAAAATTATAATTTTGTTACAAGAAAGAATATTTCAAGTAACACATAGAAAAGCAAAGTTTTAAAAAATACTCTCATAACTCTTGTAAGTATACAAATATACAAAACCTAATTTTTGTAACTAATATCATAAAGTAACTATATACATAGAGTATTCACGTAGAACAAAAAAGTTAGAAAAGTTTTTTTATTTCCTAAAATCAACTTTATCGTGTTTTAGTTTATTTTTATTTTAATTTTTAGTTTTTTTTTTTTTTTTGTTTGTAAATTAATCGATGTGTTTACATTTGTATATATTTCTTCTCTGTTTGTTTGTTTTTTTTTTATGTATATCATATCAATCGCTGTAT